>WKFP01014838.1:1659048-1722784 GCA_011057875.1 Pterocles orientalis | reverse complement strand
GGCTCTCGGGTGGGGCCGCTTGGGCTGTTATCTCCGTTCCGTGAGTGCCCCCGGGAGCAGTGCATCCCCTTTCCCCCCCCCCCCCCCCCCCCTTTCTGGGGGAATCGTCTGTGCGGTTTCTGGGGATTATTAGCTGGCAACAGGCCGAGCCTTTTCGGGGGGGGCAGTATCATTGTCAACAGGCCGACCCTTTTTCGGGGGGGGGGCGGCATAATTGTGTATCACCTATTCTCTCCCTCCTTCGGGGCCATTGGCTGGGAGTGGGCTAGGCCTTTGGTCATCAGGTGGGGAGGGGCAGTATCACTGTGTATCACATTGCATCTTTGTATATAGTATTATTTATAATATTATTGTATTTTAGTAATTAAATTGTCCTTATCTCAACCCATGAGTCCTCTTTGCCATTTACCTCTTTAATTCTCTCCCCTATAATTGGGTGGGGGCAGGGACTGTGTGAGCAGGTGTGTGTGGTTTGGTCCCCAGCCAAGGGCCAACCCACCACAAGCAGTTTTACCTACTTTGGTGGAAGTCATTTGTTCCAGCTATGAATAGTGAATTGAAGCTGTGGTACGAGCAAAGGTGGATAATTTTGTAAATTTATGGGCATGGTCAGCCCCCTTTCAAAACAGGATTTACAAAATACCTGCATTCTTACAAGGGCACATGCATGAATTGTACTTATTAAAGGCACCTAGACATATTTTTCAGGTATTCAATACCATGGGCAAAGAATTCTTAGTAAGTGTGGCACAAAGCAAAGCCTATAGATAGAGGACTTAATGAAACTAGAAGAAACAGTACCATAAAACAAATTATTCAAGTATTTCTGTGTATTTGTATGTGCACATATCTAGCCACGTGTTTATTCAAAACTCAAAATATGCTGACCCGTCAAAGTTTTTAAAAAGTTACCACAGAGGGCTGAATGTATTTTGTTATGTCATAAGCAGACTCAAAGCCTCTTTTTCAGAAGTATTGTCTTCTTCCACAATGTCAGTTTTCTGCCTGGTTATAAAAGTTTGCCTTCTGTCCAAGGAATGTCTGCTCAGCTTAATCATGCTTGAGTCTCTTGGTAAGCAAACCAGAAAACTGCCCAGTAACATCTAAGGTTTTTTTGTTCTGTTGTTTCTTCTCCTTCTTCTTTTCTTTCCCACAAAGTACTTTCTCTGGTTTTGTTGAAGGCAGAAGTATACTCCAGAAATATTCAACCAGAATTGTTAGTACTCTCACTTCATTATTTTCCTAGTGAGTAAGTATCATGTTCCTAACAGACAATAATTCTGCTCATCTGTGGCACTTCTAAGATGATTTGTGAAATTCCTGTTTTGGAAGAGTTTTTAAAAGAACTTTGGAAATCTTCAGACAAAAGACAGTATTACCTCTGCTGTCTGGATCCTGTCCCAACAGAGAGGGAAGGACAGTTTGCCTAAAATTCTTCAATGACAGTTCCCAGTCTTATGTTTTAGTAAGCTATGTATCTTCCTCTTCTTTGGTCCTGAAACAATGAAGTGGTGTCCTCATCATAGCAGCACCTTTTTACTATGTTCTCTTTCATCCAGAATTACTCTTCAGTTCTGTTGCTTCACACCAAGATCCTATAGTAAACTGGTCAGTTTCCTCCTAAATTCTGTTCGATGCACACAAGCAAGTAACCAGTTCTACATCTTATAAAGTGTAGCGATTCCACACCCAATCAGCATGCTCTTGAGTTATATCCAAGGGTGGGAACAGGTCAAACTAGCACACACTCTCAGCCTGGTAACATCAGATTGTCAAAATTAGTGTATTAGGAACTACCCTGCCAGGAAGTGAAATGTGTCTTGGAGACACTTTGAAACACACAACTAGATGATCTAAAGGTGACTTAGGACACCTTAGGTGACTTGCAAGAGGTTGAAAACCGAGTCAGTGGAAGGCTAGGAAACTAGATACAGCCCATTTCCAGAGTCCAAAGCAGCTAGCCTAATTAGTGTCCTTTCTGTTCTCTTTGATGTTTGTCATCTGTTTTGAGAGATATTAAGACATGCTGAACCCCTGACACTGTAGCTGCTGCATGAAAACGATACAGAGAATTTACCAGGTCCCCTACACCAGCTTGCATAGCAGCAAGGCTTTAGCCTTAGTTCTTCAGTCAAAATTTACGTTTCCCATACCAACGCATGTTCTTCAGACTGCAAACTAGAAAGTTCCAAAGCGTGGGTGGGCCACCATGCTAGCTAGAACATCCCCATTGTGTCTGAGACTGGATTTCATTTAAGTTCTGTCTCTTCTGTCTTGCAAAGGATAATACATGTGGACGTCTTATGTGAGATGAAAAAAAGAACATCCTATGAATTGACTGGGAGAAAACTGTTCAGCACAAGAGACAGGCTAATCCTATTCAGGAATTCTTTCCTCACTTCTAGGACAATCTCAAGATCTGCCCATAAGGAAAGGAAAATTTGGTTTTATGCCATCTTTGTGCTGCCCTATAATCAGATCTGCAAGCATACGCTGGAGGTGGCTTCATCTGGTTTGGTTAAATCTGCATCCCATAAACTCTGCTTCCTGCCACTGGTGCTTCCTTCCTTGAAAGCCATTCATCTAAGCTCAGCTCAATGGTTTCTCCTTCCTCCACCAGCCTAGTCAACAGACTCTGAAAGCCCCTACTTTTACCTGATGTGGGAAGACAACCCTTAATAGGCCCTTGTCTCTTTATCTGTACTTCCTCAACCATAAGAACCTGTCGATGTTCCTTTTGTAGCATGGTCCAGTCTGACAGTAGAAACTCCAAGTGAACATTTGCACAGTTGCAGTGCAGACACAGGTAAAACATTTTGCAGCAGATGAAGGGCTGCAAACACAAGCATCGTTTCAGGCTCATGTCAAAGACTGCTTTCAGAGATGGCAACTAGCGGAAAGTAGACAGACTTTCAAACTTACTAAGCAAGCAGAATAATATACAACAATGACTGCCAATATCATTTCACAATGTGCTGCCTGCTATAGGCATGGGTGGTAGCTTGACTACGGTGGCTTACTAACTATCCTAGACTGAACGTAAAGCTTGGGATGTGCAGTCTGAAGCAGCCACAAGTCTCTTATAATTTTACTCAGATATCTATAGCTTCAAAAGACAATTATAGCAGCCAAGAATACCCAGGTTTTGGTGATGTCCTGGCCATGACCTTTTGAAACACAAAAAACGGTGTAACCCCTCCACTGAGTGGCACCTCCAGCCATTTCAAAACATCAGAACTCTATATGAAAGGGTCAGCACAGGGCTGTCACAATCAGAAACAACGGTGTCAAAAAATAGTGTCTGTGGCTAAAGTGAATCTACAGGAAAGTGAATGCAGAGGAAACCAGGGATCAGTAAGCTAAAATTTTCAAGAATTTTACCTTAAATATGGTTGGTGCCCCTATTGTGTTTTGGGTTGGTTTTTTTCCTAATATCCATTGGAAGTTTGGCAGTTTTGTTCTAAACTTGAGACGAGCTGTTTCATGATTAAGCAGGACGCTGTTGTGATTCAGTTTTCAGCCAGGAAAGGCACACAAGCCCTAAATCTATGCATAAATCTTGAACAGAACCAGTCCCAATCCCAAGTCATGAAGGCTCTTCATTTTTTGCTTTCTGCCCAGAACCTCTCCTTCACATAGATTTACACTGCGTGTTGTCACACAGCTCCCTATTAAGCCTTTTCACCTACCTGATAGTAATACCCTCACAGATGACATTACTCACCACCTCCCGGAGAGGCATTTTGTCAGATGTTTTGCTAAAGCCTGAATAAGTGATGTCAAGTCTGTTCCTTTCTGTTATCAGCCAAGTCACTGATTATCCCTCCAACAGAAAAAAAAATCTGAAACATCTAACAAGATATATTTTCATTTGGTGTTTGCTCTATATCTCTTGTCGCTCTGAACACTTAGGCTATTTCTTCTCTGACAAGTGACCTGGCTCATTATACCTGGATGTTCTTCTCCTGCTGAGTGTTCAGAGGCAGCAATTGTAGCCTCTGAGAAAGTTCCTTAGGGAGAAAGGAGAAACTAGGCAATAAAAAACAGAGCAGGCAGTGTTCAGGGCCTCGGAGATAAGATGCTATTTCTGATTTTGCCACTGGCTGACCCTGGGATCTTGGACAGGACAACTTCTAGTATTGCAATTTTCCTCTCAATTTTCTATTGCTTTTAATCTTTTGGTCTCTGGAGTAAGGATTGTCTTTTATTAGGTATTTGTAAAGTACCGTGCAGCATAGACTCTAAGTACAACTTGATATCACTGAGTTACATATAACCTACTACATAGAATTAATGACAATCACAAAAGGTAGATGGACACAGGGAAATAATAAGGAGTAGTATGGAGTGTAGGTTAAACCACAGAAGAAGATGAAAGGAGAAAGTAAGCGCTCTGAGTGGTAAAGTTTGGAAGCTCAGGTCTTGCAAGTCATATCCCTTAATACACATGTAGGGCCATAAAATTTGTCCCCATTGTTCAAAGCAAAGGAGCAGATTAAGGAAAATACTTTTTGTAAGGATTTTCTTGGCATTTTCTTTACAAGCACAGGCTCAAGCAAACAATCCTTGCCCCAGCAGAGGGGGAATCAGACCCAAATCTCTGTGAAATAGCCTTTGATTTATTTATTTTTTATTATTTTTCTTCTTGAATGACTCCAATACATCTGTAAAGATTGACTTAAACCTCTGTTTTCCTTTATGACCATGCACGCTGTTCTCTTCTGCTATGTTCTGCTTTCAAACCATTTAAGTTCACACAGAAGAATTCTTTTATTTTTATGGAGTAATTTGCTACACAGAGGCTGGTCTTTTCATTTTCAGATTTCTGATGTTTTCAAGTATCTAAAACAGGAGGGCTTTTTTTTTCCACTTTATGGAAAAAAGCAACGCTGGCAGATTTCATGGCTTAATTTCTTTATAACAATAGATTTAATACAAAACACATTTTTATTGTAATAAAAAAAATAAATAAAGGAAGCAATATGCATTTGAAAATTCTGCCAAACAAGGCAATGTTTGTTTATTCTTAACAAGAACATCTAATATATTTTTATGTTGGTATAGACTTTTTATATGTATTACGTTTAGATATATGTGTGAGTATATACATAATGACCACAATTTAATTTGATTTAACTATAAAAGCCTCTGTATCTAGTCCATCGGAATAGAAATAGGATTTATGTTGAGGAGCTCTGTATGCTATTATTCCTTTTTTGTTCTTTGACAAATCACTGTGATAATTTTTTTGCCTTGCTACCGGAGCTGCTTCTTTTTTTTCCCCAGATCGCTATTCCTACCTTGTTGAATAATATTGGTGCTCTTCCTGTGGTCCAAATATGATAGAAAAGGTTAGCGTCTTCCTTAAGGACCAAACTATTCAATTTTCTGAATAACCATTAATAGACAGTCATTAATTTTGTTGGAAACTAGCCTCCCATTGACTTTCATAAAAGTTGGCCTTAAGAGAACAAGAGACTTCAGGAATCTTTAGACTCAAGTTTCTTCAATGCTAGGCTTCCTTGCCAACAGGGGTTGCACAAATATTTTGAGCTCATCCAAATCTTAGTTGAATGCATCCATTGACTTCACAGTTCCTGGACTCAACACCTTTAATGACCATATGCCAGACAGTAATTGTATGCTGAAAGTTATAGATATTTCTTTAAGATTGTGTACCAACTCTTTCAGTAGTATGACAGAAATCTAATTAATTTGACAGATCAATAAATATTAAAGATCTGCAAGAACCAACAGACCTCATTATACCTGAGGGCTCGGTGCGTCGGTAATAGAACAGAAGAATCACCACTGAATTAAATCCAACAGTACTCATTTGCAGTAGAATTTTGTTGCCATCTGACCTGAAGATATTTGAAACAGGTAAAAAGTATTAAATTGATTTTTTTGTTGCCTGACAGGCAAAAGATGTTGGATCTGATAAGTATCAGGAGTGGCATCTATCAGGACATAAAAGTTACTGGAAGTGATTGCCAAAAGCAAAAGTGATAGCACCTCCTTAACTGCAAAATATATTCTGAATTCTTAACCTGACCAGCAGAGAAGAATGTGAGAAGGTCCCTCTGCCAGGCATGATCACTTTATTAGTCCTTGAAGAAATGGGGACAAAAAAGACCACTTGTAGTGTCCATCTAGTGGCTACTGTATATAGGTTGTTTTAGAGGATTACTAACTCTATCTCAAAAGCAGATAGGCATGTGTTCATTTTATTTTTATTGGAAGTGCATTTTAAAAGATGATTGCTGCAATTGCTAGAAACATTCTAACTTCCAGATTACATTTTCTGATGACCTAGACTGATGTATACACTACAAAGTTGAATGCATAGAAATGTTACAGTATAGTATAAACCCATGTGAACCCTACAGAGCGATTGTCTTCCCTCTAAGATAATACTGCAGTAAATTCAGTAACTTTTCATCTTATTGCAAAGGAATATATTGCAGCGGGAGGTAAACTGGGTGGAAAATAACTTTCCTGTTCCAGGAAAGTATTTGAAATTGCAAAATTCACATTCTACACTGAGCCAAACCCAAGACCTTTCAAATTTTTTTTATTTTTTTATTTTTTCCATGGGAAAATAAGAAGAAAACATGATCAGAATAGCTGCAAGTCCAGTAATTTAGGACCTTCCTCTGGGACATAGGAAAACCCAGGTCCAAGTCTGCACTGTGAAGTAATCTAAACAGGGACTTGAATTTCATTCTCCCACATCCTGGGAGATGTGCAAAACAGTCAGGTTACTAGTGGTTCTGGCTCAATCTCTTTTTGATCAGAAATTCCACAGTAGACTCCAAAAAAACCTTTCTTCTCTAAATGACATGTACGTTGCACAGAAAGGCTGAATATTGATAGACCATTTTTTAACAAGAAATCACTTTGCTGAAAAAAATTCAGTCTAACTGAAGATAACAGCTCTTAGATGTAATGAAAAATTATGCTCCTTACCACACTCAGCCCTTAGTGTTTTGGTGGCCCACTGTGCCAGAATAGAGGGGTTAGTCTTTGTATTCTGATCATTTTACCAATTTGGGTAGTTATTTTCCCCCCATCTAAGTTTAATCTTACATTTCAATTGGATACAGGATTATTCTTCATTTCATGACTTAAACTATAATGTACTGTTGTTTTGTACTGTTAAACAGCTGCTTAGCTCTGTGAAAATAAGAACCATGTGTTCCACCCCAGAGGTGGCTGGCATTTCAGTGGTAAATGAATTCATCCTTGCTTTTTTAAACTGTTTTTGGATTCAAGTGTTATGTAGATATAAGATATTTATTGTTTCAGTTTTATTAAGCCTTGCTCCCAGCTAAGAGGACTAGAGCCAGAATCTGGAGAAAGGACCACCCCTTATGATCAATAATAGATCAACACAGAATTCAAAGAATTCCTCCATGGTAGGTAGCTAAAAACATATTACGGAAAAAAAGTACCTTCAGACAACTAAGCCTACAAGTGAAGGAAGAGTTTGACAAATTTCTGTCTCTAGAAAACATGGTATCATTAATTATGAAAAGGTAATCTCAAGACTTTTGATTCAGGAACTTGAAACTTGCAAGTCACCCAGAGTCAAGACATAAAAGGCAGCAATCATGTTGATAACATTAATCTTGTTCTTCTTCAACATTAAAACATTTGTAATTACTCCATGTAGTATTCCTCTGAAAAAAACTCTGTCCCTCTCTTGCAGAAGACCTCCATAGAAATCTTCTAAATCTCCATAGAAAATCATCCTAAGGAATGGAGCTTGGAGGTTATGAATTCTTTGTGTCAAAAGTGTTACAAATAGACTACTTTTATGTTTTCCTGTTGCATGTAGTTAGATTAGCACCATCCATAAACTTAAGGCCTTCAAAATTATAGAAAATTTCAATTACTGCAATGAAAATTGAATTAGATCTGTAGACTGTGGCCAGACCTGCCCACAAAAAATCCATATCATTCAGAACCTGTCAAAGCATCTTTCTCTAGACCATTCTCCTGAGTTTCTGACACTTGGACAGGAAACAGAAAGGACCTAATATAGTTGGGCCTTGCCATAGTACAGAAATGGGACATAACAACAATGCACATTTGTGTTTAAAAACTGGGAAGCTCTGGTCAAAAGGTCTTGACTCCATAATACAAAGTGCTAATAGCAGTTTTCAAGTATGTTTTAGCCCAAACGCAAACAGAGCTCTCAACAACCAGGATCATATCAAGAACTCTTCTGCAGATGCAGAAGTGTTGAGAAGTTTCATCCTCTGCTGGAGTGATAGACTCTTCAAGGCAGTAAGTTCTACAGCAGAGAGACGTTTCATGTGCTGGCAGCTCTGGCTGGCTGCAAGGCCAGCAATGAGTATGCAGACCAGCTGCGACTGGTCATGATAAAAAGCCAGAATATCGTTTGATGAAAGAACTGTGTGTGAATCTAAGAGGAAGAAGACAGAGTGAAGAAACTGCCTGCTCTTTTTTTCCTAGAGAATTAGACAAAAAAAGAATTTATGCACTTTTTTAAAAAAGATAGAGATAAAAGTATGTATATATGTGGCTCTTCTCATCAATGACTATTCCTAAAAGACGGATATTTCTAAATCTTAAAGTTCTACTTGACTGACTACAGTACACATGAAGTAAAAATATTTTGTATTTATGAAATGCATCTAATGCAGTAGATTAGTCAGTTCAGTTGAAAACACACAAGGGTGATGAAAAACACCATCAGTTTTCTTCCTCTTACCAAAGTAAGCCATCATCATACTCATTATTTTCTGGAAGCCTCCAGTCATACACTAGTGAAATCCCACAGACTTACTTTATGGTAACTTGTGCTGATTTATTTCCATATGCATATTTTTTCTTAAATTTAAGATTATCTGTATTTTCAATCTGACAATTAATTGTACAAATTAGAAAGAAGCACCTGTATTTTTGGCAATTTCATGATATATTAACCACTTGTAGATCATTTATTCTGAAAGAGGCTGTAACACATCCAGATGTGAACTAAACCAAAATTATATCCTACATTGGTGATCCTCAAAATGTGTTCAGTGGCCCACATGTGGTTCATAAGGCCACAGTAAATCATAAGCAGTTGACCTGCAAAATTATGTTAAAAAATATTTTCTAGTTTCAATTGGCACTACAGAAAGCACACAAAAACTGCAAAGGATGGTTTACCCAAAGTCGTTTCAGCCCACTGACCTATTTGTTAAAAGACAGAAGGCCAAACTTGCAGTTTTGCTTGTTGATGTGTGTGCATCTAGAAATGTGCATCTAATAATCACAGACATTTGTAAGCTGTATGTATGTATAAGGGCTGATTCCATTTACAGTTGTGCAATGCCATTAATTCAAATGGATTTGTATAACTTTAACTGGGGGCAGAATCTGTCCTAGATAATATTATTGAAATGTTTGGAAACATCTTCACATACTGTTTATTTTTATTTTACAAAGAACAATGTGGTTCTCTGTTCCAGTTTCAAATCAAAAGTAGTAGGGTGCAACTCTACTGACATCAATGGAATCGCAATTACTTACAGCAGGTCTGAATTTATCCCTGTACATCTATACTCATTTAGCCTTTCTCCCCTGGGGAGACGAAGAGGGAACTAAAATGTGACAGATATTTGTCATATTGCCTAACGCACTTCTGGAAGATCAGATGCTATGCTGATGAGTATGGTATAAATGAACCTTTAAAGAAACTGAGACATTCACCAAATAACACGAAGGGACGAGCAGAGACTCTTTAGACTACTTTTCTTTCTTCACTGAAGAAGTCATCAAGAAGGATATGGTGTTTGACAACCAGATACCTGCTCTGTATTGTCCTCCGTGATCTACACAAAGTCAGCAACCAGCTTACCACAAATGGAAATTTGTATTCCAGAGTGAATAATAATTAGTTCTTTCTATGTGTAGTGTCTTTTTAAAGACAACTCAGTAGGTGTCTTGTTAATATGCTCATTACTAGGTGGATGGAAATGTTCATCTCATCTGTGAATACCAATTTTCTTCATCTTAAATGAGGTAACATCAATAAGATGGAGACTCATCTTTATTTATATTTACTTCAGTAGCATGTTTGGCATATATGATGTAACATTTTCAAATGCATTTCTAAAGTATATGCTACTTTTTTTCTATCTCTCCAAATCATGGATTATTTCTGGGCTTATGAAGATTCTAGGAAAAAAGTTATATAAGAAAGTGAAAGAGAAATGAAACACAAAATATTGGAGATTCTTTCTGATCTAATGCCATGTACAATCAGAAAAGGAGCTACTGTGAACTGGGAACTACCTCAGTGCCTACTGCAGCTAGGAAAACTAGTTAACGATTGATAAAAGCTGAAGCAAATTACTTACGCTGGTCCCTTCTATTCTGACTTTATTCTCATTTTCTCATTATTTTTGCAAACAGATCTTGTCTCTATAAAAGTGAACAAAAGTATGATACTGCTTCAGTGTTATCCTAGAGGATATGAGGTGACCTTAATCTTTTTGCTAAATCTCAGCATTTAACAGCACACAACAGAGAAAAGGAGGCTGGCCAGATTATGCTTATTATTTATAATCGTGGTACAAAAATTTTGATTGTGGGAAATAAATCACACAGATTGAGATAGGCTGAAGCCAGCTCTTCATATCTAAACAGTGTTAAATTTGTAAAGAAATTCCAATATGTATCTGAGACATTTCATTTACACAATCTCACCACCACAACAAAACATTTTGAAAGATAACACTTCATATTTTCATCTGACAGAAACAAACCCAAAAGCTTTTTATTTTAATTTAATAGTCTCTTTTATACAAATGTAAGGTCCTACACCTTTGTCTGATAGGATTCAAAGATAATAAAGCATTTGATTTTATGAAAAACCCTTTCTCTTTACAATACCCCCTTGTTTCCTGGCTTCTTCCATCCCACCCCAAAAATAAACAAACAAATAATCTAAGGCTTATGAAATTTTCCATTAACGCATCTTCCCAGCATGGTGTTCCACATGGCCTACTGTTATTAATTGTCTCCATGTGAGTAGACACAATCATTAGAATAACACGGTAAACATAAGGTGGCTTTTATTCTTGTGATCTGTTGAAAATTTTCATCACTGTGTGTGTGGTGTTAGGTGACTGACCAACATGCCAGAAGAAAGAACATAGCTGAATGGGCAAAGGTCAGACTCTTCTGTGATTATATAGAACACTCAAATGATTCTACATAATTTATCAAATAAATATATTTTCTTCAATATTTAATCAATCTTCTGTTTAATTTTAAACCCAGAAGTTCCATGAAAACAAAAGCGGCTCATAATGCCTTATAGGAGGGGAAAAAATACCCAGCTGCATTTGACCAAAAATTTCAGTATGAATTCAAGGAAATCAAATGCAGTTACACAGTTATTAGTCTGCCTGAGCTGGGTTCAGTGCATTCCAAATTTTGCTCTTAGTGGTCTTGCAGAGGTAAATGGACGTAAGTACACAGATGGTAGCACCATATTCCCTTAATTACCTTCCCGTGACAGAAGTTCAATACTCACTTAAGGAGATGATCATTATTGACCAAGACACCAATCTCACTTTAATACCCAGGCCTCCCTTGAAAATCTTCGTACCTAAAATTGATCTGTCCAGATAATGCTTATGAATTCTAGCAAGAATGTAATTAAAAATGCAGAAAACTAATGAAATTCTAATGAGAAGTCTGAAATGTTTGAGAGAAGTAGAGAAGATTCAGCGTTCTGTTCAATGGATTGATGTGTGAGGAGTTCTCACTTCCCTCAGTATTAATTGTATGAACTCTGTCAAATTTAAGTTTTAAAAGATAACAATGTAGGCCAAAAGTTATCACCCAGTATTAAGAGGCAGAAAAGAGGACAAATTACAAATTGTTACACAGGCTGTTTCAAATCCGAGTGGATGTGTCCACCAATGTTTAACCTCAGATCAAAAGTAAACATGAATGCATTGAAATCTGAGAAACTTGGGATCTGCCTCATGCTAGGACATCAGTTTGCCAATATCTTTGGCTGTGAATGTCATCTTTAGACTAGAAAATGACCATGCCTATTGATTCAGGAGCCAAATTGTAGGTTGATTATAATCTGCTCTGATGTCCTATCTTGGGAAGACACCAGAGACATTAAGGCAATAAATAAAAGGAATAATATCAACAGGGAGATTACAGACTGTATAAAGCCATTTGTGGATATCCCAAGTTAGCAAGTGAATTTAAGAGAAGAATCTTCTCTTCTTGACTTATGTAGCTGGTAGCTTTCTTGGAAACTAGAATTTGGGTTAGGTGGAGATTTTTTGCCTTGCATAGCAGGTCTGTCTTGTTTCTTCCCATTAGTCAATTTGGTCTTTGGAAGGATCTAATGTTTTACAGTTGTGTCTTTGAAATGTGTTTTGAATAAAGCTTCAGCCAAGAATGTTGTGTATGTCATTTGTGGGGAAAAGCTAAAGACTGCAGGAGCCTGCCATGGTTATGTAACTTGCTTATTTTTATATCTGTTAACTACTGCTTTTGTTAATAAAGTTTATAACAAAAAGTTTTATAGATTTATAAAAAAATTATAATTTTAAAAACAGTCACATATTTTGGCATTTTATATGAAGGTTCAATTGTACAAATTTTGCAAATAAAAAACAAAATCCCTGATGATTAACAAAACATGTGTTTATTTAAACATACAAATAAATACATTTTAAGGGGTTTTTACTTAGAAAAATCTGAATTCAATATTTGTCTTGCAAGACTTAGAAATCTGAGCCATGCTTTTGGAACTCTTAATGCACAGCAAAACAAAGAGAATGGAGTTTCCAAAACTGGAAGGCATATAGGATGACACTTGAGACAATAGGGATATTTCCCAGAAGAAACATGAAAAGGTATAAACTGAGCTAAGACAGACTGTACCCTTTTTGCTCCATGGCATTAATCTTGTACTGTAATCTGTGAAAGTCTAAAGATAGATCAGAAATGATAAATCTAGTCAATATGTCCCACACAGTATTTGGATTGACAGAGCAACATGACTGCAGTAAGAAAACATAAAGCCTCATCCACCCAACATGAAGCAAACATTTATGTTATCACTAACCTACAAGTCTAAATAAAATCAACGAATCTGCAGGCACTGATGAACTAATTTTCAATCCAAAAATGTGAGAACAGTGACTCAAAATACCATTTCTGGAACACGTCTTTATTTCAGCACATTAAAACACTTAGAGTTGCTCCACACCTACTCCGAAAAGGAATATGCACAGTCATGGCATAAAAAAATGCATGCTAAAATAAGAACAGAAGCAAAAGCAGTGTGCCCAAAAGCCAATGTTGTCATTATCACAAGCCCACAAGGTTTTCAGCATGTCACTACTTAAATCAGAGATGACCAGGCTTGGTTTATTGGCGGGACACTATGCTGAAGTCTGAAGAACAATATCTAATTTAGAGAAAATGGAGTAACTCTCAGTTACCATAATTTTGCATATCTAGACATAATTTGTCCCAGTGTGCGACACTCAGCATGACACAAAAGCCAGCCTGTTTGCATCAGGGCTGGAGCACTCTATAGTCAAGAATCTATCATCCTCTAAATTACAAATCACGGTTATGTTGTGTAGCATTATGAATTTTTTTCCAGTGGCTGGATTTTGAATAGCCATAGAGGTACTCACAAACCACCCGGAATTCATAAATAATGAATTAATTTCTATGCTATTAACTTTAAATGTCATTAATTTCTTACAACACTTTAAATCCCAAGTCATACCTCATTTTACATAGTTAAAAAAATGTTTGGATTTTTATGAAATAGTTAAAAACTCATTATAAATTTAAATTAGAAGTTACAGATTTTATTCAGGTTTGCAGTAGCTGTATGGAAATCCTTTCTAAAATAGCTTTAGACAGAACAAAAAAAAAAAAGCCAAACCTTTAAAAAAGTTTCTGTAAATAGCAAACATATGATTTGCTTGACTCATTTTTATTTTAAACACTAAAGTATATACTATCCATTTCAAACAAAAGCAGACTACTCTAGAAACTGGGTTTCATAGGCATCTTCAACCTTCCGAAGGTTGATCAGAAGTGACCTCAATGTACTCACAGTAGAAAAACAAGCAAAATAAAACACTACCACCCACAAAGTCCCAATCTACTCAAATACTGTTAAAATTATCACACAGCTAATAATAAGCAATTATTTACTAAATATGACAAACCATTCTTTGCTGATGCAACCTCAACTAAAACCCATTTGAACACCTTCCCTTTTTTTCAGTGTTCAGATAAGGATTTACATTCAAACTCTATGGGAAGGAGGAGAGGCAGTTTTGTCCCAGTGCCAATGATAACCTGAGAATTAATCTTACACAGGCAAATCCATGGATTATTTCTTTTGTCTTCATTTGTATTACCTTTCTTTTTCCTTTCCACTTTTCAAATAATGCCGGTCTTGATATCCTATCAATTACCACCTCCCCAGGTCTCTTTCACCTCCACCCTGTACTACTAATTCTGTTTTACCAGAATTTAACTTTCTTCAAATCCTTCACCAAAACCTATTACAGCTGAAAGATCAGAAGATCCCTGCTAATTATAATGGTTTATTTACCAAGAAGTGACAAGACATGCACATGTTTAGAATGAGTCATTGTATGATCAGAATCTTGACAACCCTTCTGAAGTTTTCCCCATAACCCATCTGTCTGTTTTTCCCATATCCCCTTGTCCTATCAAATCATCATAGCTGTCTAATAGTAGGCTGCAAATTCTTCAGGTCAGGTATCTTGTCCTTTTATCCATTTCTGTGCAGAGTTAAGCACACTTGTCAACAGCATTCACTGAAGAACGGGGCCTCCTAAGCTCATTTGTCCAGTCATTGTACTGGAATGCAGTACGAGCTTCTTAACGTAGAGCTTGTGTAATAATCAATGTATATCATCGTGTAAACAACACAATCAATACATAATTTTACAGCTTTGAGAATTCAGATGAACTCTTATCTTCCTATATAAAATCTCTCGATAACTTCATTACAGTTTCAAATAATATAAATTACATAAATTGCCCTAATGACTCACTTCAAGATGTGCTAGAGAATTCTGTTCTGTAAGTAGCTTGCAAAAGAAGGATCTAGTCTAATAAGCTTGTAATATATCTTGGGTTTAGCACAGCAAGGGAAATCAAAGTGAAGCTGTGTTAGAGGTCAATGGCTTTAATCATAAAATGTATCTTGAATTAAGGGGATGTCTTGTTTATTGCCTTAAAAATAATGAGTAATGGTAGTACATAGAGAATGCACCTATCTGACATCAACACAGAGAATAAGAGAGGCTAGATATGAATGAATATGGGTGCATGTTTTTGAAGTATCAAAGGATTTTCTGAAATGCACAGCTTATGACCTACCTAGACAAATCCTTTCTCTCTGCCTTCCTTCAAATAGTTCCTACCTAATACTTACCTATCTGTGACTAGTTTAGATGGTGAATTCCTTAGGAGACAGACCATGCTAAATAAATGGTAAATAATAATTATACATACACATTGAAGCAGAATAAACCTTCACTGAAGAGAATTAAATGTTTGAGGCTGCTGCTAGCACAGCCACAGGGTAATATTTCCAGCAATATGCAATATTTATCATGTTTTCAATCATAAAAATGATATTCATGCAATATCTTCAAGCTTATCTTATTCAAGCTAAACCAGTTATCCATGGTATATGGGTTCATCCTGGCTCCTAGGCCTAATTATCGCATCATATATGTAAATCATGCCTGACTTAATACTGCAGATGTACATCAAAAAGGAAAAATATACAGTAATGTGTTCCCTTGGGATAATATGTATGAACTGGAGTTCTGCCTAATTAACCTTATGTCTTAAAGGTTAAAAGGGATGTGGTGTGATTCTTTTCACTATAACTTTAAGGGTGTTTATTCATGGTGTACTGAAACAGCTATTGTGTATAGGTATCATTGCCCTCTACTGGATCAAATCAAAACAGCTCAGGTGTTTATCTCAGGGGGTTGGTGGAATTAGTTGCAGAAATTTTCCTTGATTAAAAAAAAAAAAAAATAAGTATCAAGTTCATGTTGTTAGACAAACAAGCATATGAATTTTATTCTTGCAACAAATCATAATGGCTCGAGTAGACTTACAGAAGCACAAAACCCAGAAAAGAATATAGCTGGAAAAAGCTTAAATGATCATACAATTCAATCTCCATTATTACCTTTGGTGTATACAGTAGCACCGATTTCTTTTTTGCTCTTGCTTGATATATACAAGCTGCAGCCCTTTCCTACCAGCATTCTAATATGGTGCTATGTTTCATCCTCTGCCACTCTCTTTATATCATCATTGTTTCAGTCTTTAAGCCTTACATCTTGTGCATAGATTGTCTGTAGATTATCCTATTATATTCATTCTTGTCTCTCCAGCAGCACTTTTGATTTCTGCTCATCTTCAGAGTCCATCCACTTGACTAGATCAATAATTGTTGCTGTTGCTGTTTGGGTTTTAATTTGCCTTTGGACTTTTGCCACGTGGGCTTCTGAAACAAGTTTAAAGATCTTTTTACTGTGTTAATGAGTTTTTGCCCCAAAATAACCTCCTTGTCTGGGGGACATCATATGTCTTCCACTGCTTTAACATTAAACACTTCAGAAAAGAAGGAACCTGAAAACTTTACAGGCAACATCTTCAGTTACAAAATCCACAGGTTTAAAAACAGTAAGTCTGGGGCAGAAGATAAAAAAAACTCTTTCTCACCACTTACTTGGGTTTGTTAAGGAAAGATGAGGTTTATTTAATTTGCATAACCTTTAATTTGGCCAGGTTATAACCACTATAACATTTTAAAAACACAAAACACACCAGAATTTGGGTCAGCATGGAACAGGTACAGCCACTTTTGTTCTCCAACCATCACTTTTCCTTACAATTTCAAAAAGAGGGACGTCACGTAGTATACGAATCTTTTCTTCAGATTCCATCAGAGGTTACAAGAGTTCTTCAGAGCTCACATACGTGAACAGTCAGGCAATTACTTATAAGTAGATAGCACTCAGAAATACATAGCATAATCCCTAATCCTTGAAGGATATTTGTACACTGAAAATTGTTTCTTTTGACTGTTCTTTGTATCAGTGTCTATTTGTGTGCTGCAGAAACAGAGCCCTCTTCCAGGGTTTTCCTCCTTTTCCTAACAGGGAGCGTTTACAGACAAATGTGGAGGGCAATCTTGTGTATACTGCTGGCCAGATCCAGCAGAATTCTGTGGAAATAGTATGTATATGCTTTTTACACTGAACTGGAAAAAGTCTTTGTTTTCTGTATCTGACCTTGATTTCCAGTTTTTATTCGACCTCTTCAAAGCTATCTCAATATTTAGTCATACAGTTACAATTAATTTAGAGGAGGAAATGCGCCTGTATCACTTCCACTGTTTTAACATTGTTGCTGAGTACGATGAAAAAGAGTCTTTATCTTCTCAGAAACTGTAAGGGTGACAATGAGAAAACGCTCACTGTTTTTCACCCACTTACAGGTCTTTTAGAAACTCTCTTAATTAATTCAGATATGGCACTACCTAGTTAGCAGCTATCTCCAAGTTGTGACTTCATAATGAAAATTTTGATACTAAATATTATCCAAAAAAATCGAGACCTTTTTTCAGGGGGAAGCATCAGAATTTGTCTCTCTTATTTCTACTGATAGGAATCACTTTGAAAAGCAGGAGCATACGATTTACAAGCAAAGTTCATCCAGAATTAACAGTTTCCAAAAAAAGAGAGTTCCAGACTTTGGCTCTGATCTAAGTTTCCCCAAAATTAAAAAATTTTGAGATTCAGAGGTTTGATTCCTGTTTATCTGTAATTTAAAAGAGAAAGAGTATTTCCATCAGGCAAATACATTTTATCATTAACATCAAAAAGAATCTCAAAGTCAGGAAGATGACACACAATAACACAAAATTAAACTGATTAAACATTCACTTTGAATAAACATTCAAAGTTTATTAAAATTATCCAAAGTATTCAGATTGGAAGAGTAGCAACTGATGTCTTGTGAGCTCAGGCCTTCTAATTCTTTCTGCCTAATCCAGGATTCATATAAGAAAGTTAAAAAAAAAAAAAAAAAAAAAAAAAGCAAAGCAAAGACAAAAAAATCTAGAAGAAACCTAGCAAAGTTATTACCAAACTAGACCTATTCTGTCTAGCCCTATGATGAGATTTATAAACTTAATGCTATTAAATAATTACTATTTCACTTATGGTTAAGAAGATAAGGAGGGAAGTTTGGAGTTGCCATAAAGACGCTCAGCTTCCCCTTTCTTTCAAAAGATTGACCTCAAATTAAAGCCCTTTCTTATGTTATAGTGGATCAGCAACTTTTCAGCATCAAAATATCAATGTTTTGTTTTATCACATCCTTTCTACAGTCCTATCAAGGCCATGAGTCTAATTCAATAATATGGTCATCTTCTGCATTCAGTGGACAGGTCACATGTTAGATGGCAGCCATGCATTATTTCCAAGGGGGAAAGTTTAATTTTTTTTACAAACATAAAGATAAAAAGGTGAATCAAGATCTCATACTGTGCCAGTTTTGGCTGGGATAGAGTTAATTTTCTTCACTATAGCTAGCACAGGGCTATGCTTTGGATTTGTGCTGGAACAGTGTTGATGACACAGGGATGTTTTGGTTATTGCTGAGCAGTGCTCACACAGAGTCGAGGCCTTTTCTGCTCCTCACCCCACCCCACCAGTGAGGAGGCTGGGGGTGCACAAGAAGCTGGGAGGGGACACAGCTGGGACAGCTGACCCCAACTGACCAAAGGGATATTCCATACCATATGATACGCTCAGCATATAAAGCGGGGAGAAGAAGAAGGAAGGGGGGGACATTAGGACCAATGGTGTTTGTCTTCCCGAGTAACCGTTATGCGTGAAGGAGCCCTGCTGTCCTGGAGATGGCTGAACAGCTGCCTGCTGATGGGAAGTAGTGATTGAATTCCTTGTTTTGCTTTGCTTGTGCACATGCCTTTTGCTTTACCTATGAAATTGTCTTTATCTCAGCCCACGAGTTTTCTGACTTTTACTCTTCTGATTTTCTACTCCATTTCACGGGGAGGAAGTGAGAAAGCAGCTGTGTGGTGTTTTTTTGCCATGGTTTAAGCCATGACACATACACACAAACAAGACACAAGTCTACTCTTTCCCATTCTAAGAAATTGTCCTGTTTATTACTTTTTTTCTCAGGTCATATACATCCCAGAGTTTATCACATAGAGATCTCTGATGGAAATACAAAGACTGACATGAATGAAGTGTGAATGGAAATATTTGTGCTGGAAAACACTGGAAGAAGCCATACTGAATGGTATACTGGTATCCAAGGCTGTGACTGACACCAGTCAGACAAATAAACCTGGAGGAGCATGGTATTTCCATGAACACCTGGAGGTCTGTACTCCAATGAGGCCACAGCACAAAGGAGTTACCAGCAGGAGACCTGCGCAGTGATAGCAAGAGGGAGGATTCAAGGTTACAGCCCTTCGCCTCTCCTCTTCCTACTGTCCCAAAGAGTAGCTAGGCAGCCATAAAGGTACCCAAAACTAGGGAACAAAACCAATAGCAATTTTGATTAATACATGGGCAAATTGAAGTTACTTCAATGACGGGCCACCAAGATGCTCAGAGTAGGAGTACTTACCCTGTGAGGGAACTGGTCTGCTTCAGCCTGGAGAAGGGACGGCTTTGGGATAGGCCTAATAACAGACCCCAGAGCCTGTGGGAATATTATCAAGAAGATGGAACCAGATTCTTCACAGGGGTGAGCAGCTGCAGGATGAAACGGCAGACAAAAACTGGAACAAAATGGGTTCAGACTGGATATAAGGAAAAGCCTTTTCCCCATGAGGACAGCCAGGCATTGGACAAGGTTTCCCAGGGGTGTTGTGGCAACTCCATCCCAGGAGGATTTCAAACCCTGACTGGACAAAGTCAAGGACTTGTGCTCAGAGGGCTCAAGGTTACGTTCAAGGGTTGTTTGGGTTGGTATGGATGCTTTGCTACTACTTGTTAGGTCACAGAGAAAATAATGACAGTGATGGTATCACACCAGAAGCTGGATTCAGGTCTCAGTTCAGACAATTACGTGCCAATATTTAGCTGTCTAAACTACCATTAAAGGCAGAGCTAGTTAACACAGTTACTGAAATCTAGAGGTAGACTTAACAATTTGTAGGTGTATGTAACCTACAAGATTAATTCCACCCTATAAGTCATTCAACCAGATGCTGCAAGTATTGAGTGACTCTGTAGTCCATAAAGGATGAATCAAAATGTAAAGACATTTGGTCTCTATATAACTTTAACATACCTGGAAAAATAGCAAAATAGCAAATAATACATATGTTTGGTTTTAAAACAACAGCACTGTGTAAAATGGGAAAGGAATAATGACAGCTTTTCTGAGAAACTGAAACTGTAAAGGAACATACAAAAAGACCACCCTGTTCTGAACACCTTCTGTCTGAAACCAGACATAATTAAAGTGAGGCAAAATAAGAGATAAGAGATAAAATAATTTGGCCAAACATATCCATATTTAAATTTACTGAAAACAGCTTTGTATTTTATAGTTGAGGAGTATGTAAGAACTGTGATGGAACACAAGTAATTTTTAGAAGATAGTGGCTTGGAGAACTGGTTCTGGAAGCGTAAGAATATACATGGACCCTTTCTAGGATTGTGAAAAGCGTGTAAGACACTGTAGCAAGCAGGAAACACCAGAGTGCTCTTTAGCAAAATTCTGCTTTAAAATGTAGTTACGGAGACACTTAAGTTTTGAATATGATTAAATTACTACTGACTAAGGAGACTAAGCTTGAGTTTAAAAGTTTTCTAAAATCAGGTCAGTGAAAGACTTGATACATACATAAATAGGAAATTACAGAAATAGACAGAACAGGAATGTGCTGCAGTAGAAGCAGACAAATAGCAGAGATGAACTGAACTTGGAAGAACAGGTCGTTAAAAAGAGAAATATACTGACAAGATCCTTAAATTCCAACGTACCTATATTTTAACACTGTGCCTTTCAGAAATATATTTAAGATTCACAACATGACTATCAAACATGAAGTCTACTGGTGTTTGATATTTTGGATTGTGAATAAACATATTTTTTGACAGGGTTTTAGAAATTTTCATTTAGGTGTCGTTTTCTGAAATAAACAGGAAATTAAAAAATATCTCCATTTACTGAATGATCCTTTTCGTGAACAGATGAGATCTATAGCAGCAATTTTGTCTCTAGTGTAATTTATTTTATTTCCAATTTTATTTGACTACACTAACCAAGAGAATGACTTAACCAGAAAAAATGGTGAAAAGAAAATTAAAGACAAGTTCTAGATGTGTAGTAGCTTGCTTTCCAAAAGCGTGTTTTTTAAACAGATCAGTTTACTAAAAGATTTCAAAAAATGTTGTCAACATCTTCCATTTCTAGCTGATGGATTTGAGACTGATGAGAAGTAAAGACCATTCAAATACTTGTGGCAGGAGATAGGAAACAAACAACAAAAAGGAGAACTGTATTAAGCAATGCAGGGGAAGTAGCCCGTGTATCTCCACAACAGATGGTTGAGCTGATCAGAACTCACGGACTAGAAATAAAGGAGTAAAAGTGTTGAACTACCACTGTAATAGGAAACCAATCCAGCTACGAAGGAAAATATTTTGATTTCTAAAACCTTATGAAAACAGATAAGATTAATAATATGGAGAAAATGAAGCCTCATCAGCAATACCTTATGGGCCTATTTCTAAGCTGTTTATTCAAGACTTTACTGCCTCTGTATATAAAAGGAAGGGGGAAAAAAAAGAACAGGGGAAAAACCCCAATATTACCAAATCTTTCTCTCTCTGCACAGGCTGCCATAGTTGTATGTGTTTCCAGTTAAAGAGAAGCTGCAATGCCAAAACCGCTGAGATCCACACAGACCCTGGGACCAGCAGCAGCACAAGGCTTTTTTCACACTGGCTCTGCAAAGCAGTTGCTCTTCTCATATAGAGGAGTGGGAGAATGATCACTTTTGCCCTCCCAAAATGTGTGCCAGGATTGAAGATTTGCCTTTTGAACAGAATAGTCATTAGTTTGGTTCCTTGCCACTATTTAGTTCTGAGACCAAAAAAAAATGCATTCACTTTTTCCTCTAATCTAGTTGTGATTAAATATTGCCTGCTACAATCCCAGTTCTTCAGTAAGGTCTACAAGTGGGTAAATGTGGTAACCCAGGAGAACGTAAAGGTGGATCAGGAAAATGCAGGTCATGGGAGTCAGAGCTCTGGGAGGAAGTGAAAGACAAAGGTTAAAATAAAGAAGATCAAGAAGAAATGCAGATGAGGAATAAAAGAATGGTTCCTTAGCAGGGGAACTTAATGTTTTGTTTATCTGAAATTCTGGTTTTAAAGGGCTGACGAAAGAATGGCATCAAAATTTTACAGAACCTTTTTATTAGCTGGGACTAATTTCATGCTGCATTTTCACATGCTTAGATATTTTTAAATAAGTGCAGCTGTATTTAAAAATATATAATTAAAATGTAACTGTAAATAAAGCATCTATTAATATATAAACATTGAGACATCTTCAGGAAACAAAAAGTCTATCTATATTCATTTTGTTGTCATATAGCATAAAATTTCTTGTAAATTAATAGGAAATAATATTTTTTATCACAGAATTGTATTTTTTATATGACAGAATTAGAGAATATTTGGGTCTGGCCAGCAACTTTGGAGATCACCTAGTCCCAAGCTCAGACCAGTGTCAGCTAGAGCAGCGTGCTCCTGTACGATGTCCAGATGGCTTCTCAATACCTCCACTGTCTCTCTAGGCAACCTGTTCCTCTGTTCAACAACCCTCACAGCAAAAAGTATTTTCTTGCATTTAAATGGAATTTCTTGTTTTTTCAGCTGTGCCTAACTACCTCTTGTCCTGTCACCGAGCACAAGAGCTTGGTTCCGTCTTTACCCCACCTCCCACCCCCATCAGGCATTTATACACATTGGTAAGATCCCCCGAGTCTTCTTTTTTCAGTGCTATGCAGTCCCAGCTCTCTCAGCTTCTCCTAATATGACAGATGTTCCTATCCCTTAGTCACCCTTGTGCTCCTTTGCTGCACTCACGATATCACCTAACAGCACCATAAAGTGTAAGTGTTGTTTGATTTCAGCTGGAGCAAAGTTAGACCGAGGCTCCATGCTCTGAGAATCCAGCCGTCTCTCTCAAAGCATGTAGAGTATGGCCTTACACTGGCACCAACCACATCTCTTCTGGGCATGAGCCAAAGTTCTTCCCAGTGGCATGTATTACTTCAGACCACAATCATATTCTACTGTCTTCCATCATCTTGTTGCAGATGGCGACTTTACTGATTTCCAAAAGAAAACTCTAGTGACATGGATTTGCTGATGAAATGGGATTCCTCTGTATTCAATGCAGATACAACTGAGTTTTTTAGTTTTGATTTTTTTTTCTGTTTTAATTAATAGTAAAGATAAAAGAATTCAGATGTAAGGGGGCAACTGGGTACAGTTCCTTATAACTGTCATTTGTTTCGTGAATGCTGACAGCTCACTTAGAAGCAGAACCAGGAGATAACTTGGGAATTGAGTGTGTGTTGACAAAGCTAGGTTTCCTTGCTGTCTTAGTATGTGGAGAGGCTGTCACCTGGGAGTGGGAATGGACAGAAGTCAGAAAGCTGTGAAAGGAGGGAACAGCTAAGACACTTCAGACACATATAGCTTTGAAAGGTTTTGATTCATGGCCCTGGATGGTCTGCTAGACCTAGAGGCATAAGCATCCTCTCTCACTTTAAACTACAGCTGGTCATGGAGGAACTCAGTTACTGACTAGACATCTATCAAGTCTGAAGATGAGTTTGGAATTCCTTTATTGGGAGGAAAAATTTGCATTTCTGTGTTTTAGCAGAGTGCTCTACTTTTTGAAAGTGTAGAACATGAAGCATCTTGAGTGGTATTTTGTATCTGAGGAGACTGTGACTGCTCTTATTAGCATTTTAGTCCGTGCTGTCAGTCAGGCTCTAAGCACGACTATGGGATCCTCAGGTACTTTATGGAGCAAGTGAGAATAGAGCTGGGTGTCAGATACTCTCCTAAACAACTATCTCAGATGATAAAGTGATGTTGCTGCAGGTCCTTACGCAGTTGGATGGATCTATGTGATAGATCATCATCCACTTTGCCTTACCTCCCTCCGTCTCGCCTCAACCATCCTTCAGAACATGTGTGCTTCCAGGAAACAGTATTTACCTTGTTCCCTTATGTTTTATCAAAGAGTCAAGTGCCTGTTAGGAGAGACCAGATGCACACCAACCTGCATTCTCAGTGCCGTGGTACCTAGATCACACAAAGGGCAGTAGCAGAGATTAAGGGATGTTTGAATCTATTCCTTCTAGGAGCTTAAACTCCTAGCTGATGTTGCAGGTCTGTACCACCATGAAAACAACACTCTCTGCTTCTTGGGTTCCCTTATCTTTTCACACAATAGGCATAAACTAGAAGGACAGAATGAAGTCCAAGATCCCCCTGGTTGTACCAAGTACTTGTAACGGGGAATGTTTCCTCTATGTGTTTGTTTTCTCATTTCTAATGCATTCCCGTGTGGTGGCCCATGTTCAACAAGAGAGGTGGACACTACCTTCCCCGCACTGAGGGCAGCCTTGCTAGGGGGAGGTAGGGTCATGAGTGGTTTGTCTGGAGGCCCCATCAGGACAACCAGGCTCCAGGGAACCAAGGTTGCAGGTGACTCATATGATCACTAAATTCATGGATGTGACATCAGGTACTGGCACTGCCTTACCCAACTTGAGTAAGTCAGGCTTGTTCTGAGCATACTCAACACTGTGAGCTCCTCAAAGGACTAAAGCACAAAGACTTTTCTTTTCTGAACTTCAAAAAGCCTCTGGCAGGAGGAAAGCAATCACTACAGTAAAGGTAAGGACCTGACCCAACAAGACCAGGAGTGCAGTTTTAGACTCATTATAGCATTTCTACCTGAAACTTTATGTGCCAAAGATGCTTGAGATGTTTCCACACATTAAACAGGGTTTCCTAAAACACACTAATGAATTTAAGGTCCCAAAGTGTTGCTTAGCAGAACTTCAAGTGTGCAAACGTTTTGTTGAATACCGGTTCTTAGGGCCTAAAATCCACCTAGAAATGGGGACAACAGAACCACACCACCCAGCAACAAAATACAAAATCTCTCAATAACATCCCACTCTCAGGATCAGAGTGAATGCCTTCCAGAGTGACAGTACAAGACGCAGTCAGCCTCCTAAGTGGAAGTTTACTTAAAGTGTTCACAAAACCTTGGCCTTGGAGCTAAGATCAGCTAGTGCCCACAAGGATTTCTTGGGCCAGTCTCTAAATGCTGCAACACTGACCACTTAAATCTGTACGGAGAAAACAGCAAATAGACGGACAAAACACTGCTTCCAGTCTTCCTCTCCTTCCGCTTCCCAAGAATTTGAGAGATATTTCTCTGCGAAATGCCATCCGTGACACAGAACTTCTTTAATTAAAGATGACAATTCAAGTGAGGCAGAATGGGATGTTACATTTCCCAGCTTGCCATTTGTAATTGTGAGTAGGTCAGTCACAATCAGAGCTGTGTGCTCTAGAATGCCGTTTTCCTTTCCAATATTTAGTATTGAATTAGAGGGTGGGTTTAAAGTAATGTTTTCTGTATTAGATTTTACCTTTCATATTAATTCCTGTCAGTTGCAGTGACACTTGCATGTGAGAGCACATTTGATCAGCTACAGACTTCCTCTCTGCTGAGCTAAGCCAGAAAAAACCCTCCTGAGTGCAGCAGAAATGTTAGCAATAGTCCTAGAGAAATCATGTGTTGCCAGCACTTAATGGCTAGCTCTCTGATTAACAACCTGAGGTAAACAGAGGGCAGTTAATAACATAAACCACTGTGGTTTGTAATATCAATAATGCCATGAAACAACTGACTTTCAGAGGACTATTGCTGATATAAAGTATATTCAACAACTTACACTAGAAATTTTTTACATTTAAAGGAAGAAAGATGGGCTGGATACAACATCCGTTGTTCCACACCATTAACAACCCTATTTTTCCTTTCAGAATACAGCTCTTTTGGCTATGTTTACAATTTTGCTTTTGGATCGATACAAGCTTTACAGGGCAGGATTTTTTCTCCGCTTCTCTCACAGCAGTAAGAAATGCCAGCACAGTCAATATACAGAATTGCCTGGCTCAGCACCAGAGGAGATAGTGCTAATCAAAGTACAGCAGCAAAACTTGAACCGGCCCTTAGAAGGAGAAGGTATTACAGACTAATTCATTAATCTGTTAAGCCCCTGTGTCAGCGAGAAGTATTCTCTTTAGCCGAGTGTCCTTAATAGGATATATCAGGCTCTGAACCTGAGGCAGTTCAGTTTTTAAGTCCTGCAAAAACTGCCATGACAGGGATACAAAATGTAATAAAAACTTTTGCTACATATATGGATCTGGGCATCATCTAAGCGATCTCTACTGCTGAATGAGTCATAATCAAGTTATGTCAGAACTACAAAATATGCCAATTTTTTGCATCAGGGTAAATGATGGCTAGAAAAATAGATAGAAAAATAACAATTATATAACACCAATTGCCTACTATTATTAGCCACATGCTGAATTCGTGGTGCAGTCTCTCCTAATAAATATCCACAGCAGGAGTGACGATGCCAGAAGCAACATGTTCTCGGAAGTACACTCGGTGGTGGGATGCTCCGCAAGGTGCAAGTCAGTTAACTCATTCACCAGTGTTTCCAATTTTATGACAAGATAATATTGGTAAACCTCTTCAAACACTAAAGAATTCAAACTAGCTGAAAATAATCAGGTTTCACTGAGGAGCGAAAATGGAATAGCCATTTTGTCTCCCTGTCCTTTCACTCTGAGATAGAAAAGCACAGACTGTATTCTGTAAAGTCAAAGTTTTGCCTCAGTGTCACATAAAATAGGTCTGATGAAAACTTAAAGGAAAAGCTGTGGTGGTTTATTGTTTTATTTTTGTTCTGCTTGTAAACTCTGAAGCCTCTAGAAAGATGGACAAAATTTTGTTCGTGTTTTTAATACAAACCAAAAAAACTGCCTCTGGCTGACACCAGTGATAGAAAGTTTACACAAAAGGATTTTGTTTCAGAAAGTTTTCAGTTTCACAGAAAAAAAAAAAAAAAGAAAAAAAAAGGATTATCTATTGGAACCTGAAAAACAAACTTGCATATGACTGAAACAGGAGAATAACAGCTAATATTCCACACTGCATTCAGTAACTAGAACAACATCGTTTTCTAAAATTTGCTGTAACAGAAAATTGAGAAATTACTGGCATGGCAGCAGCAGGGACAGAGAGGGGGAGCCTTTTTTTACAAATAAAAGCTACCATTAGTTAATTATTTTGGGGGTTTAATTTATTTTCTTCTTTGCCAAGGTGTCTGCATTGAAAAATGAGGTGAAGGAAAAGAAAAATGTTTTACACTTTGGGACATTCTACGAGAAAACTGAAGATTTAGGTTTTCAATGAAAACTCTTTTTTAATAAAATTTAGACAAAATGTTTCCTTTTGTACTGAATTATCCCGAAAGAGGAGGAGGGTAATTTCTTAAGCAGCTCTACTGACAATGAAATTCTTCAGGATTTCACAACATTGCTTCCTACTGTGCTTCCTCCAACTCCAGAGAAAAACAAATGCAAAGATTTGCAAAGCATTAAAATAATGGCAGGAGTATGATTTATTGTACTACACATGATTTACAGCATCATGTTTACTCCAAGCTGGTAGCACATCTGCAATGGCATTACATGACTTTTCTCAATAAAAGAAAACAGTGGCAGGAAGCAATTATATAGAAAGGACCACTAATATAAGGCCTGTAGCCTTCAAAAAGAGGAGGCATTAGTTCTTATATAAGAGTTTAATCTAATCATGAAAATCACACTGTGATTATTCTTTTTTCAAATCTTGTTAGGTATAAAGATTATTGATACTTGGGAGGCAAACAGCAGGAACATTAACAGCAATGGTAGCCTCGTGCTGTTTGCCAGGTTCAGAAATGAGCCAAATGTTACCCCCATCCTTTTACTGCACTTTACCTGATTAATCTGAACCTAACCAGCTCCTTTCTCCTTGATGCCTATGCGAGAACCACTAAAAGAAAAACAAGAATCCTTGCTCAAAAATGTGCCTTCTTGTGGCTCCTGTTGCCAAGGAAACCCAAGCAAATTCCTCTCAGAGAATACCCTGAACTGCTTAAGCCAGCCAGGCTCCAACCTGGTATCAGGAAAGGAAACAAAGACTGAAAACAAACAGGACAACATGGTTGTGAAGCCCATTGGGGAGAGAGAGAAAAATAAACTACAGGATAAAGCATCTGCTAGAGAAGAATATCTTTCATTTAGGTCAAATCAAGGCTTTTCAATCTCTGTCTATTGTTCCTCCTCTGGAGGAACCCCTTACTTCGGACAAATGGGAGAGAGAATGGGTCTCTTGTTTCAGTTATTGAGCTGATGGTGTGACAAATCATCTGTCTTTCAGAAAACCGTCTATTAGTATTCTCTGATCCTTCATGAAAAGGAAGCTGATTAAAATTATTAACAAAATTATCTTCCACTTTTTATTTTGAAGTGTGATCCTGGCTCAGAGAGGAACAATATCAGTAATTATCACTGGTTTAATCAGATGCCTTTTGTACAGTTTTCTCTTCCTCTTCCCTCCTCCCTTTCCTATTTTATTTTCTGCTTTTTCTGATTATAAATCTCAACGGTTTCATTAAATGTTTAGGGCTAAATTCTGGCACTCTGCAGAGCTGGCAAGAAAACAGGCATATATTAATGTTGCAAAAGCATCTACATTACGAGCCCGTGTCCTGGCCAGCCCAGACTTTGCACACTTCATATCCCTCCTCTACAGCATCATTCCCTGAAGGGGTCATTCGTTCCAGGAGTAAGAGCTGATGCATGGGTTGAGGCACTTAGAGCCCTGTGTGCATGGCTTATAGGCTGCGATGATCACATCTTGTGATCTTGTGGGCCCACCCTTTCTATCCTCATCATCATTGTATGGGAGCACTCCACTGCTCAGGAATGCACCTTGGTGGGCCCACTGCAGCCACGTGAGACACCACACTTGGGCTGAGCTTTCTCTGCCACCTCAGTCTGAGGAGCCAAGGGGGACAAATACCTGAGATCAGACCACTGGCGCTTGAAAGGGGCAGGAGGAAGAGCTCTGACTGTCAGAGGTGGCTCCCAAGAGCTCTCATGTCATGCTAAATCAGGTTTACACCACAGGTCTCAAAGAACTTTTTCTGATTTAATAGGAAACCTAATAAAGTCAATCCAGTCTCAAATCAATTGAAGAAACCTTCTGAACTGATGCTTTTTTTCTGCCAGGCTTACAGGAACAGAGTTTATAAAGCAAGGGTTGATCACAAGATGGAAAGCCATAAAGGATAGTTACACTACTACTTGGAATATTAGCTAAAAATGAACAAACAAGTCTACAAAAATACATTTAAAATACACATTTAATTAAAACTCTCTCTGATCCTCCAGTACTGTGGCAGAGGACTTCTGATGAGCTAGAAAAAGAGGGGTAAATCACAGTGAGTTTGAGAGCAATGCCATAAGAGAGCTGAGAAGTAAATTGAAGAACTGCTGAGGCTTCCCCCGAGGCCTCAAACAGTCACTGGCCTTGCTTATGCTGCAGTCCAGACTTGGCATTTTCTACCCTTGCTTTAATGTTATTTAAACAAATATAGAGGGTTTTTTTTCCCCTCTGTGAGTTTCCTTAAGGTTTTTTAGATAGTAGATAAGAGGAAAACAAGCAGGAATGTGAAAGAAGCTGTGTCAGAGAAGCGTGTGAGAGTTGGCAAGAAATCTTTGGCGCTATTGTGATTGACCAGCTAATAATGCAGCAAGAGTCAAACAGCCCTCTCTGTGGATTATTTCTGCACAGGGTATTCGTGAGTTTGTGCTTATGGAATTTCTGCTTGATCCTTCCATTGGGAAGATGGGATTTGCTCTCCATGTGGATTGGGAGGAAAGTTCGTCTGCCCAAGCCTCCAGCTCCTGGCAAACTTGTGTACGCTCAGAGCCGTCTCTGCAGCCTGTCTGATACCGGGAGAAAAGCACATTTTAAAATACATGATAGCTAGTGCAAAACTCCATCTGCATGAGTGAGAAAGGTACATTTTAAACACGCAATAGCCATCAAGTTTTGAAGAACTGGAAGCATATTTTATTTTAAAATTATTTTAGAGATTGAGGTGGAAGTGTCTTTTCTATGCAAAAACCTCTATTAGGTGTTGATTAAATACATCTATAATTGAATGTAGTCTCTTTTTTAATATAATTTTCTGAATGCAAAATTAAAGTAAAATTCATAAGGGAAAAGTCAGAGTCAAAAAGCTGTGTTTCTAGTCCCACCCATTCAGATCCATACGACAGCTATTCTGCTGCTCTGGCTGCTGTTGCTTATGCAATCTGCCAGGGTGTGTTTGATAAGAATGCTCAGAAACCACTCATAGCAATACTAAAATCGTCCTACATACTCTGCTGTATCTGGAAGCTTTCATTTCTCCAAGACCTGTGGAAGCTCTAAGTAACCAACAAGCTCCCATAAAATCTCTGGCTCATGTGCCGTTTACACAACCGTCTTGGAGAAGGAAAGGAGACATAGTACCCAAGAAACTATTCTAATCTGAGTGAGAACGGGGAGCAGTGAGGAAACAGCAGCATTAACCTTTGCTACCTACCATCCTTCATGCCCACAGGAAGTGGAGAGAAGAACCGTGCCCCACACTCTACCTAAAAATCCTCTTCATTTCCTTTCACTTGTGGTCAACTCTTCCATTCTTTAACCCCTTCTCTGTTGTTTATCTGATGCTCTGAATAATTTGTTTCACCATGACACAAATTTTACTTTTGGAAACAGTTGATTTCTTCCCTAGGGATTATGAAACAATATTTTTACAGAAAGCAAACCTTGGTTTGATAACCTCTTAAATTCTAACCTGCAGCCTGAAGAGGGTTCAAGCTACTGAGCTTAAAATGTAAAGTACTCCCCAATGGAGTTCACTTAGTGGAAAAAAGGTGCGCCATACCTGCAACCACCACTGAATTTCTCATGAGTAACACCTGGAAGGAGAACTGTCAATAGTCCTCTCCAGCTCTTCTCACCCGCCCGCTTACTGGGATTAGCAGCTCTGTGTGGCTCTTCCACTCCCTTGGAGGTAAGTGGTGCTACTGTATCTGGCCATCGTGTAGGTCATAATATCTCTCTGTTACTTAATGGGGTTGTGCAAAGGGAGCTGGAAGCATAATTGAGTCAGATACTAAAACCTTCCTTGTGAATGGCTCAGGGCAGCTACTGTAGCTCTCCTTTCTGTGACTATATTCCCCAAGGAGATCTGTTGTAAATTCGGTTTTAGAGGAACAGAAGGAATACCTTGAGTGCTGGAGATGTGCAAGAACTGGTCACAGACAATGGGCTTCCTTCCTGCAAGACACGACTGGGGATGCAGTCGCTTTGGGATCAAAATATCAAACTCCTTTTGGTGACATGAACTTTTCTGACAGGTTTGAGGCACTCTGCATTTGCACTCCCTCACATGCAGAGTGAAACACGAATAGAAACAACAAGGGAGTTCTTTGTTGAAAGTGAAAGAGGATAGGAAGGAAAGGAAACACGAGATCCATTTTAAATTCTTGGAAGCGTTCATTTGTCAAGGGAAAGATGCTGTAAAGGGACCACATAAAACAAATATTATTATCCTAGTTACAGAAGCTCACTTAATCCTTTTCACTACTGGTGAACCTCAAAAGCATAGTTTCTACATGTTCTTAGTATAGCAATGGCTTAAAACTTGTTTAAAGATTAAAACCACAAGTCTTTGGAGAAAAAGTACTGATGCACCTTCTTTGGTCCAGGTACATATTCCTGGAAGTGTATAGTCTGGCACAGAGAGTGGGGGTGGCACAGAGCAGGGTGGGCAGTGACAGGTTTCCTAACCTCCCCAGCAAGTTCTCAAATGAGTAGGTCAGTAATGCTTCAGCATTACCTGGCATCAGCACATCTCTAGTATCCACAGTTTTAATTTGCTGTTTATATGTATTTTTACTTCAGCTGGAAGTTGGAAGCACTGTTATTTAAGTGCTGTCTGTCTTCCTTTTTCTCTATTACTGCAATCAGTAAGATGGAACTTAATTAAAAGTCTGAAGTTCAACGATAGTTTAAAAAGGAGTACCTATAGCTTTGATGGCCTCTTGAAAAGGATGCTTGGATTTTGTTTAAAAAATGAGAATGCTACAGTTTTTGTTTTATTTTGCTTGTTAAGTTATATTTCCATGCCTGGCTCTAAGGGTTACCTTCTTAGTAAAAACAGCTGTGCGTGTCCCTGATGAGCTAATGCTGTACTGAAGTCCCAAGAGTATTCTACTTGGTCCCTGTAATGTGTTACAATCTGACAGCTAATAACAATGGTCATTTTTAACAGTATATGATAACATGAAATAAAACTGGTACTTTTTAAGTTTACAGCTGTGTTGTATGGTTATGGACTTATGTAGGATTTTAATGTAGTTTAATGTAGCAAAAAAAATGTGCCCAAGCACAACAGCAAATATGAGAAAGGTCTTCTTTCCAGGTATATCTCCATTTTAATTTGCTCCTAAAAATACAAATTGCACAGTGCATAGAACTTTAGTATTATTTCAGTCATATTTTCTATTTCCTATACTTACATGTCATATACCCAGTGAATTAAGGATAATGCATCAGAGATATCAACCTTACAGTGGCTGGATTCAGGCCATTGTATGAATGGCTTGTCCGTGTCTCAGAAATTTACAAAAAAGGTTAAAATTAATGGAATTCTGTGGTACAGATCAGGGAGCTATATTCGTGCACATTTTTCTGTAGCTTTCCATCTTTGCAAAAAAGCACCAAAGGAAAATTTTAGTAGTCAAGATCCGAGCCCCTGCAGCAAAGGATGACCCATTAACACTAACCATAAATAGTTTTTTAGGGCAGATTGCTCTTGCGAGAGCAACACATTCCCTGGGTAGGCAGGAACCCTGGGTCCTCTCTGCTCTTTCAGTCACTGCCTTGCTCCATAGTGGAGAACCACCTACCCTGTCTGGTCTGCTGTCTTGAAGTATGACATCTTTAAATAGTCTGGAGGCTCTCATCTTTGTTCAGCCTTTGCTAGCTTTTGTGTTCAAGAGAATTTCACCTCTGCTTATGACAGTGCAGCCCTCAACATCTTCTGTTGCATATTTTGGATGTAGAAAGTATTTTAATTATTAATTAAGGTAACAATTCCTCCGCAATTTGAATTTTGAGAATCACTTACTTTTTATGTGTTATTCAAGACATCGGAATGAAAAAAAATGCAAGTTAGCAACTTATTTGTGCATTTGTTATTTACTCTTCCTTTAAATGATAATGTGTGTAAAACATCTCATTGTGCACAGGGCTTTCATTTTGCTTTCTGTATTTGTCAGTCATTTTATATTTGACTGAAATCAGCTACAGGAGAAAAAGATGTATCGTGCATTTAGGAGGCTCCAAGCCCCTTTGAGTTATATGCACCCTTTTGGGAAATAATTTCTGTATTACTAGCAGAAAAGACGGTGTATTCACAAAATTTTCACTCTCTTGTTTGGGGAATTTATGCCCTTTTTGCATGGTGTTGCAACTTCTGTTGCTGACACTTGAATAATTTATGTACCAATCAAGATGTGCAGGATACTTCTGTAGGGCACAGCATAATTCCGTGTCATGCATTATGGATTTGTCTGGTTACATGCGTTCAAAGTGAAGACACACACAGATTTCACGATAAGTGAATATTGAGCCCAAAATATTAACACAGCAAAATGTTTTTGAGCAGATATTCTGTTTACTCTCATTGAATGCTGATGGAATGGCTCGGTGTTCTTCTTTCCCACTGAAATATAACTGAACATTCAAAATGCATTTTCTGGCATTTCAGGGCTGCAAATCAAGAAGAAATTACTGAAAAACACGCCATTCACTTGAAACTCTCAGGAACTTTAGCATCAAAATGAGAAATATCTCTATAAACATAGAGGTGTACACTGAGTGTTTGCTTAACAAAATAAATAGATTAGAAATGCAATCCAGACAGAAGGGGGCTTTGCCATTCAGTCAATAACAAAAAGTGTGCATATTGCCTTATGATAGAAATAAATATGAAAGGCCTTATAGAATGGGTGTAAGGCACAGTAAGTAAAATGGAAATGTACTTTTCCCCAGGAGGTCTACTTAACATCGTCAAACCAGAGATATATTTTCTCAAGAGGGAAATTGTAAAAAAGGGCATAATGTGCACTCTATACACAAAGGACATCGTCCTAACCATGTAACCCAGGGTCTGCTCATGCAAGTTGCCAGTGGACATCAGCAAGGTGGGAAGCCTTCTATCTCTGATGACATGGGAAGTGACAGGAGAAAAGACGAGAGAAAAAGGGTAGACAGCAAAGATTCCCAACCTCACAGTCCCAGCTTTACCCCCTCTGCTCCCATCACATGCACTAACTGGTGCCGATGCCATGGGTGCTGGGAAGTGACGCCTGACATGGTGCCCAAGGGCTTTGCTGGGCTGTGAGCTTTGCAGGCAGTAGCCCCAGGCTCCTGCTCGGAGCTCTGCCCAGCGAAGGTCAGCATCTAACTCGAGCCCTTTTTTCAGTTTCACTTAGCCTACTATACCTGTTTTATCACAGGGCAGTATCTCTAGTGCCATGGCAAGTATGTTTTGGTATCTGTAGCAGACGCTGCTATATGTTTTCCCAGTAACAGGCAAGTAGGGACAAAGGTTCATCAGTGAGTAATGAATCAAATACTAAGGTGGAGACAAGATTTAATTGTTTAAACATAGTCATTGCAGGCATGTATCAGCCTTCCCTTTGAAACACACTGAGCTACAGACGATGGGCAAGAAAATTTTAGATTTTTTCAATTTAAAGCTTGATCCTATCAGCTGCTCCTAGTCTGAGTAGTTACAGGTTCTTTATTTTACTAATTATAAGAGTAATTATGCCATTAGTTCTCAGAAAGTAATTTTAATAATTAGGTCAAACACAAAACGACTCCAATCTCATGACATACTAATTTAAATTGTTTGGATATTGTAATTTAGTAGGAGGAGTCAGTGCTAGAGTCATTCTGGGGATTGTAAGAAGGAAAATACAGCTGGAGAAATAACAGAAGATGAATTCTCTGTCGGAGACGTTAGTTAAGTTGTTTCTTGAATGATGTTAAGTGAATAACATTAAAGCTATTTGATAGTGATGACAGATAAAATTATCATGTATTGAAAAATATATTAAAGATTTGATTCAGAAGCCATAATTTTGAATGAGCAAACCAACCCCTTTCTGTAGCAGCAGAAGAAAACATTTTCAATTCACCCATCTAATTTTCTTGAGAAATGAATCTATTCATATCCCTGCATGATATATGCTATTCTTGAATCCAGTTTCTAATCTTAGTTGAAACCTCATAAATCTTGAACAAAATGTAGAGACACCAGGGGCTTAGGCCACCAAAGCCAATTACATTGATGTAAAATCCATGCACGTGAGATATTTGGGATGAAAGAAGAAGAAAAAGAAAAGGGAGAGACTGTTGAGCTCAGGATAGGAAAATAAAACAATGTCAAAATCACTCCAGATCTGGATTCTAGCAGTCTGACTTTATCAATAGCTCTATCCAGTCATGTCCTGACTTTCTTTTTTAGAAAGATATTTTGTTCTGTTGCATTTGTATGAGACTGCTTGATCAACAGAGTATTTTTCAGCATGAATGTACGAATGAGCGAAGTCCTTGGTACTGAATCGCCCTGGATGTTTTTCCACTAGAAGTTAGAAAAATGCTTGCAAAAGTCCAAGAATGCAGGAAAGTTAATTTCGGCCAACCATGCCTAACACAACCTGAGAGCTCTCTGGTCTTGTGCCTTTGGCAGAGTGAATAGCCAAGTAGATGCCTCACTCACCAGCAAATCCTGTATAAACTCAATCAATAACACATCAAAACTTTCTGATCATGATGAAGAAGAAAGCCACATTTGACATCTCTCTACCCTGTCAAATTATTCAGAATTCTCCCCTCTGAAATCCTTAAAAGACAGAGAACAGCCACATAAAGACCAGATGTCAAATAATTCTTAAAGTCAGGATCCCACTGCCTGCACCTACCAAAAAATGGAATACCATAGCTATCTGCTCTAAAGCTTTGCTGACACTCGAAGTTTTTTTTATTTATTTACCTCTACTGAGGGTGCAATGGAATGGAAAAGCAGGCACACAGACTTTTTGCTTCACACACAATGAATAGAGAATATGAAACTTTGAAATTACATTTTGTGAAATGCTTTTGCATTTTTTTTATTCGAGCAGTAAACATTGTGATATAAATATAATTTTTACATGGAAAACATATTCTTCCCAGCCCACAATACTCCCTGAATTTGACATCCTAAGTTCAAAATGAATGGGACTGGCAGCTTGGTCTAAGAACATATATTTTTACTGACATAACAGAAGGTTGCTGGAAAGTTTTATTACATTTATTACAACTACGATTGTCTTTAAAAGCATATCAGTGAACAATGTGATTTTAGAAATTAGAAGAAACAGTTCTGTGGAAGTATGAGAAATTTTTCTGCATTTCCAATTTGTTAAATAAAACATTTGACTTTACTCATTGGATTAATCACTATGATACACTGTTCAGAGTTTGGATAGTATTTCTTGAAAATTCAAATCCTTTACAATTTTATTGGAAAGATTACAATAAATGTTACTCATGGATCAGGTTGAAAGTTTTCAAATTGTCACCGATAGTGTTTCACATTTTTTGATGGACTTCTTTTCAAAACTATTTGAAGTTCAGGAATGTCTTTGTGTGATTAGTTAGAGAAGTTTGTAAATTTACCTCTGCAAAAATTTTCCTAGAGCTTTTCTGCTGCCTATACAAAGTACTGAATTTTAAAGTAACACTGATGAGATAACTGTGGTTGGAATTGTTTGGGATTTTACTGTCTAGAAGGAATGCTAGTACTGGTGAATTTTTAAGCATGCCTACACATAACAGTTATGCCATTTGCAAATCATATGTAAAAGCAATCCATTTGCATGCAATATGGAACGTGAGATTTAGACCAACTAGGAATCCCACAAAAATCCCATGTAGCATTCCACAAAAATAAAGACGTTTAGCCACTGCTTTCATTGAATTAATTACGTATGCACCCAGAAACACTGACCATACTTTCAAAACCTGGTGAAAGGATCCTTTTTGGGTCAGTGTATCTCCTCCAAAATAGTCTTGCAGAATTGCTTCCATAACTACCTCAAAGGCTGTTATATTTTTGGAACAAGTGTTGTGGTCTTTATACAACAGAATCCAAATTCCTTGTACATAGTACAAGGATATGTAAAAAAGGACCTTCCAGCCCATTCCTTGGAGTGGAAATCTCCCAGGGGAAAGTGGGTGGTTTTGACATCACAGCAATTTCAGTTTCCACTCAACAGTTCTACAGGTATTTTGTTGAAGGAATTTTTTTTCCCCTCAAAGTGAGTACTTCACTTCTTGGACAACCTTGGTCACAGTTTTTCAGTGTTTGCTGCTCTCTAATTCCTCAAAGAAGAAAAGACAGTTTGCCATAATAATTTTCTAACATTACAGCCTTCTCTTTTTGTCTTTTTCATTTGCTGCAGTTTTCACTGTATCAGCAACTAGACAAAAGCCTAATCTGAATCAATCTTTTATCTTCTGGAGTCCTGTTTGCAGAGGTTATGTTGGTGACAAAAATGTCATGGTTTGAATATGGATATTCTGAGATTCAACTTCCACACGTCTTGTGGAATAAGCTTTTTTTTTTTTTAAATGTTAGCTTCAAAATGTTCTATTTCTCTCTCATAGTTGGAGCTAAATCACCATGGATTCAAGACTTTCGATTGGCAACAGATAGCAACAGGAAAAAGTTGGAGGAACAGGGATTTCTCTTAACTTTATAGATCACTTAGTCATGAAACCCTTTGCCACAAAGTGTGTAAGGAACCAAACAATTTTAATCAAGCAGTTCAAAGGTCTTGCTTAAAGAATCTGGAATTGGAACAGAAGAAGTTATTCAAAACCCTCAAGTGTATTTTGGATAGATGCAAAAAGCGTGAAAGTTATTTTGCTTTTTTGCTGTAATTAATAGCTACTGAATTTTGCAAATGTATTTGTGACAGACCTTTTTCATAGATCCTCACGCCTATCTTGCAAAACTTAGATACTCCCTGAAGTCAGGGCTGTGAGGCACTAGCTCTGACAGGAGTATCATGCACGTTCCAAAATGCCCTCCCAATTCTGCTGGTCACAAATTCTTTACTGACAGCAATTGATGGTGGACATCTCAATAGGTTACTCAATCCAGCTCCCCCTCTTACTGCACATCCTAATTCCATTTGAGTCACCTTCACCTATTCCCAGCCCTTGAAGTTCAGACATTCTTCTCTTGTGTCTTCTATTTTCTGTATCAACATTGAAACTAATGCCTGTTTAATACTTTTTGACATACTTCTCCTCGGTGGTCAGTGTCGGTGACATACGCGGATGCGGTGTCCTGAGACATGCTCTTTCGCACTGAGTCAGTTCTCTCTCTCTGCCACTCTCTTTGTCTTTCTTCTATTGTGCTTCATGGTTCCAACAGTAGGAAAAAAAACTCTGCTCTACCGCCTTCACCTTTTTTGCTCTCCTTATTATTTTAGTTGTGATGAGGAACGGGCTCCCAGACCATTCCAGAAGAGCCTTCAACTTAAGCTCCCATGTGTTTTCTGGAGGTCCACAGCCCCATTTCATGCCTCTCCAGAAGAATCATGACTGGCCCAGTTTCAAGTCTCATATACTTTTGATTTCAAGAAGAACATCTTCTGGACTATCTTGATGCCTACAGTAACCTCAAAGTAAAGTAGGCAAGCAAGGTCTTGAGTATGCTAGAGGATGCGTAACAGGCTGGATGTTGAGTCTCCAGATTTATCTGCATTGCACAAAACCAAACAGTTGCATACTGAAACTTCTCTGGCCAAATAGATCCACTCTTCCACATTGGTAAGATGCATCAAAGCACTGCTTTCTGCCACAATTTCAAGGGTTTCTTGAACTTCCAGCCCCCATATTCTGAAATCTTACAAATAACTTGATAAATATTTCAGGCATCCCAGTCTTGAGAATTTCTGTGTTAACAAACACATCTGGCAAACACATCTAGAGAAAAAAAAGAAAAAAAAAACCTGTTCATTTTGATCATCTAATAATTTCCTCTAGTCTGAAAGAAATAAAGTCGTTGGTTTTGGATGCAGCCTTGTAGTACAGCAGTTCCAAGTGCCAGCAAATGACTGCTTTCAGAACATTTAATGTAAGAATGTAACTGTGTGCTTGGAGCTGCAGTCAATGTCCAATTCCTTCTCCATTCAATGCAGATGGCCCTGGCCTTGAAGCTGCAGACAGTCCTGGACCCATTGAAATAAAGGTCAGTTTGCTCTGGCAGTTTGGGTGGGTTTATTGCAATTTCACAGTTTTGCAACAGTTTTATTGTAGACTATTGTCTGCATGGAGCAAAGAGAAAGTTCAAGAGAGCGATAACCAGGACTTCTGCTGGACATGCTTCCTGCAGCAGTTCTCCTTTTGGTGGGATGCAACATATTTAACTCCGCTGTAAATGGTTCAAAATTTGTTAGAAGCAGGCAAATATCGTTCCCTTTACAATGCAAAAAGTACTTCAGTACTCTTGGAATATTCATCACTGCTTTTCTGTGGCATCCATGGGCTCTCTTAGCAACTAAAATATAAATAGAGAAAGGCACATTTCCTGCCCCAAGGAGCTCATGATTTAGCCTTGCAAACGGTGTGCTGAAGGTGGTAATGTTGAGAGAGAAAGCAGAAGGGACATCAACAAAATGAAGCAGTTATACACTGGGAACGAGTTCATACCCCAGAAAAAAAAAAAAAAAACAGGTAGAACAGTTTGTGCTGCTTTTTGACATTTGGAAATGACAGAAATGAAAGGCTCTAGTAACTATCATCTTGTAGGGTTTCATGGAAGCATATTTCTTAGTTAGGACCTTGATGTCCAAATCCTTAGAAGCTCCACCATGATAAGAACATACTTCTCGGAAGGTGTTCTGGTGATATTCACACTATTGTATCTTTGTTCCCCCTACTTTGTTGTGGTACAAAGGAGAATAAAGTTTACTATTTTAAATGTGGACATTGTTGTAAAAAGGGCCAGAGCAATGTTGCATGAACTGTTTGCATGCTTTTTGCCAGGCAGTTTTACAGAAGCTGGCAATAGTACAGTAATGACTTGAATCTATTTCTTTGGGAATGAATTCATTAGACTTCACTCGCAACGTATTTTGAGCAACAGAGGAAGTGTTGTGCAAATTTTTAAAAATACTTAAGAAGTGCTCAGGTCAGCAGAAAAAAAAAGAACAACAAAAAAAAAATCCCAACAAACCGAAACATGAAGAGTTGATTCCTAGGCTCTCCTATATTCTGATCTCTAAGAACAATAGGCCAAATTAAAAACTGAAAGCACTTTTCAGCTTAAACAGAGTTAATCTTAGCAATTAATTTAGTTTTACTGTGCCAAACTGTTGTTTGGATTTTGGGGTAAAGTTTTCTTTTGCTTAACTAATTGTTCCCTGGTTATCCTTTAGAAAAACTGGACATTTTTCATTACTCTCAAACACTCATGGTATGATAAAATACTGGTTCATCTCAGCATCTTGTCTAGCTCTGTGGGATTTATTTGTTCAGATGGATAAGATGGAGATCATCCTATCCCTCTATTTTGTTGTTATCCATCATTGCCTCTTATTTAAGAATGTAAATCCAGGTTGCTATGGGTCCTCATTCTTTATTGCAGCTTTGCAGGTCATACAGAGCTCTCCAGATCACAATCTCTAAGTTCTGCACTTCACAGAAAGCCACAAAACACTATTTCTAAAAATAAGAACAAGCTTTTCTTATATAAAAAAAAGAATGCATCTGACTGCTGACTTGGTAATTCATGTACCATATCGCATCCTGTATCACATGATGTATCACATAGATACTAGGTTTAATTCCTTAGCCCATTCTCTTTCATACAATAGGAACTCAAGAGAGGACATTTCAGAGCAGGGGGTACTTCAGCTGAATGGATGAGTCCCTGAGCAATTCACAGTAGGACATTCATAGCAACAGATTTTGGTGATAAAGGAACATTTCTTCAAGGTAGTATCTCACTTAAGGTCCACAAATATTTACAGCAAGACTCTGCATTTGAATGGGGTTATCAGATAAAATATCAGAATTACACAGCTAATCACAGCAGCTCCTGTCCGAGAATCCAGGTAATTTACCCCATTTATTCTGACACCGATCACTACATTCTGCGTTGGTCTTTATGGTGACTTCACCACTACAGTGTCTGCCAGTGCCAGTGGTGGTGATGAAGAAGATGGTGGAAGTATCATAAAGACTAATGTATTAAACACCATTTATTTACTACTAATAAGAAAAAGTGACGGCAGTGATTTTTAAGGTGAGGACGCTGTAGAACACTGGCATTAAGTCTATTACAGAGCTCCCCCTAATGGTGTTTCTATAAATATAGTCTTACACTGATGGAGGTTCCCAGGTGCAGCTCTTCCTGTTTCTGCAGTAACAAAGACTATTCAGATCGGCTCTGTTCGTAAATGCCTCCCACTGCATCTCCCCCTAAAAGGGGTTATCAATACTACACAGCAAGGCTCATATTTTTGTCATTAGACTTCAGAGATCTCTCATCCCTGAAGATAATAAGCTGGTTCTTGTGGTGGTACAGAACCACGGCATTGTTGAAGGCCTCATAGAGAGGAGACAACGGAATAAATATTGAGAGCATTTGTTGGGTTGTTGTTGCATTTTCTCTCACTAATCGCTTTGCCATGTAGAATAAACTAGCTCATGATTTTTGAGTCCTTGAGCTTGGCAGTGCTGTTAACATGTAACAGAATTTGCATCTCATGATCCTCCAAAACAAACTCACTCTATGTGAAGCAACAGGGGAACTTGGTCATCATATGCAAATTCTCCACTGCAGGCTAACCATATTGCCACGGCCAAGTACTGAAAAATCATGAGCTAGATCCTGTAAAATCATAAAATTCTCCTTAAAATCATGACTGTTACATAAACAAGCACATTTTGGTTTTTTATATTGTCTAGTGGTCCTTGGAGCCTTCAGGCTACATATGAGTGATGCTTTTTATTTCCAGATTTTTCCCACAATATACAGCCTTGAAACATTTTTCTTTAATATATGAATACTGACATTTTAACAAAAATCATATGATCCTTCAAACTAGTCCTTTAATGAAGACACCAAGACCCTTGCAACGAAATTGAGCTGGGGAGAAGTGCATGGTTTGAGCACAGGGCTACTAAATAAAAACTTCAAATTATAATCCTGGCTGGGAGAAAAATCTTTACCTCAATTCCCAGACAAAAATCTTTGCCTCTAGTTCAACTTCTGTATTTGTGCAACAAGGTTAAAAGTAGTTTGTTCCAGGGCTTAATGCATATGGTGATTTTACCATATATCTTACTCAAACATCTTGAATGCAAAAAGGCTCTGTAAATTCTCGATACTATTATTCCACACTGGTTTATCCTCTAACAAAAAACACAGTCCTTAGTGTACATTCAGGTTTTTAATTTTCCTAACCAACATGCCTAGGAACAGTTTATTCTCATACAGCTGGGACTGTGGAAAATAGGAGTAGGGGGTACCAAACCCAGCGTCGGTGGGATGCCTGCACCCCATTTTGCAGTCACCCTGGCCAGTTGAGCTCCCGGGGCTGGGTGTCTGGCATGGCGCAGCTCTGCCTGTCAGTGCTAGTGGAATATTCCATTATACATTAAACAATGTTTTCCAAAACAGATGAGTTATTTCTTACTGAAAACCCAATCCCTTGGAAAAAAAACTTAAAACATTTGTGCTACTCAAACAGTACGACACAGACTATCAGTGTATTTTCATTCACAGTGCGCTTGCCAGAGCCACACCTAATGACCTCCTGAGGTGATATTCATGCCCTAAGATGGTCCCAGAAGCATTGGCACCAGTCTAGCACAACGAGTTATAGTCATTAACTTCAAATGACTGGCTAAAGTAATGTGGTGAGATACTTCTGAGTCTGCGTCAGAACAACAGGCTAGCCAATAAACACTGCCTATCATAGTCTGCATTTAGATCGCTCCCATCATCCAAAGCATCTTATAAATATCAGAGTTTCTGCCTCACCCTTAACAAACAGATAAAACATCATTTAAGAATCTCCGCAGGGAGTGAAGTCAGGCGTCTGCATTTGCTATTAACAACCCAAGTGAGTGGTTCAAGGTCCAGTGATTCTGTCACCCACGTTTCCCCAAATAGCCAAGGACTGCAGCAATACCTCAGTTTAAGCACTCGTGTTAAAAACTGCAAAGTCACTTGCGCAAGACCATTAGCAAATGACTGCCTTAGTCTGCTAAAGCCCTAATTTCGTACCCTAACCACTAACACTTACAGGAAATTTATTTCTCATTATCATAGAAGTCAAGTACATGATTCACGCTTTCTGGAAGGTTTCATTTTATTCCTGAACAACATAACTTTCATTTTTCAGATTTTTTGATGTGAACCAATATAAATCACTCCTTAGAGGTAGGGACACATTGGGGAGACTTCCCCTTTATTTTAACTCGCACTTCTCCCAGGGGCTTGTCTGAAGGAAGTCACTGTACACATGGTGGATGTGGGATTTAGTAAATAGGAAAGACATGAAATTTAAGTGATTTTTGGCAGTTATCCCTTTGTAAATGTTAGTTTTTTTCCCTGCAAAGGGTGTGTAACCCTTAGTGAATCAGCCTTTTAGAGTTTTATTTGGTAACAGATTTAATGGTATGTTGTACAGTGTCTAAAGGCTTAAGATTAAAATGATACGTATCCGGTAAAAGGACTAAGCTAATCCCCACCAGCTGGAATACAGTGCTGAGGGGCCCTCCTTTCTGGATGGATTTTGCATTGGAATTAAGACTTCTTCTTAAAACAAATGAAAGGAAGTTTGCAGAAGTTAAGACATACAGTAGTACAGCAAAATGAAGTTGCAGCAATAAAGCTACAGAAACCCTTCTTTTGACTGGCTCCAATCTTCCAGACTAGCTCAGACAGAGCACCAGTCCCTGCTTGCTGCAACGCTGGGGCAGACAACCCTCTCTCTGCTGTGTGCAGGCATCAGTCTAACAAAAAGCTTTCTTCCCGATTTGGAAGACATATTACTTTTGGATTCAAACACTTCCAAAAATATACGAGATGTAGAAAACACTCCTCGTTTGCCAGAAACACATTGGAGTTTTGCTTACATTACATTCTTTCCTCGTATATGTTTGAAAAAAAGAAAAAGAGAAAGAAAGAAAGAAAAAAGACTGTAATACACTGAACTAAAAACTTTCATCACAGTGATAAGATATAACATTGGGGAAAGAGACTGGGAGACAGCTCAGTCAATACTGTCTTGAAATCTTCTTTTACACCTCTTTCCGAAGTATAAATATGGACCTCATCCAGTTTTCCCAATCTGAATGACTTTGGCTGGGGGAGGTTGGTATGGAAGTCATTTCCCTTTTAGGTGCAGTAGCTGCTTTCCACAGACTCAACAAAGACATGAAATATCATTAACATCTGATTCTGAAAGGCTGACAACCACTTCTTTGTTTTACACAGCCGTCTGGGGAAAGCTGCTGTGTATTACCATATCGCTAGCAAAATTATACCTATTAAGCTCTGATAGGAGCTCTGGAATATTTCTCTCACTTGTTCTGGGATACAATGATTGAATATGTCTATTGTTTTCACAATAGGCATTTCATAATTTAAACAGATATTATGTGTAAACATTACTTCAGTGAAGGGTGAGCGTTGCTGGGCCAGACTCCTAAGCCTGGCTGACCTGTTTGGGACACAGTTTCAAGGATGAGGGCTAAAAACAACACATTAAAAAAACAGAAAGAGGTAAGATAGTTTGTCAAATGGGTGCTGAATCATAGCAGATAATAGTCTTCTCCATCTTCAAACAGACTGGAAAGCTTTGCAGGCCTCAGCAATGCTTCTCTGCTTCGCAATGGAAGGAAGCAAGTTGAAAGTCTTGCCTGGGGGATTTCTCAGCTCCAGAACTCATTGGAAGAGAAATAGGGAAATGCCACTTTTTATGTGTGCTTCTTTCTAAAGAGCAATCAAAGCATTCCTCTATTTTAAAAGGTGCAAAAAGCATCTTTGTTTTCCTCTCATTCTCTCTAACAGCCCATCAGGATCATGCTATTAATGTTAAAATGGTCTATCTGACATTAAACTTCTTGGATTCTTAATTCTCTTAAACTTCTTGAATAAGTATTCTTTTTTTTCCCTTTTTTTTTTTTTTGTTGGCTGCTAAAACTGAAAATAGAATTTTCAAGTAATGGAGTTAGTGATACAAGACTGAGCATTTATTTTTTAAATACACAGAATTAATGTAAAATAAACCTTATGCTATAAAGGAATTGTTTTATTTGAGGGAAAGACTTAAACTTGCAGTCCAAACTGATCCAATTTTAATCTCTCTCAGGTTCTGAAAGGTTGTAACAAGTACAAAACAAAAACTTCCCAGTTCCTCTTTCAGGAAGGATAGTTAAGCACTGTTACCACCCCAATTTTGCAAAATTGTCCCAAAGCGAGGAAATGCTTTGGTGCAAGGTCAAAGAGTATCTCTGGCAGATCTGAGAAGAAAACTGTTGTCTGTGGCCTTCTAAGTGTTTGTTTTAAACATATCCTCCCTTCCAATACACTACAGCCTTTTTTCACCCCCCCCCCAAAACATTTTCTGTTTATTTTCCCCCATAAGGCACCTGAAATCTAAACTGTAAAAAAGAATGTAAAACTCTGCACAGGGCATATATACCCCTCTTTCATTCACTTTTCTTTAACATGCTAGTGAAAACATTTCCTGGAAATTCACAGGAGTGATGCCGACTGAAGCACTGCACGGAGATACCCACTACTGGCAATGGTATGTTCTTTTAGGAATACGAGTGAATATTCTGTATTATTGTTATGCTTCGCTATTTAAAATGCAGTCCTTGGTGGTATTGACAGGGAAGGCTGTGAAAGCAGTGGGGGACACTCTGGTAACAACTTGGCTCTTAAGACATCTTGTGGTCCCTCTGGCAGGTAGCCCTGGAAGAGGCATTTGCCCCTGTACAGGATGGCTTCCCTTCTCCCAGAACTACTGTGTGTATGTAAGGAAGACAAATTACATCTGGAATGTAATGCTCCTGCACCATTTTTTTTCTCTGTTTCCTGGAAGCTGTCCTTCAAAGGGCTGGATTTCCCTCAGAAGGTAGGTAAACCAACTGTCAGAGCACATCAGGAAAAAATGGTAGTTTAGTTTCATACTCATGCTGCCCTCACCTGAAATATAATTTGAAGATCAAGCATGATGTATTTGATCATATTTGGCATATTTCAGTAAAAAATAACCAAGGCTGTATTTTGAACTTTCTGTTAATCTATCTTAATGAACTGTCTCCACTTATTTTGATGGATATGTTTATGTCTTTCTCAATCACAGAAAAAAAAATGTAAGAGCAAGACGTGCTTTTCATACTCTCACTCCATGCCTGGTTTTGCTCACCTCACTAAACAGACCATTTACAATCACTTTATTAGCCTCCTTGCTGCCATTATGTTCCAAAAGCCCTTCCACTCCAGTGTCGGTCTTTGCCTGGTGTCAGGCAACTGGCTGCAACTGCTCCAAAGTCTCAAAAATTTCTGCTGGTAACTCAGTCACCGTAAAATTTTCAGACAGTGTGTTAGGCTGAAGTAAAGTGTGCACAGATGCAGTGCCGTTGGGGTTTTCTACCTGCTTATAGTGGCTTTTAATTTGCTGCATTAAATTAATAGCTAAGTTAATAGGGATTTTAATGTAGGGGATTTTCATGTGGAGTTTCTCACTCGCACTGCAAATCACATTGAGGTTTGTGTACGAATACGGTGATTCTCACCCTGTTTGCTAGCATAAAATATAAAACACAGGTCCTGTTTTCTCAGGAGTTTGTTTAACTTTAAAAATCTCATGAAAAATTTCTGTGTTTCGTACTAAATTTAAAATAAAAACTCCCTAAATTTACCGTTTATTTTAATTCTATGTTTCACACACCCAAACACTCTGATAACAGACTCTCTGTTAGGACTTCTAGCTGTAATTGCATGGATAGTGTGAAGTAGTATCTGATTGTGGAAATAATGAATGGTTTTCCCTTCTTTTTAGATCCCTTGCTTTATTTGACTTTACAATTTGGCCTGTTAATATTTTTACCAAAAAAAAAAACAAACACGTGTTTAAATCTTTTTTAAAGCTGCTGCCACTTGTACTTTGCTCAATTAAATTAGCTTCTCTGAAAAGTCTATCTAAATTCCATTAATGCTCAGCCTATCTCATTAGTTTAAGTTCTTCTTCTCCATTTGTCTCAAACAGCCGTGGGGTTTTAACCTTTTTCTGACATGTGTTTTCCTCTATAAAGTCTCTTTACTGGGCACAGTCGTGCATCCATATTGGTGGTACCCGGGCAGAGAAGAACAGTATGCGAGGGAAAATCGATGTGACCAGATGAGCAAAGCACCTACCGAGGACTTTGGCACCTAAATACCTCTGCAGATCTGAGTCCAACATCAAACTAGAGCAGCAGTTTCTCTAATGCAAATAGCTCCCACAAATATTAAGGGCATTTTTGGGCTAAAAGACTGTATGTGCAACGTAGGATTTTCTGGACAAGATATCCATCATGTTGCAGGTTGGCTGTTTTCAGGACAAGACCTCCTCGTAGGTAAGAGATTGGCCTGATCTGTCATTGCCAGCACAGGGGATGACAGGGACGCAGGCAGCTCAGCCATGTCTCTGTTACTTTTCAGTGGACCAGACCTCACTCTTCCATTAGGCTGAAATTAAAGACCAGGAGCATGGTATCGTTCTTAGCTAAAATTTTCTCTTCTCCAGCAGGCTGCGATGCAGGGGAGCCAAGCAGCATCCTCAAATGAGCAAGGGAAAAAGAGAGATCTCTTTTGGTCTGGAATTCCAGCTCTCCAGCAGCAGTGACAAGATGAAAGGTGATATGACCTGTTCAGCTGGAGCTTCCTAACGCGGCCCAACCAGTAAAGCTTTGAGAGGTGCTTGAATCTCTTCATATGCAGGTAAGAAGCCAGCTAAAACGTGGGAGTTTCATGACATAGTATAAAGCCTGTGAAAGTGATAGGCAAGAAGGGAAATTGCCGTAGAATTAAAATTCGACCTCTTTCATCTCTTTGCTAGCAAAAGTTTGCAATGCTGCTAGAGGAAATGGATCGACAGAACATAATTTATAAACACACAAGATCAGACAAAACTGACATTAAACATTTACCAAGCTTTCAAAATAGAAGCAGCACTTAACATATCAATACTTAACAGGGAAAATATACTTTTAAACTTTTTTTTTTTAATTAGTAGCTCCAGGGGGTAAAATATTTTGTGTATTTCAGGAGTAAGTTACAACCTAGGCGAATCTGATAGGGTTTCCTTTAGCTGGAATCAGGTAGGAGCTGTATATCAGAAAGCAAGCTATAACAGAAGGTCCTGTCATACACCTGGAGCGTACGTCACGTGTTTTTTTTTTCAGATTGAATATCCAGTCCCCAAGGTGAGACAATAATGAATGACATCTTACTGACTGCCCAGACAGATCTTATGTTGCACTTTTAGATGATACGTAGTAATTCGATATCAGTACTCATAAAATCTTATGTTCATGGAAACCAAAGAAAAAGAAACTGCTTTGCCCAAGTTAGGTTTCAAGTTAACAAAATAAATGTTTAATTTTTTTAAATTCATGATTTGTATTTTAATTACTTTTTGATATATTTCATTTTATTTATGATGTGTTGGGCTTTCAAATTTATATTTTGGTTTCAGTACACTCGGACAACACACTGTATAGTTTGATTTCATTTAAAACCCTTAAGTTTCTCCTTGTGTGAGAGGTAAAAACCACACAGACCTTGATTTTCAGAGCCTGGATAGCGAAACAGCTGTACTTGCACGGACACCATTAGTCCGCTAGACACATGCTCTAGCTTTTGGTCTCCTAAAACTAGGCATTAATGCTTTATATGAATATTGATCAAAAAAGGAGGACTCTGCCCATGAAAATACTTTGGAATTAAATTAATGGTTTTCGAAAAAGTTTTTCATAGGGTAATTTTTCCTTAATTTTGACAAAAAGTCAATGTTTAAGTGGAAAAAAAAATGTCTGATTAAAAAAATTGTTTCCTTGGGAAAAAAACTAGTTTTATTTCATCAGAATGTCCAATCCATACCTTTGGACAAGTGTATGTGTACACTGAACGCCAGCTTACCAGGAAATGCCCTTACAGTACAGTCTGCAGATACACAGATGGGTTTGTCACATGAGAGGTATAAGGCCTGGTAGTAGAAAGAGAAATAATATTTATTTAGATTATAAAACATCCACTACTTAGGTAGAACTAATCTAAGCCTCAAAGGAGCTTCAAAGGAATTAGAATAACCACTGTGATTTCCTACTACTAAATAAATGGGTCATATCATTATAACAGTATGACCACCACCAGAAGAAAAGCAACTTATATGTCTCCAAAGAACAATAGAAAACCCTGAACTTACCCAAGAAATTAACAATTGAAAATCTATAGGCAGGTACAGGTCTACTGCTAGCTGTTGCTGGTAAATTCATAAGTGAGTTTCCATCTGTAATGAAGCTGTAGGGCATATCAATGTCATGTAATATTATTTTGGAACTGAAGATTATTGTAATGCTGAAGATACTGAGCTGCCCAGAAACATTAATATTTTTCCAAAATGCACACCTTAGTGATTCGCATCTAAGAGTCTTCAAAGAGTTAGTTAATTAATTTGCAGAAGTATTTAGACAAGAGAAGTAACAAGGTAATTTTAAATTTACTTCTGAACATGTGATGTCCAGAACTCGAGCTTTCACAAAACGAAGGTGCAACTTCCAAGCAATAAAGATAATCAAATTGTTTGCCAACTTATTAGAAGGAGAACTTAATATTTTTAAAACCTAATTATACATATTTTTCTAAAACAAAGTAATTTATTTTCAGGCTAGATGACTGCACTGCTCTTCCCTGGCATTGGGGATCCCTGTACGTCCCTTTCAGTCATGGGACACGGTAAGAACGTTCTCCTCTCTGAATGTTTGTTTCTTTACATCTTATGTCTCTCTCCTTTTACAGAGGGAGGGAAAGGAATTCAAGCTGTAGTGAACCCAAATAATTCTATGTACAATCTATATATAACACCAAACAAAGCTTATGCATTAATGGATGAGAAAAGAAACTGAAGATGAAACCCCCAGCTTATTATAATGTTGTCTCACACAATATTAGTAATACTTGGCGCTCACTTCATGTTCAAAGCAATTCAGAAACATTAAGTAATTAACCTACATATAATTTAACGCCTTCTGCCAAGATTGCTGTAAACAAGCAAGTAACTAGAAGAAAAAGAACTAGAACCAGATTTAATCTGAGAATACGAATAACAGTACGAATACAGTTTGGAGTTTTTCCAAATACATTTTACATTTTTTTTAATGAACAGGAGAACAAAACATCTTAATTCTTGATTTTCAGGAGTCACACTGAACTCATGAGAGGAGCTATAAAGCCTGACTGCCCATGACTGAAAACTGGAAGACGGGACAGACCGGATTAGGTATTGTATATAGCACTTACCCTCTAGAATTCTGTCACCCACTGCCAGCTGTTGAACAGCACAAAAAATTGTAACATACAGTATAAATGACGAACACAAAGCCATATAAAGGGAGTTTTTACTATTTAAGGAAGCACAAAGAACTAAGGAAGGCTTTCTTGCTGCAACAGACTCATTGTTCCAAGCAAAAATCAGAACTTCTGAGTGGAACAGACCTAGTCTGGGGTGGTGGTTTTTTGGCTTTGATTTCCTCACTTATTTATTTCTTTTTTTTCTATTCTTTTCTCAATTAACCACAGTCTCTGCCTCCATGGTAGAAAAACATTCTGCTCCCTCTGCATGACAAATAATTTGATCTTTCTTCCATATCTTATCATGTTTCTTCTCCTCTTCACACCTTACCTTGTGTTAAGAAGGTGGACAATGAGCTGAAAAGTCTGCTGAAAAAGAGCTAGTGATCTATTTAGCTCAGCAGCAGATCACAAGAAGTAACTGTAAAAAGCAAGCATCCATAGAGCCCCTGCTCCTGCATACTTGCACAGACCCTGAACAATGTGCAAAAGCCGCATCAGTTTCTTCCACTCCTTAAACCTCACAATTATGGGTACATTTTTATCCCTGATGTAGATACCTATGCACTTCTCCAAAAAAAAAAAAAAATCCTTTTGAATACTGTTGTCTCCAACTTCTAAACATATGCCATGGTTTTATGAGGTCTTTGGTTGAGTGTAGGTCAGTGGGGGTTGAAATGAGAGAGGTGAATTTTATGGAGCTATAAGAGAGAAGACAAAGACGGAGTTGGACCAGCCAGTAGGCAGGTGGGACCAAGGTGCCTTCAATTCAGGATGGATAGAAAAAATATACTATAACAGTGAAGTATGAGACCATTCAGGGAAAACCAGTCAAATGCAATGGGAAAAGGTGGGAGAAAATAAGACGAAGTGTGAGTCCAGAAGGATGGATTATGAAATATAAGTCTTGGAAAGGTTACTTTCTATGTTTGTTGTTGGACAAGCACCAGAAAGAAGGAGCTTGGTGACAAGTGCAAGTGAGAAGAAGATACAAAAGATAACTTGAAATAACAGCAAGAAGCAGACAGGCATGGATGAAGAGCAGCACGCTGGGGGAGCGCCGGACATCCCTTACACAGTGCTTCAAATACTGCAGCCAGGCTCAACCAGCCGGCAGAGACCTGCCAAGAAAATCACTGTGAAGAGCTGTAAGGGCAAAGTTGGCTCCACTGGTTCAGCCTCCCACGCGCTGGAAGGAGCTGGGAGGATCCTGGAGGTGGAGGTAGGATGGTCTCTCCATCGTCTCCTTCCCTCTCCCTCCTCCCCAGCGCCACTGGCACTGTTTCTCTGTCTTGGAGCTCACTCTTTCCATGAAATGGGGAGGGGGGGGGGGCAAGGAGAAGGGGGAAGGGGAGGTGACAGGTGCTGGTGCCCAGCACAGCAGCCGGGTGGGCTGTGGGGTCCCGGGGAGCCGCGGGAGCCATGCGGAGCCGTGCCGCTTGCACGTCCCTCAGCGCGTCTCTGTGCTTGTTGGAGCGGGGAGGGGAATATTGGATATCGCTTTGGTCAGGGCTGAATCTATAATTGAGAAGATGAGAGTTCATTACAGATTTTGGCCTTGGAGTGCTTGTCTTGGCAGGAGGCTTGGCTGAGTGTTAAAATCATTACCGAGTGGCCTAAATCTAAACAAACACCCACCTTTTCCATTTATTACCAGGATGAAATGACTTGCCTTGTAGAACTGAAATACCTATGGTTGTCAGCTCCTCATTTCCCAGTGGTGTGTAAAATTCCTTCTCTTATGCCTGGCTTTCCCTCTGGTCTAGCTTTCCCTTATGTTATTCTACTGACAAGAATTATGTATTAAATTACAAGTTATCTGTCGCAAAATGAGAATTTCACTTCACACCAGACAGAGATCTGTTGCACAGTGCTAAGAGTAGCTGTTTCTCTGGTGCAGTGTTGTAAAGCAAGGCAAAGGTTAAATTAAAAAAAAAAAAAAGGCAGGATGACTCTAGCATGATGGTAGATGAAACTTCAGGCATACACAACAAGGGAGCCATTTTTCATATTACGAATAGGTAGCCAGACAGAACCAGACAATATCCCTACAGCGGTGTTTTTGTCACGAGTAAACCAACTGGTGGGATCATATGTGTGGAGGAACCACTGTAGTTATTTTAGAGACCTTTTTCCCCCCATTTTTTTCCCTAAGAAGTCAGTCTATATTGTTCCAACCTCAATGAATGCTTCAGGAACTGTGACCCATTTCACAATTCATTCACACAGTGTACAGACATTAGCATGCAGAAACCACAGCACTCTGCCTGAGAACAACTTTTTATCATTAAAAAGGAGATTAAAATGAGGTATTATATATTATATTCCATCACTGAAGACCATAACACATGAAATATTCCTCTGTCTCTATCTGCCTATTTAAAGACAGATTGAACAGTGGAGAAATAGAACTACTGACTGGGGGACTTTCCCCTCAGTTTTATTTCTGTGTGCAGGAAATACACGTGAAGAAATGTGTAAAGCAAATCACTCAAAAGAGTGATTGGAAACAAATTTAAATGAGTAGTGTTTAAATAATTAACACCTGCCAAAGTAGGAACAGAGGCCTTATTGCTGATATTAAATCATCTCCTTTAACGTCTGAAACAGATGACAGTAAGTAATTCCAAAACAGTCAAGACAGGAAACCAATTTTTAGTTCTTGGAAAGTTGAATTAGTTTCAATAAAGTTGATAAAAAGCCTATTTTGATTCTGTTAATTCTACTATGGAAAGCTGGTTTTACATTAAACTTTTTTTTCTATTTTAATATACTGTAACTGAGCATTTTTGAATCATGTTTTAAAGTATATTCATTATTCAGTAAACTAATGATGTATGTTCCACCTGGTTGCTGCAGAACCCGGTAAGTAAAAACTGTGGTAATATCTTGTTACCAAGAACAAACATTGGACTTGCCAAGTTTCCAGTCAGTAAATATAACTCACAATAGCTATGCCAGATAGGCAAATAAGGATGTTCCCTAACAGAAGAAAAAACAAGAAAGAGATACTGTGCAGCAGTCCAGTCCTAAAATCCAAGTTTTGTAAAACCACCCATTGCAGAAGTTGGCAATTTTGTCCGAGTGAAGACTGTGGCATAACAGTTTGGAGCAATGCCTAGATATATTTTGTTCAGAAAAAGTTACAGAATGTGTGTGTGTGTGTGTGTGTGTGTGTGTGTGTTAAAATAACATTAATCTTGAAACACATGTGAGCAAAAGCAAAGCTATTTCGGCTGTCACCTCACTCCTAATTCACCTCTCTGTCTCTTGGTACTTTATCAAACTTGCGTTGCACGGTTAGATCACAGATTGCTTGTATTTGGAGACTCCCCTCAAGTAAAAAGTATGTCTGTCCATCTTAGATATTATTTTGCAGTATCAACCTCCTACAATCATTAATGGATGCTGTCAAGGCAGCGTCACCTTGAGGGGCCTGGGCACGCAATGGGCTGAGCCCAGCAGATCTGAATGACTGTCCAAACCTCAAAGATGTAAACCGTGGTCAGGACCTTCACTCTCCTGGCACGAGGCAGTTCTCTGTTGGAAGGACAACACATCATTTTCTGCAAGGAAGGACTTTCTGGGGCAGAAATGGTGAATTCATTCCACCCATAAAATAAATCTAACCACCTCCTTTTTCAAACACAAGCCTCAGTTCTTTGCCCTGCCTTCTCTAACTTAAATATAACGAGATGTGTATCTGAAATAAAATACATCTTACCAACCTGACTAAACCCAGGTGATGGTGCCATCTACAAACAGACACCAGGTGCTCAGTGCAACAGCTGCTTCGCTTTGCAGATCCATCTGATCAGGTCTGGCAGTGCTGACAGCAATAGCAAGAACAAAATGGCCAGGTTAGCTGAAAACCCAGGCAAATGGCAACCCCAAAGCACGTGCATATATTCTCCTATAAGAAAAGGATGAAAGAACCAACATCATTTGAATGATGCATAGTCATATAGCTTAATGTACAGTTGGCAGACATTCAGCTCCAGTAGCAGTGGCTGTGGTATAAAAGTTAATATAAAAGAGTACTTTACAGATGAGGTAACTAAGTTACAGAGCGATCAAGTTGTCACTTGTTCCTGTAGGATTTGAACCTACGTTCTCAGTTCAAACATCCTTTTTGTGTATGCCTCATTTCCAAAGCACAGCAAAGGATGCTTGAGTGGCTACGGCATTCCTGAGTGAGAGCTACAAAGAGGGGAAAAGTCTGGGAGGAGAGGGAATATTTCACCCCTTCGGTGGCCACAGCTGAAATAAACTCAAAGTACTGAATGCACTGACGTCAGATTCGGCCTCCCTTTGATCTTATGGTGATCAGAATTGAGGCTCTTCTTCCTATTTACAAACAGCTGCATAAGATTTCTTTGTGTCGTGGGTTAAGCAGAGCAGAGTTAATTTTTTTTTTCCCTTTTCCCTTCTTTTCATAAATAGCTATCAAAAAGCTATGTTTTGGATTCCTGCTCAGGAAAGAATTGATAAGAGAAGAACGTTTATAGTTATTGCTAGGATGTTGCTATTTGTTCTCAAGGACGAGATACATTCAGCCTCTCTCCTCTCAATAGACAGACAGAGAGCCCGGCTTCTAGCTTGGGATTTGTTTTTAAGTCAAGATTGAGAAGCAGACTGACCAATTATTCCATCCCATGCACGTCATACCCAGTATATAGGAGAAGACTCTTCTAGGAGTGCTGTCTTTGCACTTCTGGATTCGTCTCGCTTTGGGGAGCCTGCGTTCGCTCTCCCAAGGCCTTTCCCCCCACCCCCCAATGGTCGCCGTTAGCTCTCAGCCCGGGACACTCGTTTATCTCCGTTCCGTGAGTTTTGGCATCCTCCCTCTCCAGGAGGATTGTTAGCTGTTTTTTTTTTTTCCTGCTTCGGTCAGCTCTCGGGCTGGGACGCTTGGGCTGTTATCTCCGTTCCGTGAGTGCCTCCGGGATCGGTGCACCCCCTTTCCCCCCCTTTCTGGGGGGAATCGTCTGTGCGGTTTCTGGGGATTATTAGCTGGCAACAGGCCGAGCCTTTTGCGGGGGGGCAGTATCATTGTGTATCACCTATTCTCTCCCTCCTTTGGGGTCATTGGCTGGGAGTGGTCTGGGCCTTTGGTCATCAGGTGGGGAGGGGCAGTATCACTGTGTATCACATTGCATCTTTGTAAATAGTATTATTTCCAATATTATTGTAGTTTAGTAATTAAATTGTCCTTATCTCAACCCACGAGTCCTCTTTGCCATTTACCTCTTTAATTCTCTCCCCTATCATTGGGTGGGGGCATGGACTGTGTGAGCGGGTGTGTGTGGTTTGGCCCCCAGCCAAGGGCCAACCCGCCACAGAGGTGGATTTCCAAGTGTTTGCTTAAAAAAAGAGACCAAAGTGATAAGTGTGAGTTAATGAAAAATTATGAAGAGAGCACCACCCTTTTAATTACAAATAAGTATTTCTACCTTTAATAAGGCTGGACAGTCTGCCTTGTTATTAACGGAGAATTCTGGAAGAAGCTGTTTCTGATGGTTTATTTAAATTCGTGTGCATAGTGTGCCATGTGTTGGAAGAGTGAATGTAGTAAGATGTTCTATGTACAGGTTTTTTTCTGGTGTAGTTTAACCATTTGTAATCAGTCCATAAAAGAGCAGGTCCTCCAGTGTATGCTGACTGCTCTTTAGGTGCCACAGGAAGAAGGAATCTGAAGAAGTACTTTGTTTGAATGTTTTTAATTGTGTTATTGAACCTAAGCTCGGATGGGACAGGGCAACAATCTAGATGGAATGTAAAACACCCTGATTATTTTTTGCTGACTTTTCCTATTCCTGTCCTTTTAAAACCTCTGCCCCTTTAATTGAATGACAAAATTTCCTTTTACTTTGATACATTTTCCTCCTAAAAATGACATGTAAACTTCCATCCAAGAATCTTTTATCAGACCCATGAATTTTTCATGAGTTGCTAGTATCTATTTTAAATAAAAGTAGACCTGAAGTGTGAGCAGGTAACCACAGAAGTAGACGTGTTAGCTGTTTTGATACAATCTGGGTTAGGTGCTGTACCCTCCTCCTGAAATGTTAGGAAGCATCCTCCATGAACTTTCTTAGAGGAGGATAAGAAATACTGAAGTTTTTACCTAGAACAGGAAAGCAGGCATATTATCTTTGAATCTAAACACCCTTACTTAGCTGACAGAAAGTTAATTTTATTGATACTGAATGCTTTAAGAAAAATCCATCTTAATCTGTAGTTTTTCTTAGCCCATAGAGTAAATGTTAGGAAGACACACTCAAGTGTGACAGTCATCTTTTTATATGAAGCACATACACCCGTGCAAATGGTGTTCAAGGCCCCAGTACTGCAAGGTGTTATAAATGTGGTTAATACATCGTTGGACTAGAATACCAATAGCAAGTTTGCTTGCTATAGAGGCCAGAGCATTTAGGACAAGTGGGTGCCTTGGTGGGCTTTCAGAGCTGTTCCAGACACATGGTTAGAGCTGTTCCTCTTAGTGTGACAGTCTGTGATCACTTGCTTTCCTCTAATATATTCTTACCCATAGTAAAGAGCAGCTTTATGTGCCAGGGTTGCTTTTGCATCTCCAAGGCATGGGTGTATGGTTGTGCTTCTTCAACTGGGGATGATACTTGATTTGTCAAATTCAGTGATTTACAGTGTGATGTATTGTTGTATGGAATCGTAGAATCATAGAATCATTTGGGCTGGAAAAGACCATCAAGTCCAACCATAAACCTAACACTGCCAAGTCCGGCACTAAACCATGTCCCTAAGTGCCACATCAACACGTCTTTTAAATACCTCCAGGGATGGTGACTTAACCACTTCCCTGGGCAGCCTGTTCCTGTGCCCGATAACCCTTTCAGTGAAGAAATTTTTCATAAAATCCAATCTAAACCTCCCCTGGTGCAACCTGAGGCTTTTTTCCCTCATCCTATCACTTGTTCCTTAGGAAAAGAGAGAGATGCCTACCGCGCTATAACCTCCTTTCAGGCAGTTGTAGACAGCAGTAAGGTCTCCCCTCAGCCTCCTTTTCTCCAGGTTAAGTAACCCCAGTTCCCTCAACCGCTCAGCATTGTAAGACGTGCTCTGAACCCTTCACCAGCTTCACTGCCCTTTGGATGCACCTCAATGTCTTGTAGTGGGGGGCCTAAGTAGTAGTATAAAACCTACTTTCTGAGATACCGAGATAAAAGCTTTGCAAGAGATTTTGGCGTGCTTGGTGCATAATGTTTCTCACGTTTCTATACTTATTTTCCTGATGTATGTTATGTAGAACATTTAAAAGTGAGAAAAATTATCCAAACCTATGTCGTGTTTAAAATTTATTAGTTACGTTGTGGTGAATTTTTTCCCCCTTTTAAACAACAGGTACTTGTCATTACTGGAGGAAAATTTACATCTACTGATGGATTAGAGATGTGCCATTCAGCCAGTTTTATAGTTCTACAGTTTATGGCCAGTACTGAAATAGCAAGTTGAACATTTCCATAGTGATTTGCAAATGTTAAGACATTAATTTTCCTGACAACTCTGTGGGGTATGTGTAGACTTCAACTCTTTATTTGTAAAAGTCAAGATTCAGAGCAGTGTGACATAACCAAAACTGAAAGAGCATCCTGTTCCAGATTTAAGACTTGTGTCAGATAGCCAGAACTGGCATAAGCTGTGCAAATGAAATTTGCTAAAACCTGGGCAGAATGGTGGCTATGAAAACCTCACATGTAGGTTAGCCCATGTGTGCTGATTGAAACTAGGTGCCTTTATGTTCCCCAAACAGTTAGTTTTCCTGAAATTAAAATTTCAGGGGTCTGAAATTATTTATGGATAGGTGAATAGTGTTGATTTGAAGAAAATGCAAGGAATATATCCAGGAGATGGAAACATCTTATTTTGATGCTTACACCTAAGATACTGCATTTCGAAAATACTAGAATATTTCATGTGGCATTTTGAAATGACACTTTAGAGCATCTTATTTTGAATTTGCATTTCCATTTCTTAAAAATCACGAACTAAAACGTTAAAAAGTTCCGTAACCTGAACACTTACATTGTACTTTTTTTGTTTCAGATTAGATAGTGCATTGCAATTTAACACAAAATCATATTTTCAAGACTTTTCATTTGTTTTCAAAAGGCGTATTTCCCACTATGTCTAAGTCTAGTCACCAGACTGAGGAGTATCATCCATTGCACTCTGGTGCTAGGTCACACCATGACAAAAGCCTCTTGAACAGGAGGTGGAGTTTTGGATTTGGGTTACTTACTTGATCTAAATAAAGTGCTGTGTATGCACTGAAGGAAATGAAAACACTGGCTACATTTTGAAGTCCTGCCTTCTTCTAACTGTATCTTTTGCATTTTGGAGCATGTGACTTGCACCATTAGTCAGCTTTCTGAAGGAAACCCTACGAATCCCCCATGAGACAAACCTCCATGAATAAATTAAACAGTAGGAGTACCATATGGATTTTCAGTATGTTAGCCATCTCTCTGGCAAATGTTTACGAGAATGCTGTAGCCCACATAGAAATTATAATGATGGTGACTCCCTGTTAATGAAGCCGGAGTCATGCTGCAGCACAATTATCACATTCTAGTATGTGCTAAAAATACATACCCTGGCTATCCCACAGTTACATGCTTACATAGTCCTATTGTCAATAACTACTACTGTTTCTCTCTTTTTAATGTGGAAACCTGTACAAAACTTTTGGTTTGTTGTGTTCTAAGAACTCACGATCATCCCATTCTTGTTTCACTTTTCAGAGCATGACGAATGTATAACAAACCAGCACAACTGTGATGAAAATGCGCTCTGTTTCAACACCGTGGGTGGGCACAACTGTGTCTGCAAGCCAGGATACACAGGAAACGGTACCATCTGCAAAGGTAAGCTGCTGAAAACCCCAGGGGTATGTCAGTCTTTGAACTGGATGAGGTGCTTTGTCATAGTTGATGCAAATCTGTTCACATACCTTGAAGAAGACACAAAATGCTAGGCTAAGTATTTAGGTCCTGCACCTATAAAAACATCTTCGTAGACAGATATACACTGACTTTACATTTGATAGAGTTTGCAGTAATTTGAGGATGATGTTAGTATGCTTTAAAATTTGAAATAATTGTGTTTCATTTCTGTCTCAAGTTAACAGTTTCTATACGTGCTACAACATTCAGGGAAGTCCCGAGTTACCAACAAAGTTACAGCTGTGAAAACATTGTCAGATCTATGTTGTCCACAGTCAATCACTTGCTATTTTGCTTAGATGAACTGAAAGTTGTTTGGTATGCTGTGTCTCTTTATTGTAAATGAGAAATTCACACACAAAACCTTTGCTACACACGAGGTGGTGACTTGTTTTCTAACGTTCTCATTTACTGGTAACGTAGAAAGCTGTTTACCCAGATGTATAATGCTGCTTTTATTTCCATTGCATTTCGCATCAGAGGAGATGATACTTGGTACTTGGGCCCAAATCCTTGGAAGTTCTCAGGCTCTGAGCATAGGATTTAAGAAGATGATTGAAAATAATAGTGTGGTTGTAGGGGAACTGGCTCAGATGTGAGAAGTGGTCTTGCTGCAGCAATAGCATATCCAGTGTTCCTTGAAATTGTGCCTCAGTCCTCTTGATCTATTAGCAACCTAGCCTGATTAATATCTTAGCACTAGTTATTCCTTCACCTGAGTCATGATATGATTTTTCTAAATATTCCTAACATAAACAAGCTCTGTATAAAGCACAGCAACCTAGTCCACTTCCAGTCAAACACATGGGTAGAGGGAGAGATGTCAGCAAATATATTTTGTGCTGTTCTCCTCCTCCAGGGAATGGGAAAAAAATCTTAGCCTGAGGAGGTTCAAACCCAGAGCCACTCCTCTCAGGAGAGAACTCTGTGCAACTCACTCCCCTGCTGTGCTTGGGAGTATTCCCCAGTCCTTCTGCTGGAGGTGTGTCAGCTTACAAAAAAGTAACTGAGATTTATTTGGGTTAAAGAGAAGGTTTATAATCCTAGAGCACAGGGATCAGCTCTTCTGTTGCCTGAGTAAGAGCTCTGACAGTGGGTCAGACATTTCAGAGGGCACCTGGCCCCACTGTCAGAGAAAAGTGCATCCTTCCCTCCCTCCCTTTTCAATTCTGAAAAGACAGTATGCAGAAGGCTCTGAGCCTGTGTATCCTGATTTGAGAAATGTACTTCTCTGCAGCCCTGGCTTGGACACCAGTGTCCTTGAGAGAGACCTGGATGTCCCTCTTGTCCCGGTGGCTTTGGCAGCTTTTCACGCACTGTGCTGCCAGCCGTGCTTCTATGCATCGTGTCATCCTGCACCAGGAAGCTTAAGTGTCTCAGTCAGTGCCAAGGGGCCTCACGCCACAGGGCTGGTGCCTGGAAACGGAGAGCTGGAAAGCACAAATTGATAACATTCATGTTCTCTCTCGGATCAGCCTTAAGACCTCATCAGTGGTGCTGTTACAGAGGGCAGCTGCAAACCAAAGCCCGGCATCTCTGATGGCTGGTTACAAGTGGAGGGCTGGACCACTGCCCCATTTTCTCCATAGTTTCTTGTGACCAAAGCATTACCCATTCAATATTGCAGATACAAGCAGAGCAATTAAATAGCTGCCATGTTTTCTATCAGAGCTGGTTGCATTTTTGTGTCTGCAGAAGGGACACTGATGCATACACATATTCACAACTCTATCTAGAGAATACTGTGCCTAAATACAAGAGCACGGCTTCTCGGATTGCAGCGTGCCAAAGAGCAAATCTAGGGATTGACTTCAAACTGTAAATGGTTAAGTTCTTCAGAATCCCTTGAGACAAAATTACTATTTTTATTGTTTCAGTCGAATTACTTAATCAAGGAATCAGATAGCCAGACAGTTTAGAGTTCAGTTATGCCTATTATGCCCAGGCCTTTATTTGGGTAGCAGAGAAGAGCAGCACTGCCCTAGGAAGAGTCTGTTCCTGGGGAAGATGCTGCCTTTCACTGCTTCCCAGTGCATGCAAAGGAGCACGTATGTGAGCTGTTGTCTTCAGATGATTTACTCTAATCTCCTTTTGTAGCTTGTCAGCCCATCTGGCCAGTGAGGCAGGGGGGCCATAAACCATCTCCTCGTGACCTCTATCCTTAGGAGAAGGCAGCCTCAGCTCTCATGCCGCAGGGACTGCGCCTCATGCCAGCCTGCCAGTGGACTGTGGCCGCCTGCCTGGCTGCTGAGTGTAGTTCTGTTACCCACGTATTGTGATTTTGCATTTTGCAGCATTTTGCAAAGACGGGTGTAGGAACGGAGGAGCCTGTATTGCTTCCAATGTGTGTGCCTGCCCACAAGGCTTCACTGGGCCCAGCTGTGAAACTGGTAAGATTATAATTGAATTTACAATGAAGGTAATCCAAGGAGGATGTTTGAAGTAATCCAAGAATAAAGGATTATATGTGTGCCCTGAAATAGGAAGCTGCTACTAAAATGTTACTCACTTCTCTTACATGCCTCCCAAGAGAATATATTACAGCAGTTCTAATTAGAAGCACATGGACTGCAAAAATGAGAACATAAATTAAGACATCTTAGGTTTTGATGTTTCATAATTAATAAGATTATTATAGACTTGCTTTTCACCTCAAATGGCCTTTGCTATCTCCTATAAATGGCAGATAATCTGACATCTAGAAATAAATTCCAATAATTGATTACTTCTGTGCTGTAAATGTGTGACTGGTTCAGTAGCCCCCTTCCCTTGCAACCTTATGTGATGACTTCTGATTAACTCAGTGTTCTGACTCAGTGTTAAGGCAGGTTTCAGTGTTCCTGCTGCTTTTACCTCCTTTCACAGACATTTCTTTCTCTTTCTGCTACCCGTGAGGATGGCAGTACCACAAAGCCTTGTTTTAGAACTTTATTTTTTAAGTCTTGGATCTAGTGAAATTATATTGCCCAGCAGAGTACATAGAGTGCAAATACTTAGCATCTCAAATGCCTGTAAATAATGTCTCAAAGTCCAAATGAATAGTTTCAGCACCTTTATTTATTGGTGCAGAATTTTTAAATGCATTCTAACCGTACATGCCTCCAGGAGTTAAAGGGAGGAAGCTCACTTAGATTAATTGGCTTCAGTATGCCTAATAAAAGGGCAGTCTGCCACCTATGATTGACTATTGTTGCTGTTCTATGTTGCCTTCAATAAATCTTCCTGAGGAAAGGAGGTAATTTGAGCAAGTATTGCTTTCGTCTGACTTGTAAACACGTACCGATTAATGAAAAACACAGATTGATCTGAATTCTGTATTATCTGGTCCATTTGAGAGGTGAGAAATGTGATTGTTTTCATTCTTCTGTATTTGAGCGGATATTACCACAGTGCACAGGAGGGATGCTGTGTGAAACACAGTATCCTGACTGTTCATCTATTTCTAGAGAAATGTCAAAAGAGCAAGATTTCAAGTATTCCTCACTGTTTCACAGACTGCAAATAATGTGGTACAGGATATAAAGGTCTCCTCAATATAAGAGTGTTGTGGTTTTGCTTGGAACACGTGTGCTAAGATAATGCTCAAGTGTTAAAACAGTTACTTTGTTTTAGTAATATTTGTCTTACAATGCTCCTTACAGCATTCTGCTGTTATCAACTAAATATAGCATGCATG
>WKFP01014838.1:1602373-1648641 GCA_011057875.1 Pterocles orientalis | reverse complement strand
TCTTCCTGAGGAAAGGAGGTAATTTGAGCAAGTATTGCTTTCGTCTGACTTGTAAACACGTACCGATTAATGAAAAACACAGATTGATCTGAATTCTGTATTATCTGGTCCATTTGAGAGGTGAGAAATGTGATTGTTTTCATTCTTCTGTATTTGAGCGGATATTACCACAGTGCACAGGAGGGGTGCTGTGTGAAACACAGTAAGTATCCTGGCTGTTCATCTATTTCTAGAGAAATGTCAAAAGAGCAAGATTTCAAGTATTCCTCACTGTTTCACAGACTGCAAATAATGTGGTACAGGATATAAAGGTCTCCTCAATATAAGAGTGTTGTGGTTTTGCTTGGAACACGTGTGCTAAGATAATGCTCAAGTGTTAAAACAGTTACTTTGTTTTAGTAATATTTGTCTTACAATGCTCCTTACAGCATTCTGCTGTTATCAACTAAATATAGCATGCATGGTTTCAGGGCCCACACTCATCTTTTCCAGCTTTTTGTACCTATCTGAAGTGTGTAGACTAGAAGCATACTTGCTTTAGTCTCCTTTTGTAGTCGATATTAATAGCCACTAGCAAAGAGAGATCTTACTGACTTTTCTGAATTGCCCCTGGGAGCCCTGTCTCTGCTCTCCTGCAGAGAACTGAGGGACACTGTTCCCAATTCAGAAGGTTCAGGCACCTTAAGCTAACAAGTTAGCTTAAGTGCATTCAGTGCTACCCTGATGGCTGGTCCTTCCTGCACTTCAGGAAACATATAGGAGGGCAGGCAGAGACTTGGACCAGATCTGAATGCCTTTCTGAATATCTGATCTCAAAATTTAACATAGGGTTAGTATGGTAGTTTTCATCTGATATCTCAGAGCTAAGTGATACCGTTGTTATGATTTGGAGATACTTTGCCAGCCCTAAACTAGTTTCATAGATCAGCTTTGCAAGGAGAAGCCTCTCTGTCCTGGTGGACCTCCACTGGACATGATATTTTTTCTTACTGTTAAAATAAGTAATGCTGGAGTTCAGCCACAGGGATACAGGTCTGGTCACCTCATTTGGATATTACCATGTATAGAATAGGATTGTATTCTGTTTGCACATGGCTTTAAAACATACAGTCTGAAATACTGTCAGAGTGGCAAATGGAAGAGGTATCCTGTTGATAAAGAGCAAAAGCTGCTTTGTTCTGAGACTGTGTTGTCAGAAAAATATTACTGTATACAGCCATAAAAGAAAACCTGAGCATCAGACAATACATACTCACTCCCAGTGAATGCAAGAGACTTTTCTGAAGGGACTTCTCATTAGGCTTGAAGCGATTCAGGACATTCATACTACAAATAATTTATGCTAGGAGCTTCCCCTTTTCAACAGTCACTTTATCCACAAAAGTGATGTAATCTTTTCTAGGCAGACATCTTTAGTTGCGATCACATACAAGGAAGGAGGAGGACTGATGTAAAGATGCCAAATCTGTTTTTAAACTTCATGTTACTTATTTCTGTTCATGCTACATATATTTAAAAACTGCTTATTGAAGAACCTTGGCATTTTTAATTTAGAATAACACATACAGTTATATAGAAATTGTCAGCAGCTGCTGAAACTGTGAATTAATTAACAGGAGATTGAATCCACATCCCTGCAATAGCCTAGAAAATACAATCACCAGTTCTTACTGTTTCCTTCTGTAAAAGGTAGCTTAGTAGCTCTATTTTAATAATTTCTCAGAATTATAGAAAGGATGAGGTTGGAAGGGACCTCTGGAGATCATCATGCCCAATCCCTCTGCTCAGAGCAGGGTCAAACAGAGCTGGTTTCTCAGGACAGCACCCTGTTGGATTTGGAGTGTTTTCAGGGCTGGAGATTCCACAAGCTTTCTGGGCAACCAATTCCAGTGTTTAACCGCTCTCACAGTAAAAAAAATGCTTTTCCTTACGTTCAAATGCAATTTCTCATCACCCTAGTCCCTTTCCTGGGCATGACTGAGAAGTGTCTATCTTCCCCCAACACTGTCAGATATTTATATACACTGATAAGGTTCCCCTCAGCCTTTTCATTTCCACACTGAACATCTCAGCCCTCTCAGCCTCTCGTCATATGGCAGATGCTCCGGTCCCTTAATTATCTTCATCAATGTGCTGGATTTGCTCCATGTCTCTCTTGTACTGGGGAGCCCAGCACTGGACCCAGCGCTGCAGATGTGATCTCAACAGCATGAAATAGAGGTGAAGGAGCATCTCCCTTGATTTGCTGGCAATGCCCTTTCTAATGCAGCCCAGGAAGCTGTTGGCCTTCTTTGTTGCAAGGGAACATTGCTGGCTCAAGTTCAAGTTGGTGTCCACCAGGACCTCCAGATCCTTTTCTGCAAAGCTGCTTTCCCACTGGCCTGTCCCCAACCTGTACTGGTGCCTGGAGCTGTTTCTTAATAGCTGTAGGACGTGGCATTTCCCTCTGAATGTGATGACATTCCTGTTAGTCCATTTCTCCAGCCCATTGAGGTCCCTCTGAATGGCCACACAACCACATGGTGTAGCAGCCCCTCCTGCAAATTTTGTATTATCTGCAAATGTGCTGAGGGTGCATTCTGCCTCTGTCCAGATGTTAAAAAGTACTGGCCCAGCACCCAGTATTTATCTAGGAGTAAAGTGCTAGTCGCCGCTAAGTGACTACCTCCAACTGGACATTGTATGGCCCATCACAGCCCTCTGAGCCCAGTGAATTTTCAGTCAACCTCACTGTCCATTTATTTAGCCTACACTTTTTAGCTTGTCTGAGGGTGTTATAAGAGCATCAAATGCCTTACTATCATCAAGATAAACAACATTCACTGATCTCCTCCCATTCACCAACCTAGTCATCTTGTTTTAGAAGGCTACTGCCTTGGTCAGTCATGATTTCCTCTTCATAAATCAATGCTGACCATTCCTAATCTATTTGGAAATGGTGTCCAGGAGGATACCATCAGCTTCCCAGGGATAGAGGTGAGGCTGAACTGATCTGTAGTTCCCTGGATCCTTGCCTTTCTCAAAGATAAGAGAGATATTTGCTTTCTTCCAGTTCTCAGGAACTTCTCTCTGTCACCATGACCTTTCAAAGATAATTGGGATTGGCCTCACAATGACATCAGCAAGCTTCCTCAGCACTCCTGGGTGAATGTCATCAGGTTTGATCAACCTGTGTTTTTCCCAATTTATTTAGATATTGATCCTCCTCCACCAAGGGTAAATTTTTCTTGCTCCACTAGTCTTGGCAACCTGGGACTTACCGGTAAAAACCAAGGTGAAGAAGGCATTGAATATCTCATTGTTTTCCATGCCCTTTCCAAAACTTGTCCCTGCACACTTGATCAGTGTCTTTATATTCCTCCCTGAGAGGGATGATGCTGTCCATGCTTAGGTCTTGGCTATGGAGCCAGACTTATGTTTCAGAACTGGCCATTGACCAAGAACAAGAATAAACCAGAGCTGAAATAGCTTGGAATTGTTGGTGTCCAGAGCTTCCCCCTATATTTTTGATGAGGCTGTTTACTGATGGCAAAGACCTGGCCTGTTTCCTTGGTGCCCATGTTGGCTGGGGAGATGTACTGTTCCACATGATGGGACTAATAGCTCCACCAAGCCTTCCAACAGAGCGGGGAGGAGTGGAGGCAGTGACTGACAGGGCACTGCTGAGTAGAAAGCAGCCAGGATGCTTCTGATGGAAGAGATCAGAAGACTTTGGCTAAAATTATCCTGAGACTGAAAAATGGTTTCAGGACAAACCCATTCACTCAGAACTCAAAGTGGCTTTCCCAGTTCTGGTGAATTAGCACCAGAAGCTTGCTTGTGTTTACGGGCACAGCTGTAGCTCTTTTCGCCTGTCAGGTGCCATGGAAAGCCTATGCCAGATGCCTAAACTCAGTGCACCTTTTGCAAAGAGAAGTGAAGCCCTGTGTAATTAGGCACGGTAATGGGTTTCATAAAACCTGTTCCTTCCACATGGGTGCTTCTGGGGTGTCAGTAGGAGCTATATATCTCTTGGAAACATAAGGAGGATCCACTACTACTGCTAGTCAGGTATTTCCACGAGAAGAGGTGTTCACTGTGGAGTGCCTTGCAGTTAACAGAGCTAAAGCAACACATCGGAATGATCTGTTGGAAACCTTTAAATTAATTATGGCCCATGGCCTGTGGAAATGGATCAGTGGAATGAGGAAGCAGATGTAAGAATCATGTGCAGATATATCAACCTCCAGCATCTTTTGGGTTTTTGTAATTTGTAATAGGATATAAAAATGAGATATGGGAGAATTCTTGTTTTTCTTCCCACTGGATGTGGGTTGAGAAATTGTTGTTAATGTTGGGGATGCATTCGTTGGCTTGGGGAGGTGGGTTTTATCTGTTAAAAGACTTTCATGTCTTACATGGCACAGTAGTAGTTAACCCAGTACAGCAGCCTTCTGCAATGTAGAGAGATGAAAATACCAAGGGAATCTAAAAATATTTGTGCCTGTTAAACTTTTTCAAAATACCTGACTTAATCCTGTCTTGTTTGATTGCAAAATTATGGTATCGTATGGTACCTTCAATAGGTATTTTTAAATGCTATCTTAAATTGCATTTGAAAACTGTTTTATTTTAGAATCTAGCACAGGATGGCTTTGTTAGATCTGCTAACAGATGTTACTGTAACTCCCCTTTAATTTTATGACAGAGCTTTAAGAGTGGATTTGTTCTCCTGCTGTATATGTGTATCTGCTAGTGCATGTATATGAGATTACTGCATTTTTGCTACTTGTCAGCTTCTTTTTTGAGTTCCCACACTTGTCTCGTGCTTTGAGTATTCCCCTGGACTGCTTTTAATTATGCAAGAGATCAAACAGCAGAGTTTCACTACTGGTAGTGTTTTGATCTAGCTTTTGCTAACAGGTTGGCTGGAAGTATATGTTTTTTTTATGGATGATTTGCTGTAACTTGTATTTCCTGATAATGAATTTTGCTTGGATATCACAGGAATCATGTCTACCTGTTATTAAACAATCTATGGCAAACTGCTCGAAATGAACTGGCACACAAACCTATTACCTTTGAAAAGAACTGTCAAGAAAAAATTTAACTTAAGGATCTTACATTAATTCGGCCATACTTTATTGCTAACACTTGGCTCAATTAAATATGTAACTGAATTTATGAAAAAAATGGTGAGCGTCAGGTATGTGAGATCACCCTCTCCTATCTGATCTCTTCTCAGAAATAGCCAAATCCAAGGAAAAGGTATTATTTGGCTTTTCTCTGTATTTTTTTCCATTTTTTTCCATGTATGGAAAGCTCAAGCAAAAATAGTGTAAGTGTTGCAAGTACTTTGTGGAAAAGGAAGAAAAAAAATTCTGTTTTTTGCAACATTGTGTTTTGGTAGTTCAAAATACCAAAATACATCTCAGATAAGTGATTTGGGTAAATAACTGTTATAGACCAGATCTCTTTAGAGTCTTGTGCCACTTTCTATGTAAGCTAAATAATTAACATGCATGATTGTTGCTCTTTTCACCAAATCCAAATTAATTTGTTCATGTGCACTGACCATAATAATAGCAGGCTTCAGATTACTGAAGACTACTATTTTTCCAAAGGAGGCTTGTGAAGTCTTTTGATTTTGATACCCTAGTTATTAGGAAAATAATTTTACTGGTATTGGAATAGAAGGCTTTGTCCAAGTAACCAGAAAGCTTGTTAATTTTGCTGATTTTGCAAAAATGAAGTATTTTAGTACTTTTAACATCACAAGAGAACTGCTTCTCTTTCAGCCCTTGATCCCTGGTGTTCGATTGGGATTTACAACAGTAATACTGAAAGGCTCAAATTTGTGGTACAAGTGTGCAAGGTCCTGCACAAACCTAGAGTAAGAAGAGTATCCTTCAACAGTTCATAATCTAACCAGAAGAAGCTGGTTGCATGCTGGGATCAATGAGTGTAACGTTCAAACTCCATGAGCAGAGAGATTAATCATTCTGTTCTCTGAAATCTTTAAGGGATTTTTTGGCTTTTTAATGAAGGAGAAAACAAAATTGGAGAGCAAGAGGAAGTGGTGGAGCAAACATGAAGACAGCACAGGCATGGGCTGTCCAGAGCAATAGCTGTAGCAGGAAGTGATGTCACCCATAGTTCATTAGTTTTCACATCCCGCCTTCCTTGCTTGGATCCCTGTGTCCTGCGAATTCAGGATCCCATTTTTGGGGAGTCTCCCAAGTTTGACACTTAGAGGATACTTTTGGTAGGAAATGTTTCAGGTACATTAAAGTGCTGTCTTCAATTCACAGAAATAAGGAAAAGTTGAGTTAATCTATGGAGCCTGGATGAAATTTTGAGAAGCGAGTAGTACATGAGAATGATTTGCAATGTAAAACATTTTAATAGATCCCAGTGGGCAGTAGGAATTTATCATATTCTGAAAGTCAGGCCTTTGGAGTCATGCAAGTCTGGCATTTCAACTTAGTAACTTTCAAAGTTCCTAGGCTTTTGAAAACTTTTCCCTTGGTGCAAGAAAAATAAATAAATCACTCAGGACAAAAGCCAAAGAAGCTAAATGTGGCTTGCAAGCAGTTGAGATCTGGTCTTCATGCTGTGCTGCATGCTGCTAAAGTCCTGCCATGCCAGGTCCCTGTGTAACCCCAAGCCCCAGCTGTGGGAGGAGGTGAGCGAGGAGGGATGCTGGAGCTGATGTGCCCACCTCATCGCTGGACTTAGCTGCATGCACACCCTAGCCCTAGGCTGACACTGCCATTTCTCCTCCTTGAGTCCTTCCAAGTGCTCCTCATTTCCTTGGCAAGTCTCCTGGCTTCCTGCCCTGTGGAAATTTTGGTATGTAGCATGTTGGATTGGGAAGTATGGCCTTTCCAGCTTAAATGTAGATGGAGACATGGAGTTCTCAGTATTCTGTTTAAACTAGTTTAACTTAAACTTTTAACAGTAAATACCTAACTGTACTTTCTGTTCTCAGGAGCTGAATCTCTGAAATGAAAACACTTCTGGATTGCTGCACGCACCTGCATTTAATTAATATTTTCTGTGGTTTCCATTTCAGCAGAAAGAGACAGGACGCAGCTGCTAAAAATAATGTAATGATTTTGCTGAAGGATGCTGAAACATCTTGCTGTATAACTTGCATCTTTTCTATATAAAGTGACTACCCAGCTTGCACAGGCATCCTTGGAGGTGTTCCAGGCCAGGCTGAATGAGGCTTTGAGCACCTTGATGTAGTGGAGGGTGTCCCTGCCCATGGCAGGGGTGTTGGAACTAGGTGATCTTTAAGGTCCCTTCCAACCCAAACCATTCTGTGGTTCTATGATTTTAAATGCTGTCTTTCTGTAGGAAGAGCAGATAGTAGAATCATGGGAGAAATTATGGGAAGCATCCTATAACATCAATTTCTATGTCTTTAAACATAACAACTAATTCGGCTTAAAAAGACTAATATGTCACTACAATTACATATATAATGTATGGTAACTATGATAATATATAATCTATCACTTTGATACAGAACCCTAATAATGAATTTTTAAATACATCAATAGTGTTTTGCAGTTCTATCATGGAACTACAGTTATGTAGTGTGAAACAAGCATCTTCACATAGAATTTTTTGGCGACTTGAGGAGAAGTCAGCAGGAAATTACTGTATGAGTTATTTCCTTACAATGCCAACCAGTATATCAGTCAGCTGATTGACAATTTTTCTGCCCTTCTTGTGGTTGCAAAATTTTTTAATGTTTCCAAAATACAAGGTGACTTTTGAGATTTGAACAAGCACTAGTAAGGAGTAGGCTAAAATTGACACAGTAATTTGCATGGTCATCTTAGTGTAATTTTCCTGTTGCCCGGGGTGGAAGCTATTAAATTTTATCTCCTGAGCTACTCTAGGCAAAAAGTGCCTAAGGGCAATGATTCAGATACTGAACTGTGCCGCAGTGAACCATCTAATCTAGTACCTTGGTGGTGTCCCCATGTCATTTCAGTATGTGGAAAGTGTATCCATTCTCTTTTTCTTTTGGGTTGCCTCAGTTTCAAACAAATAGTTCTTGAGAACAGTAATGCTAGTAATTTGGACCTCTGAACTGCTTACGTACTTCTGCATTGTTTTGTTTGGTGAATATAGTTTTCTGATCTACTGCTTAGGACACAGTATATTGTATCTACTTCTGACTGGTGACTAAGAGGGAGAAGTACCCTCAGTAATAGAGATTGACTGTTCCAGACAGGAAGACCTAATTTGTACTGTCAAATCTGAAGTTCATACAAGTCTTTGAAAAATCGTTTGGCTACTCTGGAGCAGACAGTGCAAAGCAACTTTTGGTTCTTAGATTTTTATTCCTGCACTCCTGTGTTATGCTTTACAATAAGATCATGAGGTTAGGACCTGTCATCTTCACAGCTGCTGTTCTGTCCAGGAGCTTTGTTCATATGATATGTCTGGTGAAACGAGGGAGGCAAAGAAAGCAAGCAAATTATGGCCTTGATCCTTGTGCATTTTCAGTTCCCCGAGAGTAGGCAGAGTGGGGAGGGGGGGGGGTGGGTGCTCTGTACCTCACAGCTTGAAGTCGTATAGGTGTTACTGAAAAGCTGTTACTGAAGGTCCTGTAGAGTTCTGGTGATGAAACAGTTTCTTTTCCTTAGTTATGCTCTTCTGCAGTCAGCCAAAGGTATTTTATTAAAAGTACGGAGTATTATCTTTTTGAACTGTCTTCCAGTAATTCAAAATTAGTGACTATAGTGTTTGTATTTTTTGCCATACGCCTAATCTGTTTTGGTTTCTAGGCAAATCTGATAAAAATGGGTGTTTTCCTGTTTATCTCCTTCTCATACTTTCATCTCACCAAAACTGGGCCTTGTATTCAACTGATACAAATCGATAGAGATCTCTTGGCATACAGGGATATGTGCTTTTAATGAGCTGCCTTTGATTATGATCCAGGTTCTCTTGTTTATTTCTATTAAGGAACAATAATAACATGTTGGAATGAGTCATCCTAAAATGTCCATTTGTGCTGATGCAAAAATGACTCTTTGCCATTGATGTTCGAGACCATTTTGGTACCTCTGATCAACCCTAAGGAAAACAAGGACCGTGAAGCATGCTGTTGTAAAGCTCATTCTTCAATATATTTCTGAAGTCAGGCCTTGGGTGAGCAGGAATCCTATTAAATAGGAATCTAGCTGAAGGAACTAGAACATGCAATGTGTTCATAGCTTTATTCATAAACCGTCTGCCTCCCCCACAATTAATTAGTATTCTAGGTGAGTAGGTGTCCAGTCTGACATACATAAAAATAGTTGCGACTGTTGCTTGTACCTTTAGAAGTAATAGGTGTACCATGGTTTTAAAAAAGTCAAGATAGGGTTGATTTCAAAAAAGGCTTTACTCCCATAAAGATCTCAAGTGTGATGAGTATTTCTAAGCTATTTAAATGAAATAATTAAAAATATGTTGACTTTGCCTAAGTCTAAAGTCACTGCAAAGTATTTTGATATATTACATCTTAAGGAATGCTGAGCACTCAAGTGGCACTAAGTACTCCGATCTCCACTTTTTTTAATTGGGCTTCAGTTGCTCTCATGAACACAGGTGGACAGACAAGAGCAAACACTGGCAGAAACTAAGTAGAAGCAAAGGTTTTAACTCTCTTCTGACTGTGCCTCTCTTTTTAACTGGCATATCTTTAAAGTTGAAGTCCCACAGAGGCAGGGGAAAACATGTGGAATGCATGATGCAGTCGGAGCTTTGCTTCCAGGGATTGTAGGTGGCAAAGGGCATATCCCTCACTCCCTCTAAAACAAATATGCTCAAACAAAGAAATGAAGGCTGAAAATTCACCCGGACATGAGATGAAAGCTCATTCCTCACATTCTGCAGGAGGAGCAACCCGGATTTGTTGGGATCTTAATCAGTTGTGAAAGTGGTAAACTACAAATGCTATGAAGAGTCTGAGCAATAATCTGGTAGGAATAAGGTTACAAATGCGGGTTTGTCCAGGCTGCAATCACATCTCTTGCCCCCTTTGACTCCTCTGAGATTTCTCCGCTGATTTGTATAAAGGGTGTAAAGAGGCTAAAGCCTCTTTTTTATCCCCCAACCCAAAAGAATTTGGAAGACCATTTGAGAGAGAAGAACAATGAAATCTAGCACTCTTCTTCAAAAACCTCTTGGTCTTTTTTTTTCCCCCCCCTCAGGAAAAATGTTAAGGGATTTGAAGGATTTTAGTCATAAATAAGCTTATGAATCTTGGGCATGTGATGTTTATAGTTTAACTTTCAATTCTGAAAGGACTGTTGCTGAGAAGAGAAATAAATACTGCATATTCCACAATACCAGTAAAAATCTAGCAAAGAATTAATGGGTATTGGTTGAATTGTTATTATGATTAATAATTTTATCAAACTTCAGTTAATTATGTGCCAGTAAAAGCCAAGTCTTCATATTTAATATTACAAGGATGTTCAAAACAGAAAAAGAAAACATGATTGTCAATCTCAGAAACTGTATCAGAGAGGTGTTCAGCTAACCACTGAAGAACAAGCCTTTCCTACAAGGAACGCTCTTAAACAATGCTCCAAGTGCTAATTGAGCTTATAGAAAAATAGACACACACAGCCAGCAGATGGGTTGCAAACATGGCGTATATGATACAGATAAGCTGTTTGCAAGTGAGGTTCTGAAATTCGTCATGCTGGTGTACAAAATAGCTTACTGTCCTTCCCTCTCCTCAGATATTTCCCCTGAACTCATATGATAACATAAGTTAATTACATGTGCTGGTGCTTTGCACTCTTTCAAGTGTCCATAAAAATTAAAGATCCTTAGAGTGCAGTAGAATTAGACAGGAGGCTACTATATTTTTACAAGAAACAGCATTTGTCTACATTATGAGCTCTGAGAAAAAAACACGTAATGCAAGACTTAAATAACTGTCAGTGAGTGTCCTTGTGACTTCTATGATATGTCTGTGCTACCAAATAAAGCAGGTCAGTGCTCTTACTCTCACCTCTCCCCAAAACATGTTGGCTTCTTCCATAGTTCCTGTTCCCTGGTATGTTACTGTTCCCCAAACCATGACTTGGCGTCCTCACGTGTGTTACTTAGCAAATCAGTGCTGTTACTTAAAATTCTTCACCCAGAATTCTTTAGGTACAGAAAAAGAGAGCTGGTGGAAGCACTCTGTCCCCATTTTACAGATGTGGAAATTAAGACACGTGGGGAAAGTTGAATAGGTTTACACAAGAAGGCAGTGGAAAAAGTTGAGATAAGATATAGGTCATCTCATTTCTGCAACACTTGCTCCTTTGTTCAGATACACCAGTATCTGAGACAAGACGTGGTGGGGTTTATATAATATTTTTTCTGAGTGGGAAGTGTAGTGAATTCATAAAACCTAAGAAAATACTTCTCCTTTGACTTTCAAAAAGGGCATATTCTAAAATTGGTAGCTCATTAAATTGCAGAAAAGGTTTAAAAGTTGTCTATCAGAGTAAACAAATGAGATCTGCAGCAAGCCAAGAGGAAAGCCTGGGTTCTACGGATGAGATGCTTTTTGCTTCGCTGTAGTGTCTGGAAGGAAGGTCACCCTAATCCCTGTTATCACCTGAATTTTTCTCGGATATGAAAAATAAGCTTAAAAATGAGCAGTGAGACAAGGGCTGGTGGCTTTAGAAACTTGGAAAGTTTTACTTTGCTTTGCATTTTTACTTATATTTATTCACAAAGTAAATCTTTAGCAGCAATTAAGCAAAAAATGCCTATGTTGAGTTTGGTGAACATTCTGGATTTAGGCATGAACCCTACTTACCTCACCCTTTCTGTTTCATAGCTTAAGGTGCTTTGCTGCTTCATCCTTCTGTGTCTTTTTTTCCCTTCATTTTCCTTGCCTGACACAGTTTCTTGGGTGCATATTATTTCTGTCCTCCCTCTTGTCAGTTTTAGATAACAAAAGATTTTTTCTCTGCTGAAGAGCCAAATACTAGTACTTATCTTTTTCTTATTTTTTTAGCTTGTTGCAACACTACAATCCTATATGTAGCAGCTTAAAAGAAAAAAAAGAGAGAAATCAGGAAAGGAGAGTGCTACAAAAGAGCCTTGAGGAGACAAGATTTTTGTTATTTGTTAAAAACATCAAAATGCATCCACTACTTAGCTGCTATTTGCTAAGGGAAAGAACCTTTTTTACTAAACATGAACACTAAAATTTCAGTTAGGTTCTTAAAATACGGTAGGCTATAAATAGAATGTGAAAAGTACAGCTGGGCAGCATTATTATAGAGTTTTCTTCTGCTATGTAAGGGAGATAGGGATGACCTTCATCACTCACTGTGAGCTCTCTCTTTTATGAATTACGAGCCATTCAACTATTAGCGGAATTAAAATCTATAACTCTGCCAATCATTGCCCCATATCCCTATGGAGCCCTTCATCTTGCTGTCAACATGAAGGAGTCTGCAGTCTCTGCAGATATATGCAATGATATGTTTATAGCCCAAGTGAAGGAGTATTGTGTTTTTTTCCTTTTCTGTGCTTTACCAGTTTTGTGCAATCTTTGTACATGATTTTACACTTCAGAAGCAGTAATGTAAGTTGGTGGTCACTGGTGTATGGACTGAGAGTCATGGTAACAAGTCACTGCTGTGACTTAAGCACCAAAGGGTAGAAGACCATAGCAGAAGTCCAACTTCAAATCAGGGTGTCAAATCAATTCCTAGCCAAAACTTTGTTTGAACTGCTTTGTGGGTTCTTTTGTTTGTTTTCCTTAAATGGCCTCTGAACTAATACTTGGAAATTTAGTGTAATTCATACCAGAGCTGATCTGAAACAAATTTTTGCAAAGCTGAACCCAAACTAAGCTGAGAATGTGCTGGTTGCATCCTTGGTTCATGTATGTAGAAGTCATGGTTATGACTCAGGGTTACATGTGATTCTGTGACTCATGGTTACAGCTGGCTCGACTCTTCCCTTGAGGAAACTCAAGATCCTTGGTCAGTACACTATGCAAATAAAGCCTTCCTTCCCACCTGTTAGAAAAGAGGTAACAGCTGGCCAAACTAGCCCTTCTCTTTTCAGATAAATCAATTCTCTTTTGCTTATGACGTGGCTACTGTTACCCAACAGCTGACACATTTAGTGATAGCACCACTACGTCAGTCCTATTTATAACAAGCAAGTGGAGCTATATAACTTTAACACACTGGCAGAATGGGTTTGTCAGTGTATTTCAAGGTATAAAAGTGCTTTTGCTCTCTTGAAGAAAATAATTACTTTTGTTTTTCAAGATAGGGCTAACGAGGAAACAGAAACATGTGTTACAGTTAAGATGAGGTGCTGTACTGAGAATGATGGACAAAGTGAAAGAAAAACCACATCTTTGAAACAGAGGCCCGGTACTTCTTCATTAGCCTTTCTAAAGGGGATTGGCACAGTCGCTTTCACAGAATCCTGTTGACAAAGACATATATTTTTTTGACACTATTCATGGATGCACCTAGTTCATCATGGCTAATTGGGTGTTCTGAATTATCATCTTCAATTGTTACAAATGTCAGCTCCTTTGATGATACTGGGTGTGTAATGAGAGATTGTCACAATTTCAGTTATAAGTAGGGTCTGTGATTGATCAATTCTTGACAACAAAGAATTGTTAACAGAGCTGCATGGTGAAGTAGTCAGTGGAAAATTCCCTTTCGTAAGGTTTCTATCTAATTTTGGAGCACCACCACTGCCACACATGAAATAACAACACGATTGAATTTCTTTTTGCTGGCATTTAGCAGGACCTATGGGGGTGTGCAGAAATCAATGGGGGATCAAGAGTCTGGAAAATTACATACTTGATGATTAATGAACTATAATTCCGTATTACATCCTCAATCACATTTTGCTTCCTTTTCATTAATGGAACTAAATTAGTTTACCATGGACAGAATACTTTAAAAAATGCAATCATGCTCTCGCTAGGATTTAAAAAAAAATACCTGTTTTAACAATAGTTATTTTTTTGTGTGCACCATGATAGTGGAAATTTTTAGTGAAGAATATATGTGCAGTACTGACTCAACATTTATAACCCCAGCTTTAGTTTCCTGCCCTTTGAACCAGATGACTTTAAGGTGACTCAGCTAGAATTTCTACTAGATCTGGGAGGTGTAGAGACAGAAGCAACCTCCAAAGGCATTCAAAGTACATTTTTTTTTTCTGACACGGGCTTAATTCATTATCCAGGGGAGCAGGGAGAGGAAAGGCCATGGTCGTCACTCTTCTCTGAAGGCTGCATCTGAGATAACTGATATTTCTAATGCTATATTGAGAAAGTCCTTTTGCTCACAGAATTATGTTATACTAGGATAAAATCATGGGTGACTCTTCTCTTTGCTGTGCCCCACAGGCAGCTGTAATCTGGCCCTTCATGATTTAAACTTGTAACTGAATGAAATGTTGGGTTGCAAATGCAGTTAAACTGAACAATATTCTGTGGTTTAATGAAAACTTTGATGTGAGAACTCATACAGTGAAAAGCATCTCCTAGTGCTTATGACGTGGTATCACATCTTTAAAGAGTTACTGGGAGCTGAACAAATCATAGTGAGATTGAAATCAAAATCAGGCACTAGGACTTCTGTTGACCAAGGAAGAAAGTTTCTTAGGGAACCAGCAGCAGCGTTAGAAGAAAGGAGCTGATCAGACTTTACGAAACAGATTTAAAAGGCATTCAAAACAACTTTGGTTTTCTGGCATAACTGATATCTTCCTAGATTATTTCAGCAGCCTTAGCTTCGTATTTTTGGGTTTTTTATTCATCTGTATAATGCATGTGGTATATGGGAATGTAGCGGGATGGAAATCCCAGAAGATACTTTGTTTAACAATAGTTCAACTATATTGAGCTAGTTTCAGGCTCTTATATTTCTCCACTGGGACCTGGTTTTTGCATAAGATCTCGAATCAAAGGTCTGATTAAACAGCAAGATCTTCTCATGTATCATCGTATTAGAAATCTACTGTCACATGAAAACCAACATAAACACTTTTCTTAAATGTGAGAGAGAGGACTCTAGAACATGCTGTAGAGATAATGAACTGCTCAAAACTCCAAAATAATGAGTGTTGATGGCAGATACATTGTGCAGTACAGTGGAATTTCATTTTGTCCTACTGAATAAGGCTTTTCCCCCCTTGCATAGCTATTTACTAAAATCAGATAACTCAGACATCATCTTAATTCTACTGGGCATTCTGTTATCTGAACATAAGTCTGAATAGTTAAAACATAGTCTTTTATATTCAAGCCAGACATAACATCCTTGAAAATGTAGACATATGCAAAAACATATCAGTCTGACTGTTCCAAATGTAACCATGAAAAAACAGTTGAAGATTTATCTTTTTATGCAGCTTTATAGTCCCCTAAACCACTTCTTCAGTAATCTGTTTCTGAAATCACTTTTCTTTCAGTGTTTGGGCTTTATTTATAATTTATATGGGGCTGGGATGTAGGTGACTCTGACGGTTAGCATTAGGCTGGAAAGGCTGTTGTGTTTGAAATGAGATCTCAGATTTAGCCTAAGTCAGTAGTGAGTGAACATTACGGAAGTTGCTGGCTGCTCATTAATCTTTATAAATATATCCAGTGATAATAACCCAATTAGCACTGGGACAGATTATTGTAACTGGAAGTCTCTATTAATTGGCAGTCTTAGCTGAGTGCCATGTATTACACTGTCCCAGAAAAACTTCCAGGATGGAAATAACTGCATTCTAAGTATTCACAGCTGCCAATCTGTGGTGTTGCCTTCCTGATAGGAAAGGGCTACTGGGGCTTTGGTTTGTATTACCCTTGATAAAGTGGTTTACAAAAGAAAGGGTTTTACAACTAAGTTGTGCTCTGTGTCTCTTTAACTTTGTGCTTTATGGTGGCATACAGACTTTTCTGAGAGGAGGATTTGATAATTAATGTTTCAGTCTCGAAGTGAGTAAAATAAAACAGTATAAATCCCGCTCCTCTTCCTCCACACCTTGGTTCTTTGTTGAGTGCAGGTTGACCACATCAGAGAGCTTGGTCCAATTGCAGGATGAAAGAGCAGTACTATCTTTCAAAATGGCAATTTTATACCACTTTCAATCTTCAAAAGCTCTTATTATGCAGAAATTCTCTAATAATATGCATCAGACAGCTAGCTTTCCCTTTTTCTTACTGTACCAGTGGATAATTTGCTAATGATCTTATTTTACTCTTCAGGGAGCAGAGTTTTCTCAATCTCCCCAAGAGCAAGGGATATAATAGCTGAAACTGTAGCCACAGTTCAGGAAGTCAGTGATTCTGAAGTATAAAAAAGGTGATTTGGAAGAGCAAGGTTTTTTTCATGTTAAGGGGAGCTAGATGTATACAGCACTTACAAAATATGGAAGTAACCAGGCTGACTGATTTCAGTGTAAGAAAAACACACAGGAGAAAACCTGAATATCTGAAAACCAAATCATGTGCAACGTAAGTGTGCAATAATTAGTTACCCTGTTTTGTGGCAGTGGGATATGTACGGTATTGCCATGAGTGCATCCAGGAGTCATGTAAGGGTAGAGAGAGTCCCCATGTTCCTGGTGGTTTGTGGGCTAGTTCGTCTCAAAGGTGTGCGTGTGTTCTCCAGCCATGGTGTTTCAAGAGTGTTTCTTCTGCCATGCAAGTGTCCTGAGGCACTTCCCATACAGCCAGAGTGCTATGGTACGGCTGGATAGCTGTTTTCCGTCTTGGGGTGAAGGTTACTTCCAGTGACTGTCTCAGCACTACTTTCTGTTCCAAATCTGGCCACTCATATCACTGGGGTGGCAGATTCAGTACATGCAATTGTGCTCTTTAGTTGGAAAGGAAAGAGAAAAATGGAGAAAATGCTACCTCCATGATGGGTGTTCTGACATAAACTGGAGCAGGGCCAGGAAGAGATTGTTTGCTCTGGCCTGTCACACATGCGAGATGATATTTTCCTCCCTGGATGGAGGAAAATATCACCTCATATGATATCTTCCTTCTCCCCCCACTTTGCCACAGCTTCTTACACCCAGTTAAAAAGCAGAACTTGCATACTCAAAACGTCTATCTATTTGCTTAAAAATGTCATCACCTGCTATTACAAAAATACATCCCTCCCTTCCTTGTACTTAAACACTTTGTTATTTTTCATAAGTGAATATACAAAGACTTTCAGTAGCTTCCTTCTATAGATTAATATTTCATTTTTCTTGCCTTTCTAGTACAGCATCAAACAGAACTTCATTAGTGCTGTTAATGTTCCATATAGCCCACTGACATACCATAGCCGCTGGCCAAGCAAAACTTCAATCAGTTTTTCTTCTCTTGTCAGCTCACACCTCTGACTGAGCAGCTGCAAGATGATTCATTGGAGAATGTTTCACCATAGGACAGAAAAAATTATTTCTGGCTACTTTTCCCATACTAATAAGATAATTTCAGTTGCAGATACTTTTGCAGCACTTCCTGAGCCATGCTATGCCCATTTGAAAATAGAAATCCTTTTATTCAAATGTCAAGAAAATTTTCCATGAAATCAGTGCTTTGGCTCTGCAAAACACATTTCTGCTGCGTTTTCTTGTTTAACGGAGTTGCAACAGTTGTATTTCATCCTATTACAGAGCAAGTCTCTACTAGAATTAATGATCAGCATTAGCTGGGAGATTTAGAGCAAAATTCTGTGCATAAGGAACATCTATATTCTGAAACCCACTGGCATGTGCTTAGTTAGCGCCGAGGAGAATTGTTTTGGACTTCTTTAGTTTGCTGCAAAATCATGTAAGGAGTAATGGATTATTCAGCATTGGTGCCACAATGGTTCCAATGCAATGGTTTCAGGCAAAGAATCTGTCAAAAATAGGACATGTCTTAAAGACCGACAGTGTGCTTCCATCCAGGCTTTTTATGGTAGGGTTTCTTACGTAACTCCACTCAACTTCACGTGCAGCCATAACAAAACCAGAAGAATTTATTTCTTTGTTTATTGGCATCTGTAAAAGCATTTAATCCCAAATAAAGTCTCTTGTGATATAGGTTTGTCAGCTAGTTTGCAAATATAGATAGAAAAGCTGCTTTTGTTCTCAGTTTACCAATACTGGCGTGACATTCAAGGCTTGTTTTTCCTGCATAATCTGTAAGCGAGTTCATAAGAATGCATTTAGCCAGTGCCTGCAGTACTGTGCTTTTAATTATAGGGCTTACAGATTCACAAATAAATTGTTCTGAAGAGAGGAACACAGGCCTTCTTTAATTCATTTGTGTTACTTTGACCTAAATAGCACTCTTTTATCCATCTCATCACCAATAAATACATTCCTCTGTCCCGAAGAAGAAATACATGCTGTACAGTGTCTTAATGCACGTTATTAAGTAGCAAGTATGAAGATTCATATCGAGTCTGAACAACAGCTCTACTCTTTCAGCCTCTGAGGTTACATGCTTCATTGATTCCCTGGGGCTCGTAGCCTTGGCCAACCCCAACAAGTTATTTTATACTGATCCCAAGCATTTAGCAGTGTAACTTAGATTACTTTCTGCCAGGAAAGCTGTCTCCCAGGGGGCATATTCCTCCATGGTAAGGGAACTTCTAGATTGTAGTCCTTTCTTCTTTTTCTTTTCCTCAACTAATCTGTGGGTAAGTGTGTGAATAGCAGTAGATAAGGCATGGGCTGCAAACCAGCCTTTTCTCACTGCAGTAACGTAATTTTCATTGATCTTCCTCTGGTCTCTCAAACACCTCTGAGGTCCCACTGGCTCCTGGCTGCTCACAAGAAAAAGGCCAGAGTTTATACTGATTTAGAGAGAGACACACTGAACAGCAAAAGGTTGTAAAGCTTTGACATTTCTCAGTTCTACAGCGGGACTACTTAGATGATTATCCTGGAATTCATAGTGGAGTTGAAAATTCAGTGTAAAACAAGAGAGAATTATGGCTTAATTTGTGGTACACAGAGCATCAAAAATATATGCTTGGTGAAATATTCCAGCAGGTAATTTTCATCATCATAAATACTGAGTTATTCCAAAGAGGTTTCAAAGAGATGTTGTTTAGCGTGTGAATAAAATGCCCAGAGGACATCCCATCTAGCCCCTGGTGTGTAGAACAAAAATCAAACTCAAAACCATATGTGGGTGACTGAGCGATAACGGACAGTATATGCAGGTGTCCCCCCACTTAATTTTTTTTCCTTCAAATATGGAAAAAAGTGGTTTGAATGGATAGGGAAGCCTTGGGGTTTTCTTGAAGTTTATTTTTTAATAGATTTCATAGGAGGCTAGAGGGGTATATCTTTATGCACACGTTAGTATTCTCAGAAAAGAGATTAGTGCCCTTATTGCAGCTCACAATTGATTTTCTTATCCAGTTTACACTTTCACTTGTGAAAGTAAGAGAGGACATTAATGGGAGCTAACAAGGACTGTGGGCAGAATTTTAACGTATTTTGCATATATCTCAGTGGCCACATCACACCTCTCCTTCCTAGCCACATCCTGGAGGATACTAGATCAACTGCTGAGGTACTTTTAAGAGTTTGAGTCTTAATTTGTTATTTTAGTTTTTAGTTTTAAATATTCAAACTTTTATAGAGAGGTTGAGTCTCTACTTTGGCCAGAATGGCCAGTACATTGAGGGTTTATTCATTATTCAAACTCACAGTAGGTTTAGAGTTTTTGTTTCTGAAGGTAGTTTGTGCATATTGTGTCCCCCTCTTTGCCGGTTCCATAGGCACCTCTCGGTCAGCTTGCTGCTCAAGCAGGTATGCTACCCCTGGTATAAAACACAATGACAATGCGATGAATCTGATAAGGAAGAACACATTTTTATCTCTCTTTGACTGCATACTCCTGGTGTTCCCTAACTGTTAACGACACTCATACTCTGGGACCTGTTTATTAACCTGGCTTACTGCGTAACTGAAGGCACTGGAAATGAACGTCACAAAGTTCTCTGCATCTCTGCTAAGTTCATGAGGTCAGGTGTCTACAGGACATCCCTTGGTGGACTTTGGATCTATTGAGTGCATCTAGAAATCCATTCTATGGTAAGTTGTTACTGTAAAGTTTAATCAGTGGAAGTTGATCTTGTAAGAAACACACATCCCAAGGAAATTACTCGGGGGAGAAGAATGTGTTGTATTTAATCTTCAGGGCCTAAGCATTTGTTTGGAATCTCAGCTGTTCACTTTGATGGTGAGAGAAGAGACTGCAGTCAGTTATGTTGAGAGGCAGAGGCACTGGACTGAGTCAACAGGAACTCTAAAAAACAGGGAAACCCTATTGAGCTAAAATTGGTGTCACCAAGAGCAAAAGCAAGGACAAGAGTGAGTAATGCTTTGATATGCCGTCAGAAACAATCTTTGTTTACCAGGCAGCCTGCACTACTCAAAGGGTTAACAACTGGGCTGCATCAAGAGAAGCATTAGCAGCAGGTCAAGGGAGGTGATTCTCCCCCTCTACTCTCCCCCTCTACTCTGCTCTCGTGAGACCCCACCTGGAGTACTGTGTTCAGATGTGGGGCCCCCAACATAAAAAAGACCTGGACCTGTCGGAGAGAGTCCAGAGGAGAGACAGAAAATTAATCAGAGGGCTGGAGCACCTCCCCTACGAGGACAGGCTGAAAGAGTTGGGATTGTTCAGCCTGGAGAAGAGAAGGCTCCAAGGAGACTTAATAGCAGCCTTCCAGTACCTGAAGGGGGCTACAGGAGAGATGGGGAGGCACTTTGTATCAGGGAGTGGAGTGAGAGAACAAGGGGCAACGGGTATAAGCTGAAAGAGGGTAAATTTAGACTAGACATTAGGAAGAAACTTTTCACTGTGAGGGTGGTGAGACACTGGAACAGGTTGCCCAGGGAGGTTGTGGATGCCCCATCCCTGGAGGTGTTCAAGGCCAGGCTGGATGAGGCTTTGAGCAACCTGGGCTAGTGGAGGGTGTCCCTGCCCATGGCAGGGGGCTTGGAAATTGGTGATCTTTAAGGTCCTTTCCAACCCAAACCATTCTATGATTCTATGACTGTATGAACTTATTATTTGAACTGTGATTCAATTCCTTTTTTCATACTGAGGGCAATTTACACAGATGTCAGATTACCTGTCATGTAAAATGAGTTGCTAATACGTAAACAGTGAATTGGGATTAGCAGAACCTCCACTGTTGGCAGGGCCAACACTGCTACCAAGTCCTTTTGTGGAAATGATTCAAAACTTTACTGCAAATAATTCTGGAAATTCTGGAAATACAAATGTTAGTGATGAAAATACTTCTGTGAAACCCAGAAATATCAGAGACATTGTTCTTGCATCAGATGAATACCGCAATTTCATCTGAGTGAATTTTCTCCTTTCTTGCTAAACAGACATTGATGAATGCTCAGATGGCTTTGTTCAGTGCGACAGCCGTGCTAACTGCATTAATCTGCCTGGTTGGTATCACTGTGAATGCAGAGACGGCTACCATGACAATGGGATGTTTTCCCCAAGTGGAGAATCCTGTGAAGGTCAGTATCTAAAAGAGGTGGGTTAATGTTATGACTTGCATTACAGTAATGTCTAGTATCTCTGACTGTAGTGGTCAAGTATTGTCTTGCACACCGTATCAATGAAAATTAAACCTTTACACAAAGTCTAAATAAACATGATAAACAAAAGGCAAAAGAAAGTAAAATATGAATATTCCTAACATACATGTGGAGCATTAATGGCCGTTTCTATGATTTCCTAAGACAGTATGTGAAGTCAGGCATGGTGCTTAAAATGCAGTTTCTCTGGCCTTACATCTGCTTCTGTATGTGGTCCTTGCATAAGTGATTTCCCGTGGGCTGATAGCACGCACTGTAATCTGTCACTCCACAGTAGTCTGTTTATATGTCAGATTCTTTATTGGGAGATATGAGCCTCAATCCAGACCCCAGTTCCTCCACTTCATTCCTGGTACACTGAAATAGTCTGTGATGAAAATATTTCCTGTTGCAAAGAATGATTATGCAGCCCTGACACCCTTACCCACACCTGGGTTAGTACTGCGGCACATAGGCTAACGGTTTGTAGAAAGATGCAATCTGAAGAAAAACCTTGCTAAATGGGAAGCTCGGTAGACTTAGGGCTGGAGCAAGGTGCAGGGGGCAAGAAAAGTGTTAGGGGGGATGAGGAGGTGGGAAGGCTTTCTTTGTTTACGAATGATGTTAGAGAGAACAGCAGGTTAGTAAGAATAGTTATTTTCAGATGCAGATCTCTTAGTATGGAATGTTATTCAGCTTTTAGGATATTGCATGCTGCTGCTCTTAAGTAAGAGAACAAACTGATCTGTTTTGCCATGGACTATTTAGGTCAAAATTAGGAGAGGGGAGAACCCTTCCATCTGAGTGCTGAAATACTCCGTGCTCACACAGTGTAAGCTTTCCTACCTTACTGTTTAAACTCCCGTTGGTGGGCTGCATCGGTCCCAAAGGAAAGCAATTGAATTAATTTCACCAAGGCAGACATACAGACAGTTCTCCAGGAGTGCGAATGACCTTTTTCTTATCCTCATCATCAATACTTTATTTCAACACGTCTTCACCACAGCTGAATGCCTGTATTCCCAGGAGGAATTGGCAATTTGAGTCAGCCACTGCTTTCATAAATCAAGCTTCTTTTGTCAAGAACTAACTAAATGTCAGTGTTAGCTGGCCAGGTGTTAGGACAAGAAGGTGCAAAGAAGTTGTGATCCCTCTGATTGTAACGTTGCCCTTCTGTCACTCGCGGCACAAGTAAGACTCTAGCCAGGCTTTTATGTAAATATTCTAAACAACCCATTTTATTTTCAATGTCAATATAACATTTGGCTTGTTGGTTGAAGATAGTGGTTTGGCACATGCTATCTCAAGAGATATATGTGATACAAAGTGACTCTGTTAAGAAGTGTGCAAACAAGCAACAATTAAGCAGCAAATGAAAAGCCAAAGAAAAAGAAATATGGAGATTGCTACATGTATGCAGAAGTGGCAATTATTAGAATGTTTTGACCTTTTCTACAAAGCACTAGCAGCTCTTTATTAAACATACACAGAGGATAACAAGTAATTAGAATTAAGTCACAGATGCCAGGAAACTATCTTCATTGCTGATAACCCTAGTCTAACAGTGGAACACTTTCAGTTTGATTGATTGCAGCTCTAAATTTTGGAATACATAGCAACTTGAGATAGGGAGGAAGGTTAGATATTTTATGGATCACTTTTATTGGATTAAAGCCTGTGACATTGTATCTCAGACAGAAGATAAAACCTGAAAAAAGTATGAAGAGACAGCCTAAAATCCACTGCAGTATAGAAAGTTAAACTTCCCATAGCAGAGCACAGTAGCACAAAAGCAGTAGGTTTCTCTGCTGTCAGATCTTTTCACTGTGAGACATTCCCATACTAGGTTTAAAGTCATAAGAAAATGGATTTCTTTTGTCACGTCTTCAGTATCCCCTAGTTAGAGGTGATTAGATTGGGCTGTTGGTAGATGGTCTTTTAGACAGTCACTGTAACGGGGGAGCGGCTTCCAGGCTATACTAATCTGAGATTTCAAATCTCAGTTCTCTACTTCCCACCTGCAGCTGTATGAGCTTCTTTCTGCATTCGGGATTGGTGTCCTCTGAAACTTTCTGGCTTGTGGTTTTGAGCCCTTGGCTAGCAAACCACAATTGCTTGCTCACCCTCTTCCCTCCCCTCTCCCGGTGATGGAGGAGAGAATTAAAGGGGTAAAGGGAAAAGAGACTCGTGGGTTGAGATAAGAACAATTTAATAAACTACAATAATATTGAAAATAATAATAATTATAATAATAATAGTAATGTATACAAATATACAAAGGAGTGATACACAGTGATAGTGCTCACCACCTGATGACCAAGGCTCATCCTGTTCCCAGCTAATGATCCCAGAGCAGGGAAAGTTCTGAAACAGCAATCCCGAAACAGAGATAAGAGCCCAAGTGTCCAAGAGTCAAAAATGACCCTAAGAGAGGGGAGAACCAGAGGGAGATGACCTGGAGCAAGAAAGAGAACTTCCAGAAGAACCTCACCTATATACTGGGCGTGACATGCATGGCATGGAATATACCATGGGCCAATTTGGGTCTCAATCATAAACCTAAGGTCAAATTCTAGGCTAGTAACTGGGGCTGTGCTCCCTTCCAGCTTCTCCTGCACCTGCAGACACTGGCACAGCAGAGAAGCTGAAAAGTTCTTGACTGTACTGCCAGCAACTCTAAACATCAGGGTGTTATCAGCCGCCTTCTCAGCACAAACCCAAAACACAGCCTCACTCTAGCTGATATGAAGAAAGTTAACTCTGTCACACCTGAAACCAGGACACTTGTGGAAGTGCTACAGATTGCAGAACTGTCAAAGGAACAGTGCTGAATTGCACCAAAGAGAAACTGGGCCTACCTTGATTTCTTTCATGGGGAAACAAAGAATTTAAACCTCATGGGCATTAGGAAATGTTCTTCAAGGGCTTGTTCGTTTTACTTTTTAAGAGGACTATTTTAAAGTAGTGTTTATATGGAGTGCACAATACCCTGGCTCATGTTTTGTAAGTTTTAGTTTCTTTAAAGAAAGCTCCCTCATTCAGTGGAGGAAACCTTTAAAAGCCAAGGAAGTGTGGGTTCAAATCTTTTCTTTCTTGATTGTTCTGTATGGTCTGCCTCAGATCTGGGTCTGTCTGTGTCCTGGACATGTGCTGGTAGTACTACAGAAAACATTTCTGTGATCAGTGTTAATTGGAATCTTGTTTCCTGCAGCAAAGGCTCCAGTTTTAAAGATCCAGGTGGAAACACTTCTGTTAAAGATCACAGAAGCACAGGAGCATTTACTTAAAAAGTGTATTTTAACAGAATACCAAAACTGCACCTACCCTTTTTGCAGGAAATGTTCCCATTACGACATCGTAGTAAAAATTCCTAGCTAGAGGTAGACTCCTTCATAGCATTAGACTTTGTCAGTGCTCGATAATGAAATAGTAGTTGCTGAATTGCCTGTTTTACACATATATTGACCTTGGCTACTCCTGCTTCTTTGGCACGCCTGAGAGTATTGAGTATTTTGACTAATGTACTTGAATGCAGAAATTCATAATCCCATTTTATTGTACCTACAGGCAATGGAAGACCTAAAGATTCTTTTGCTATTAGTTTTGCTTCACATTCTACTCCTGGGTAGACCTGTGGTCTCTGTAACAGTTACTGAGAGAAGTGATGGGAAATGTAGCTGTAGGGCTTTAACCTCATAGCAGCACTTGCTGCTTTTCCCTTGGAAAGAGTATTATGTTGTGTCTCATCTTACTTACAGAAAAGTGCTGAAAGATCAGCAGCTTAGTCTTTGAGAACTGCATGAGTTTGGGAAGTCTTAAATTCTCTATATATGTAAATACAGCATTCATCATGGCATATTACCTGGTACCTTCCTCTTTGCCCCCCTATAACTTTTCTTCGTATTTTCTTTACACAGTCTTATTGGTGCTCTGAAGGTTGTCTCTCATGTACCATTTCATGAAAGAGAGCTAGGCTAAAGTAGTAGATCTTGCAGCCTCAAACTTTGTTGCTCTAAAAAACTGGAACCACAGAGGGGCAAAATCCTGAAAAAAACCCCCCATTCAGGCCCAGTTAATATTTGCTCTGCAGTTCTGCATAAGATCCTGATTCCTTTGAATTTGTCCCCTGCAATGTCTAAAAGCTTCCAAAATCAGCTGAAGAGAGAAGCTGTACTGGTTTGTACAGAAGTAGTGTGGGTTTTACCTCATCAGCTGTTGGACATTTTGCATAATTCCATGTCCAAAGAATAGCTTACCTAATTAATGCAGCGCCATAGGACGTACCAAGATTATCTGGCAGGTACCAGCTGTTGCTGATACAGAATATGAGATCAACATACCTTCACTCTCAGCAGGTACCACGTTCTCTGAATGAGACAGGTACAAATGAAAAGATTGGAAAGCATCAATCCAGAATGCCCAATTCACAAAGAATCTTTTTGGTTGCAAGGGTTTATTTCTATGTGTATGTTCTGAAATGTCTTGTTATGTACTTCTGCTGTCCTGCTTGCAGAAGTAGAATCACTTCCGTCTCTGTGTGATAGGTCAAGCTGCCTGGAAACAGAGAGGTCTGGGGCTCAACTTGAACAATATTTTACACAATCCAGGATAATGAGGGATGGAAGCATATTACAAGTCTCAGGATGTTCCCCAGCCTTAATAAGTGAACAAAGTCCAAAATGGTCACTTCAGCGTCCATGTTTCTGGATCTGGAAGGCAGAGGAATTGCTGACTGTCAGGATGTCTGAATTTATTTCACAGTACATAGTATTTCAACTAGTACATGAAATTTATTGTAGTTGAAAAACTGCTGTCAGTTCGGAGTCCTACACTTAGATCTTTTTACAGTGCTGGTAATGTTTAACAGAAGCTTTGTTATTGATAGCACTTGAGGAGACAGGAAATAATCACTGCTCTTCAGCAGGAAATCTTACTGGCACTCCCAAAGCTCCATTGAAATCCTTTCGCCTTTATTCGTGATCATAAAAGAACAACAAATAAAACCATGAAGTGACTTTTTTCCCATCCATGCTAAACAGAGCTATAGGCATTAGGGCTTCAGTACTGAGTTTAGGAATGCAAGCTCAACATCACCAGACAAAAGGTAGATATGGAGACAAGTTAGTATTTAGATATTCTGAAGTCTGGGCAGAATACAAAATTGGCAGAGTTTCTCATCTTTTTTAAAAGGACTAGTAAAACAGAAACTTGGCCACTACATTTTGTAAGATGGTAATTTGAACTCATTTACTGTATCAGGAAACAACATTTCTGTGAAGCTGGTGTTAGTGGCATCTGAAGTCTCAGCTCTTCAACATCTGCTAAGCACTCTGGCAGCTGGCTTGCATGAAGTAACAAATAAATTATTCACAATTCATTTTCTCTTTGAAGAATGATTGCATCAGTCAATGGACAAAGAAGAACAGAAACCAAACTTTCTGCTCAGAAGAGCTTGGGCCTCCCTATCACGTGCACTCCTTATCCTCATGGTGTCACCTTGCTGAGCTAATGCTACTCAGAGATAAAGTAACTGGGAAACTTCAGTTGCTTCAGAGCAAAGGAACTGTCCCGTCCACCCACCCCCCATCTCTTCCAACAGCACATTTCCAGTGACAGAGATGTTCATCTTTTCTTTGCCTAGATTACACTCTAACTGATACAAGAATTATTGTGCTAGGAAACCGTGTCCAGGGGAAATATTTTTGGGCTTTATGTGAACATCCTGCACATAAGTCTGGAGAGCTCATCAGAGGAGGGAAAGCTGCAACTTTCCATCAGCTATATCAGCCCATTGTCACTACGTAGCAAGGTGTACAAAGGTTGTTTTCTAATTATGCCTTATTTGTGTTCCTTGTGAGTTTATTGTGACTTTTCTTATCGGTCACTGTCAATGTCGTATTTGTGGGGTTTTTGCCCAAAATGTTATTGAGCTGTCAGTATTTAGAGCTATCCACAGTAGCTCCAAAATCTCTTTCCAGAATAGATCGAAAAGACTGATTTGATTTTTGAGTGGGTATTTCACCATGCACCTTACGATTGAATCTCATCTGACAGATTATTGTTTGCTCAGTCAATGTAATGGAATACTTCTATATTTCACTGTCAATTTTTTATTTTTAATACTTCCTTATCAACAGCCTTTTTCATTTCACTGTTGATCAAGTCCTCCAGACAACTAAGTATAATGGGCAGCAAACATTCTGGCACAGATGCTTGGGGGAATTCCCTGGGACAAATCTCCATTGTGACAAGTCTGACCATTTATTCCTACCTTTTATTACTTACTAATGAACCCACTATTAATCTGTGAGTCAATGGCTTCTTTTATTCCATGGCACATAGTTCCTTGAAGAGTGTGTATTATGCAAAGGACCTCATGAAGTTTTCAAATAAAAATAGTACATTATGTGAAATGTATCCCCTGCTTTAAAATCTTTTTCATTAGTGCAGTATACGTCTACTCTGAATTTATAATGTAGTATCTTTAAACAATCTTTTTTCTGTCTGAAAACATTTTCTTCTTTTGGCCGCTCGTTTTAATTAATCTTTAAAACTTCATCATTTTAACATAATTCCCCCTTTAAAAATAGAAGCACTACCACAGAATTTTTTTTGCAGCCTTTTAAATTCCTTTAAGGATATTGAACTTGCATACATTGTGCTCACTGTTGGTCACCAATACAGAATAGTTGCTCAGTAGAGACATTTTGAATCAGAGCCTGCACACTGCTCACGGCCAAATCAAATGGGGCTTTGTCCCTTTGGGATTCTTTGAATATTTGTTCCAAGAAACAGTAAACCTGTTAAATACCGCCCTGGGTCGCAACCTGGTGGGGCAATTGAATTCCTGCTTTTATGGAGTTTTCTGCCTTTGCAGTCTCTCAAGTATTACGAAAGGAGTTTAGTCATTCCAGGTACTGTCACCATTTTGTATGGTTTTAGTCTAGTATTTTTCCTGTGTAGGCATAAAATTACTTGTGATACAGCTAACTCCTAACTTTCCATAACATGTATCATTACTACTTCATCCATGATACTCCTTTGTCATTGCAACATTAAGTTGTACCCAGGGATGAAAATAAGAAAGAAAAAATCCTTAAAAGTGTGACAGGTTAAAGCTACTGTAATTTTTAGTGTAGCATAGATAAATAAGAACTGGCCCTCAATTTAGCACTAGAGAACTAGTTACATTTGGTGTCTGTTTTCTTCTGAGGCAAACCTTCAAGTCTTTTGAGACTTCATGTTCTAAAGTCATAGCATTCAAGCTGCATGATTCCTAAGCAGTGTATTGTAAATAGCCCGAAGTGAATTATTTGTTGTTTGTTTTGTTGGTTTTTTTTAAATAAAAACCAATACGAGAGTGACAATAACATGCCTCTGTGGCTAGATATACTGGAAGTAAGTAACCTGTAATCCTCCCCTCTCCCTTTCTCAAACAGAAAATTTGCAGGGTCCAGTGTACCCTCTCCATGTGGTTATGGAATTTGGAAAGCTGGTTATGGCTGTGAACAAAATATCAGTAACATAATTCACTATCCATGATAAATACAAAGTAAAAAAGCTGAAGAAAGTTTTGCTATGTATGGATGATTTGTGTGCAAGTTCTTTGTAGATAATGCCTGAAGTTTGATGTGGATGAATAATGGAGATGAGAATTTCATGCATGCTTATTTTGTGTTTCTCTCACTGCCTTATAAACACACTGCTGTTTCTGTTGAGTTAGAATTAAAACCTAAGTAGCTCCTGCTTTGACCAGGGATATTTAAATTGCCCTGTCCAGAATTGCCAAATGAGGCAAACAACTGAAAAAAACAAAGTTGGGATTTTTCATAAATTCTCAATGTTGGGTAATCCCGGTTCAGTACCAGAATCAATGATTACAACCTCAATTATTTTCAGTAACAATGCACTAACTATTGCCATGTTGAGAAACAAACCACGCAAGCATTTTCCTTGTGGGCAAATTGTGAAATACACTTGTACATAAATGACAAATGCAGACTTAGTGTTTCTAGGGTCACCATTTGTTATTTAAAGGAAACTGTTCTTATTTACATGACAGCTGAACTTCATCCAAGTATCTAATTAAATACTGCTGCTTTTAGTTAAGCGGACGGGTTATGGAAAAGTGATATTATTAATTTATGAGACTAGCTATGTGAAAGCTTTCTACAAAAGAGTGCTTTAAACAAATGAACGCAAGTGTCAGAAAGTCATTTGTCAAAAATTACTTCAATGATAAAGAGAATCCTGCTGTTAATCTGAGTCATTATATTTAAATAGGATTTGTGTTTGTTCTCTTCACTGCATAACTTAAAACCAGTTAGATTGAGTATGTGGAGATCTGAATTTCAAATTGCCAAACTGTATAACTTTCGGTATGGATTTAAGAGAAAACAGAGAAAGGAGAGAGCAGCTCTTCCATCTCTCTGCTCTGCCCAGACCAGCATCACTCAAACCATTCCTGTTAGCTACTTGTCTAAAACCCTTCAAGGCTGAAGATTGCACAGCCTCCGCAGGACCGTCCGTTCCACTGATCATGTATCCTTACTGTTGGGATGGGTTTTCCTGTCTGATGTGCCTGTGACATTTCAGCTGTTCAGGGCCATGGGAACAGCCACACTGAATTAGGTTCATGATCCCAGTTATCTTCTGCCGTATTGCAACAGTGGCTGACTCCAGGTGCTTCAGAAGATGATGAGGTAGAAGATAAGGGAGATGATTCACTTGTTCTGGATTGTCTGATACATAATAAGGGCACCATAAACCCTAACATGTGAAATGTAATCTCTCTTCCAAAATCTGTTAGCATTGTACAATGAATATCCTTGCTAGGTTCATATGCTTTTGGCTATGCAGATATTTTTGCCCTCTTAACATTCTGTGGCAGAGTCATGATTTGTCTATGCACCGTGTGAAAAGTTATTTCCTTTTATCAGGCTTAAATTTGTTGGTTTTCAGTTTCATTCACTGTCCTCTGTATTGTGTGTTAGGCTGTATGGCGAACAAAAGCTCTCACCATGTCTTCTCTGGAGTATTCATTATTTTTTTTGTTATATCCCTTCTTGCTGATATTCTTTTAGAGATGAATAATCCATCTCTTTTCAGTTCTTCTCAAATGACATTTTCCCCATCCTTCCCATAAGCCCTAGTAATTTTGCAATACGTTTTTTTTTGAGATGGTGCCACTGTTATTGCACACAGTATTTGAAGGAAACCCACAAAGCTGCTTATTTATACAATGGAATTCTAATAATTTCCCTGCTGTTTTTCATCCCAATTCATATTCATGTTAGCAATTTGTTTACTTTTTTTGACTGCACCCACACTTGAAATGATAATTGAGTTGCTTTGCTTTAAACTGAATGTGCTTGAGGTGAATTGGAGGTTTCATTTCTACTATTGAACCCTAAGCTGAGAGTTTTATTAAGTTTTTATGCTGATGATGAAAGATACATACATGGCTATATTGCTTATTTTGTCTTTTACTGATCTGTTGGACTGTTAAATATCACAACAGTACTTTTTAGTGAACTCTAAGAGCTTTGGCCAGACTGTTGTGAAATTGTATTGCACTGATATTTGCAGTCACCATAGATCTAGTCTTTTCTAGTGTTTTCCATGTTTTATCACATATAGCTGTTTACTTAATGCCCTTTCAAAGCATTTTTCCCAGATAAGTTTCTCCCATATGCACAGCTGAAAAGCTAAATAAAGACTGTTCAAGTAGAAGGCAGTGTGTGCTGCTAGTTTGGCCTTGCAGAGTAATTATGTGTACCTTGATGAAGTAGGCCTTTAAAGGTACTCTTGAATTCTTTGAGATATGATTGTTTTGAAGTCATTTACCTTCATTTGCTGGAGACATTATTTTTTTCTCTGTTTGCTATGCTAGACACAAGGGCTATAGGTCTCACTGCAACTTGAATAATTAAAATATTCTTGCTTGCACACTGTAATAAATGATTGAACCTAAAGCATGATGTGCTTGCTTAAATGAGCTTACAGGTGAGACATCACCTTTCACATTAAGTTCTCAGCAAGTGAGCTCAAATGTGCTAGACAGTGCCGGTAAAAGGTTTTGAAAACAAGATTCTGAAGCTTTCCTTGTTTAACTGCACATCTCATGAATGAGATGCTAAAGCTCTTTAGGGAGCTAAGAATTATTTTTGTTCTTATGTTTCCTGCAATTTCTTCATTCTACCTGCATCACTCAGTAAGTAGTATTCACTTAGAAGTATATATAGGAAAACTCAAAATATCACATTTTAAAAGTTAATGTGAGTTGAAAAATATTTTTTGTGAACTTTTAAGTTATTTCTCCTCATTCTGGGGAAGTGCATATTATTTTCATCTGAAGGTTTAATGCCAAGAGTTATTTACATTGACTGCCACAAGACCATTTTTGTTCATTGAATGTAGTCTAAGAGCATTAACATGGCATGTTTTTGCAGACATTGATGAATGTGGAACTGGAAGGCATAGCTGTGCCAATGACACTGTTTGCTTTAACTTGGATGGTGGGTACGACTGTCGATGTCCCCATGGCAAGAACTGTACAGGAGACTGTATCCATGAAGACAAAATCAAGCACAACGGTCAGATTTGGGTGCTGGAGAATGACAGATGCTCTGTCTGTTCATGCCAGGTCAGTATTATGTAGGGTTTGGGGGAGAGCTTCTTTCTCCAACCTGCACAAGTAGAACTTCCATGGGAGGGTTATTATGTGATGCTGGAAGAAGGAGGATAGTACAGTTTTGTTAGCAGAGATGCCACCTGTGTTTTCTGGGTGGGAGTAACAGCATTTTTGTGCAAATAAACTGTCTATCTAGACATATATTGTCGTTGGTGATTGACGCCAGTATCTCTAGCAGATGGCTATATATAGAACTAGGTTCTGTATCTGCAGAGTAATTCAGCTTAACTTTCTCAAATGCTTGCTGTGGGAAGCTTGATCCCAAGCTAAATGCTGATGAAGAATGAAGGCTCCATACACTCCTGACAAAGTCCTGAGCATTTCAGCAGCTCAACTTCCATGGGCATGAATTTAACTTCAGACTACCTATCATCTTCCTTATGAGAGTAATTACAGAAGAGAGGGACAAATCTGGAAGTTTTAAACAAGACTCCACTAGCATCTGTATGAGAATGACATAAACTTGTTGCAGTCCATTAAAATTTGACCCTTGGGAAAGACACCCTTGGGTTTCATTACCTTAGGGAAGAGCTGTCTGAAGGTTGGGTGCATTGAAGGAAATATATACGACAACAGGGGAACTTTATGGTAGTTACTGAGTATGTTACTGGCTATGTATCGTGGTTTCTGCCTCTGTTTGAATTCTATTTTGACAAAGATATCATATAGTGGAAAAACTTGTGAGCTGCTAGCAGCTTAGAATAATGCTAAAAACTCAAATTTTGGTGCAAGTACTGCTGAAGTTGTGCAGGTTTCTGCTATCGCTCTGTCTGTCTTCCAACAACAGAGTGGATATGTGATGTGCCGGCGAATGGTCTGTGACTGTGAAAATCCCACCGTTGACCTATTTTGCTGTCCTGAATGTGACCCGAGGCTCAGCAGTCAATGTTTACATCAGAGCGGGGAGCTCTCCTACAACAGTGGTGACTCCTGGATACAGAACTGTCAGCAGTGTCGCTGTTTGGTAAGGCTCTTGATTACAGCAGCAGAGACAGAAGGGAAAAAGGATATGAGATACTCTGATCTGTGAATAGTTGATTTTCATGCATTAGCATCCATTTAATTTCCTCTGGAGTATGCATATAATTGAAACCTTGTTTTCATGGATATTTGTCAGTATTGTGTAGTTCCAGTCAAAAACGCGTTTTGAGACAATAGACATAATAGAAATTTCTTAATCATGAAGATTGTTTTAGAAAAGACTGAAGGTCATTTGGATATGGCACCTACATAGCAACACTCGTGTGTATGCTCATTCAAAGACCAATGTAGCTGTATAAGGAATTTCTAAATAAGTATTTATTGTCACGGTTGATAAATTCAAAGATGCCAAGAGACTAAAATTTGTTTAGTCATTCAGACATTCTGAGTAACAGAAAAATAATAAGATTTTATGCATTTTTCAAAATACAGAAATGAATTCTGAAAAAAAAAAAGTCTTTTAAAGCTTTGGATATTTTTCCTAGGCATGTATTTCAGAGTCTGAGCAAAAACTGTTCTGCATAATGCCACTCAAGAAGCTTTTGTGACAGAAAAAATCCCAAGATAAAAACAACTAGCTTTTATCACAGGTTGTCTCCAAATGTAAAGCCTAGTCCGTCTAGCACCTTCCCATTGTCAGGGTATCATAAATAACAGCCAGAAAACAATTTGTGTGGACACTGTGCTTTCAGTGTTACCACCACTAAGATCCAATAAAATAGATTCCCAGGTGCTTCATTAAATGTCTTAAAACCAAAACAACCTACAGTTTGGGATCTCAATAGACATTTCTTTTGTTTTCAAGATACTACTTCTGTAACTAAAGCCTGCTTTATTTCAGTTGTCAGGGATTTTTTTTGGATGACAGCGTATTGTCTACTTGTACTGTCTATCACTTCCAAAAATAAATTGAAATATCAAGATCAGTGACTGGGTTTAAGATTGCTTTCATTCTTACCATCATGTGAGTCAAAAAGAGGAAAACTGACCCAGATGAAAATTTTGTAAAAGAGTAACTTCACAATACTTTCTGTAACAAGAGTACATTTGGACCTATGGCAAATCTCTGGGAATTTTTTTCAGCTTTTTGCTCTGGAGATATTGAACTCATCATTCTCAAAGCCTTAGATACAGTTTTTGTGAATAAACTACTCTTCTAGGGCCAGATGCTATTCTCTTTGCCCCCCTTAAATCCACACTACTCTATCTGTGTTTCAAATGAGGTGAGCAAGTTGGAGGTCAGAGATGGAAAATTAATATGCATTAATGGCTTCTGTGAAGTCTTTTCTTTGAGCAATAGATCTGAAACTTTGGTCATTGTCCAGAGTTGAAGGAAAGCTGACCTCAACTTCTAGTAACTAATGTGAATAATTAGACAGCTTTAGATTTGTATACAGGCATACAGTAACTTTCCCTAAAAATATCCTGGCCCAACGCAAGTCTCTTTTGACCTTTTCATAGCTTGACATGCAGAAAGCATGATTAAGTTCGGAAATTCAGATATTCTGATTGCAACATCCAAAATGGATGGTAAGTGGGTGGAGGTCCTCTAACTGAAAATGTGCTGGTGTTCCTTGCTGCATTGAGCTGCTGGTAGCTTGGCACCCCTTAGTTCAGACAATGCATTTGAACTGTCAAAGGTAAACTCTGGTCCATCCAGAGCTGAATTTGAGGGCTTTATATGGTGAATCAACAGTCCAAATAGAAGTAAGAACTAGGTGAAACAGGAGATTTCGAAGCACTTTTTCAGTACAGCCCTGCTATGGCTTCTGTCACTTGCAGAAGTAGTGCTTCATGAGGACAGGTCCATATTCTGTATTGCGTGATGTTCATGGAGAATTTTCAGCTGCAGCTTGATGCAGAGCATGTTGTAATAAGATAAAATTAATACACTTCTTTAATAGCATGCAGGAAAAAAGCACCCAACTTGCTGTGTCTCCCACAAGCAATGAATATCAGTGTTCTCTGCACTGACTTCTGAGTAGGACCAGATGGATAAAATTAGCCAGTAAGGAAACATAATGCTGAGTCAGAGGAATGGATAGTGAAACAAAGTGAGAGCTAATAATGTCCTCTTGTTCTCTTAATATTTGTAAACAGCAAGGTGAAGTTGACTGCTGGCCCCTGCCATGCCCCGAGGTGGATTGTGAATTCAGTGTCCTCCCTGAGAATGAGTGCTGCCCACACTGTGTCACTGACCCCTGCCAAGCAGACACCATTCGCAATGACATCACTAAAACCTGCCTGGATGAAACCAACATCGTTCGCTTCACTGGATCTTCTTGGATTAAGCACGGCACAGAGTGCACCCTCTGCCAGTGCAAGGTAAAGAGCATAAAAAAGAACGAGATGCCTCTTTCCTAGCTCGTTCTTCTGGCATATAAATAATGCACTGAGTCCGGTCAGTGAATAGCTGGTGTCTAAAGTTGTTTCAAGGCAGTGGAGATTACAGTAAAAGTGTTCAATGCTGTTAACTTCACTCTTGCATGTGCTAGAAGGCTGGTTTAGTGTGCTAGCGGGTCAGAAGCAGGACAACAGCCCATGCTGCAGTGTGTTGTGGGCAAGTTAGTGGGCTTGGCCTTTCCACCAGGACAGCTCAATTCACATTTGATCTCAGTTCTTACTGTATAGCTCCATGCTATCTTGGAAATATCTGCAGTAACAAATCGATATGTAAGACTAGACTTCACACAAGAAATTTGTTCTGTGTGATACTATGGTGTTATCAGAACTGATTGAGTTGCTTTATGAGAATAGTAATTGTTTTGAGAATAAAAGAACTAGTGAGTCATTACATACCTTTCTTGCTTTAAACATAATAGTAAAATCAGCATAATGTTTAGAACATTTAATAGGTTTTGTAGTCAAAGGAATTCATTGTCTGAGGAAAACAATGGCTATGGGCTTATGTGAATTCTGGCATCTCTTTTTAAAGATGCAAAAGAAAAAGATGTTACAGTAAATTTTTCCATTCAAAATAAGCCTGTAAGGTGAATTATATTTTCCGTCATCCAATACTGAAGAATGACAATATGTTTCCACAGTAGACAAGGAAAGAGAATCGGCAGGATTCATCCATAGATCTTTAATTATTACTGAAATTCACATTTGATTTTGGTCTTTATGTTCTTCCTAAGCAAGATACTTCCCAAAGTAGTACATGGCACAATTAAGTACTTTGAAAAAATGCTCATAAAAAATAATCTAACTTCAACACCTCCTCCTGGGAGAGATGAAGAGTAACAGATCATGTGGCAGAAGCTGTCAAGCACTACCTTCTTCTGCTTTGCCTGACACAATGCTGTGTGCAACAGCAGTTGCTGCTGTTGAAGCATAGTCCTTGTACGAGGGAAGTGGTATGTGCCACGTAAGCGTAGGCATTTATCTTGATGTCAGAACATCAAGATGGTTAGAAGAAAATTATGCGATCTGACAGAGTGAGTAAGGGTTAGAAAGCCAGCTGCTGCCCAGAGAATGTTGAAACGGGCTTACATGCAGAAACCTGTACTTCTGGGGTCCATAGCTGGTGGCATACACCAACTCCAATGCTAGAAGTTACTTCTTGCTTGGGCAGGTTGCTGAGGTTTATGTGCCCCAGTTTCCCCATCTGTAAAACAGTTATGTGTGGTTCTGCTCCAAAGCAATTTTGAGATTAAGTGATGAGAAATATATCATTATTGTCATACTGCTAATCAATGGCAATGCAGAAGCAATGTATCAGTTTGCCTGATAGCTACCTCTGTGCCACTCCCTTCTGCCGCTTTCTCTTAAACAAAGACTGAACTTTAAGAATTGACTAATTTGTGTTCTATGTAAACACATAAATCCATTGCTGCATCGTGAACATATAAGATTTATAAGATTAAAAGATACTCTGCCATATCCCATAAATTTCATATGGCTCAGGTGAGAATCCGCTTAACAGTGAAGATGTACCACTTTGTCCCTCAGCAAGCCAAGTTTTACTCATTTCTCTTCGTAGACTGAATTTCTTTTTGAAATACACTATCTGCTCATATTGGCAGCATTTTAATATTGTAGTTCTGCAGGCAAACCGCCCACTCCCTCCAGATCAGGTTAATGCTGTGCCAAATTTGTATAGTTCTGTGTCTCATTTGACCTGTGTCACCCCACCTTTTTTCTTGCAGACCTTCACATGGAAGGTCAAAGCTCCAGTCTAAGCCTCTGTAAGGCAGCTGTAGCAAAATAGGTTTACAAAAATCCTTTAAGAATTCAGAAACCTGGGCATCAGCTAAAGCTGACTTAGCCACAAAACCATTGCAAATCACGGATAAAGAACATGGACAGCAGGCTTGTCTAACCTTCCGTAAAGGGAGTGAAAGAAAATGTTTGAATGATTTGGACCTTAGTCTTTCATCAGTCCTGGCAGTTTAGTCAACAGAATGTATTTGTAGTAATTTAAAAATAATACACGCTTTAAGTCACACATTTAAGAATCAGACTTAAGAAAAGAAGTAGTAGAGGTGCAGAAAATAATTCCTGCAGTACTTCAATGATATCTATAGGCAATCTGTTCCCTGAATTGCTAATATTCTCAGAATAATGTCTGGACTGTCAGGAGAAACTTTATGGATTAGTGTTTGCTGGTGTTACAGCCAGGATGTATTAATGTGAAGTATTCAGGGCTGAGTAAAACCCAGCATCCCTTCTGCCTGATCTAAATAAAACTCCTAAGTGCCCTGTCTTGTTCAAGACCTTTGTGTACTTGGGCATGTGCCCAATAGTTTTGTGTTGGGAGCATTTCTTCCACTGATCCCAGCTTCTTTCAGTTTGGCTCTTGTAGCTCTGAGATATAAACCACAGCAAGACAAACAGATGATCATAATAGCCTGTTCCCTTGGGCAAGGGAAGGGCATGATGACAATGTCATGAATCCAATCAAAATCGGTAGATCTCTTCTATTTTACAAATCTGTATGTTCAAGTCTGATGGGTGTTTGCAAATGGCTGAATTTGTTGAATTGATTGAGTCTATACAAAACACTAGTTGTTTAATTTCTTCTTTCTGGTTTTCCTCCCTTTAGAATGGCCACGTCTGTTGCTCAGTGGACCCACAGTGCCTTCAGGAACTGTGACGCCAATGACCACCTCTCACAAGCAGTTTCTGGTTAAAGAATTTTCATTCACAAAAAAAAAAGACCTTTAGACCAAAAATTGTACAAAATTAAAATTAAAATTAAATTGGTTTTGTCCATCTAAAGTGAAGATATTTGATGAGCTCAGTTACCCAAATCAGAGTGATATTTATGGGACTCAAGACAAGCTCAGACGTGTGAACCTTTGTATGAGGTCAGGCCCAAGTCTTCTGGCTATTTGTCTGCATCATCATGCAGAATATTAGGTTAGTGTGAAGTGACACATTGTAATGCTATACTTAACAATGTCAAGATCCAAAATGAACTAGGAGGTCTTACAGGGTCTTCTGAAGTTTTGAGAGTCCAGCACTTGACCAGATGCAGAGATTTTTACTTAATCATATTTGGATCTGCACAAAAGTGTTTGATTGCTCACTGCAGAATTTAACAGACGTTTGAGTAAAAGTATGAAGCCTTCAGAAATAAAGAACCTAGCAGCTAAGATGTGATATGTACAGTATGTGCGCTGAAAAAAGATAGAAGTTATCGTAAAAACAAAACAAAAAAACAAAAAAAAAAAAACAAAAAAGAAAAACTGTGGTGCACAGGCATGGCTTCTTAATGTTTTCTGATGGGAAACGTCATCAATATTTCCTTGTTTTACTGCACTTACTATTATTTCTTGATTGGATTTGTTCAGTATAAGCTCGTTATTGTGCAAATTTAAATAAATATTTCTCTTAACTTAGGTTTGCATTTGTGTTGTCTTTCCTTTTCAAGGATGTCATTTTCATGCACGTTGCTACTGTCCCTTCTTTGCCAACATGCCCAGGCAGCTGGGTGACACGGGTGAGTATTGCCAGTCTAGCTCCCCTACATATGGGAGCTTCTCCCCAGCACAACCTTATACCTGTCATTTCTTATCTTTGTTATTCTTCTGGGAATACATAAGTAACTTCGTACATCTGAGCCTCTACAGTGGATTGAATAGAAAATTCCTCTGCCTAAAGATCATGCCTTGTGTGCCAGAGGGATGCTGTCACACAGAGTGGGTACAGACCATTTGTGTGACTTGCATCTGTTCAGATTTACAGGGGATCTTCTCCATATGCCTGCTCTCTCCAGCTGCCCCAGATTGGTTTGTCTTTCTGTAAGCTCCACAGCTGGGTTAGTTGTCTGTGTAAAGTATCTTAATGGATGGGGATCACTTCAATAGGCAAGACCTATTTTCACAACAGTACTGTTGGAACCATAAATAAAAGAGGCTACGTGACCAAAGCTATGTTATTCTGGAAAAGAAATGAAGAATGTAGCAGTGCTTGCAAATTACAGGCTGAAAAGGCTCAATTTGTAAGGAATGCATCAGGAGCAGTGAAGGCATAAGAGGAAAGGAGGAAACTGCCCAAGACAACAGCATCCTTTAAATACCTCTCTGTAGTCATGTTCTTCTCAAAGTGCCTTGCTTCTCTTTGGCATCTCTCTTATGAGTTCAGTAGGTTGTCATGCAACCTGGACAGGCAAAACTTCCATTAGTATTACCCCTGTGTATTACTTAGCTACAAGGGAAGTCCACGTATATGTTTTTCACAGAACAGAATTATTTTTTCCCACAAACAGATGCTACTTCACAGTGTTTTGTGTACAGCAGGAGATCAAAGGAATGCCATGCAGCTGCATGTATCTGGTGGGTATTCCCTTGAGCCCTGGTGTCTGCTGAGTACATGATGTTTACGGAGCAGGGACTACAGGAGATGCCAGGCCACTGAATGCTAATAATATAAAAAGAATCAAGAAACTAAAAATCAGAAAAAAAATGCAAACCCCCCACATTTATAGACTACATTGGACCATTAAAGCTATGAAGATTTTCAGACCAAATAAACCTTTCTCCTCACCTAGTCCATAAATAACAGGTACTCAAAGATTTTACTATATCGTCCAGCTCCTGGCAAACTGCAATCAAGTTTTTAAAGAAGAGTGTTAGCTCCTTGAAAACGAAGCTACTTTCTGTACAGTGTTTTCCTGCCTGCTAGTAATTGTCGAGAGGTCATGTTTTTCCCTCGGATGCAGGGGCACATCTCCAGTGGGTTTCAGTGGCAGCTGCAGGCCTATTTCTGAAAGAAGGTTTAGCAGAAGCTGTCACAATTTAAGAACAGCACTTCAATTTCATTCAAGAATAGGTATAAGATAGATGTAGGAAATGCATGAAGACTAGACTTGAAAGATACAAAAAAGAGTGATCATTTTTCAAGGACAAAATCCTTGGGCTCTGTCAGAGGCTGTTGAAAGCTCTGAAGGAAAGCAGTGCAGCTGGTAGAGAGAAGGGCAGAAATCCACAGAGCAGTTGTAAGCATTCCCTTTTTGGGTCCATGGATAGATAAATTATGGGTGAGGAGGGTGTCCTTGCCCTTTATCTGGTTCAGTGAGTCCATCAACATAAGATTTAGACCAATAACAGATATGAGAACTGGAGGGAAAACTATCTCCAAATTTTTTCTCAGTCCTTTCTCAAAGGCAAAGTAATACTGGTATCTAATCCCAGCTTTTAATCAAAACTAAGTGTTTAGACAGAAAACAAGCATCTCTTTCCTTTTGTTGCCTACCCCAACATGAGTGTCGTAGGATCTTTCTGCTATTGCAGGTTTGTGAAGCACAGTCCAACACACTAAGAAACTAAAAAAGCCAAGAATTGAGACATAACATAATAGTTAAAGCTGGAATCAAATCCTTGGAGAGACAGCCAGTGTTACATGTGTGAAAAGAGCAGAAGTCACACTGCTGAACAAAGCTGGAATTCTCTGCTAAATAAAAAATGAGAACGGGCTGAGTGAATATTATCTAATTTATCAATGTTCAAGGTTACTAATCAGTTGGGAGTTCTTCTAAAGGTTAGCAAACTCCAATGAGACATCTCAGTGACCCTCGTTTTCATTCCTTCACCTCTTCTTCCCCATCTACCTCCTGTTCAGTCAAGCTAGTAAGTAGTAGCTCATGTTTTTAATTTTCCTTGAAAAGTAAATTTAAATATTATTAAAAATTGATGTCTAATTTCCAGGCCTAAATTATCTGTCAGATGAGATAGTCAATACAAAAAAATTATATTTCTGAATGATGCAGGTACGTTTTACTCTCTCATGGGCCTTTCATTATTGATGCACTGTTTGCAGTACCAGAATTCAATAACTTACATAAAGGAATTGTCACGTCTCTGCAGACTAATTGCCCTAACTTAATAGACCTACAGATACAAAGGCAGAAATGTCTTCAGTTACAATGCTGACTTCAATGCTATGGTGAAACAAGTTGACAAAAAGCAGCAGTTTTGTAAACTGCTGAAAAGGGAGCTAACTGTGCAGCTGCAAATTTCTGCTACTCACAGATTTATCACGGGCCAGAACAGGGGGCTGGCTGCCTCAGCCCTCCTTATGGCTGGGGACGGCTTCGCCTTCTGTGAGAGCTCCACCTTCAGCAGCACAGCTGATGAAATATGGGCATGACATCATAGCTGAAACACTAGCCATTGCTTTTTTCTAGGATACCTAAAAGTGGATATTTGTGCAGGAAGTGCTGTAAAACTGCCCTCTTTCAGTGCCAGCATAGGGTCCTGCCATGAACTGCATTGGACTACAGGAGATTGGCCCTGGGGCACTTCGGAGAAGCACAGCCTCATGAGCCACAGATCGCACATCCTGCTGACTTCACATGCTGGATGTGTACGGGGTGGCACCTCCTCTCCCGTGGACACGGTGAGTCTCACCCTGAATGGGTCACCTGTGTCCCTGCTGTGGGGGAGTGCTCGTCTGTGGGGCAGGTTGCATGGGCCAGACAGCACTTGTGGGTCTCCTCCATAACAGAGGAGGCTCCTGCTGCAGCACAGTGATAGTGCACAGCTCACACGGCCTCTCAGCAGGCAGGGGCTCTGTTGATTTCTCAGATAAAAATAGCATCAGCTATAAGTAGAGCTCAGCTAGTTATTTTTTAATGGTGAAACTCACTTACAGACAAGTGCAGTTTAACTTGTCCCCAAACCAGTTAATAATTTAAGTTAAAATTCACGAGGTAGCTTTTGCCAACTATATAAAGAAAATCTGAGTAAGAAGACTAGAGCAGCTCTGGCATTTCCTGATCAGGTGAACTGTGGAGAAGCATCTCCTCTTCAGTGCATGGGCAAAGCCCACTGCAGCCACATCTTCTGCCCAAGTCACTGCCGTGTTGGCTATGTCACAACCCTGGCCATCTCCTCTGTTGCTATTTCAAAGTCTAATTAAAAATTTAAAACTTCTTGTTGCTTTATCATGGTGGCCAAATCTCTGTCCTGGGAGAAAAGACAAAGCATGCCACTGGATTTTTCAGTAAGAAGCAGTGTTTTAGAGAGGGCCTGAAAAGAAAAAGACCCCTGTTCTCAGACCTCTGTGCCCCAGCTGTTTGTCAGCCACGTGAATGGCCGCTAGCGTGTCAGTGTATTTCACTTTTGTTGTTTTTGTCAGCATGGTGCTAATGCAAAATGATAATAACAAAAAATCAATTTATAAAATCGATTACTCATCTATGTCTGTACTAATCAGTATTTTCTCATTGCCAGGGTTTACACAGTGTTGTGGTCCATGAAACCACAGGTACAGTTTCCTAAACACCTGGCGGGCTGAGGCAGGGAACTGGGAGGGTTTCACTCACCACTTAGGGTCATGGGGCAAGAGACCGACACGACTTGTGGAGAACAGTAGAACACAGCGGCACATGGTGTGGGGGGAATGGGGGGGGGGAAATGGAGATGCAGTCAATTCAAAGGTGCTATCTCTCCTGGTGACCATGTTCCAATGGGGCTTCAGTCCCCCGGCGATTCCCTCACTCCTGTGAGGTTTATAGCTTCAGTCCAAGGTTGTTTTCTTCACTCGCAGGGGAAAATGGCGGGGCTTTCGCTGACCGGAAGTTCTGTGCAGTTCCATTATCACTCAAATCCCGTTCCTCTTCTCTGCCATTGGAGGTCTTCATCGGCTCCTGGGAAGAAGGGCTCCCGGATGAGCCATGGCGGGGGCTGGGCTACAGCATCTTGTTCGCAGAAGCCCAGCAGGCAGTGGGGGGGAAATGCCCGGCTGCCGGAACCACGCCGCTCCCGCAGCCGCGCCTCGTGAAGCCTCTCCCTACCGTGTGGCACTTCCCCCCACCATGCCGGAAGAACGGGGAGGGGTGAGTCCTTCCTCAATATGTTATTCGCAGAGGCGCGATTGGCTGATCCTGGCTTGGGGCCTGGCTTGGGGCAGGTCCATCCTGAGTGGGATCCTGCCTTCCAAGCAGTTTCTTACAAAAAACTCCCTTCCCCCACCCCGTTACCAAATCCTTGGAGGGGCTGGGGGGTAGTTCCTTAAGAGCCATTTAAAGAAACGGAGCCAACACCTTAACCCCTTCCTCGCCGCCAGACAACCCATAACACACACTCTGTAAAATGCCAAATAGGCAAACAGGAGATTTGCAACCCTATATTCTAGTAATCTGTTCATAGATTATTTCTATAACATGAAACTTTAACTACTACAAACCATCATAATCTATTGATCACACAATATTTCATCCATAAGAGAGCCAAACTCAGTTATTACGCTCCATCTTAAAATCTGTTCTCATCAGTAATCTCAATTTACCATTTTAGACTTCAAATTTAGTTCCCAAGACGTCATTTATGTATCAGCTGTTATGACTTGGAACTGTAAAATAAAATTGTTTAAGAGCTTATTTTAGGACTGAATCATATTTGGAAACCAAAATAACTAGAACTGCATCACCACAGCTAGAGTATCTGTCTAAATAGAACAGCATAAACAAAATACTGACTCAAGTGCAATTTTGTGGCATGGAGGGAAGGCAAATGCATTGAGAGGAGAGGGGAACAAAGCAGAAAAACAACGAGCAATCCCACCGATGCTAACTCAGTCCTCTGCACACTTTTGATGACCACTGATCTGCACAAGAAGAGGGATGCAGCCTTGTGCATAGCTGCCTTATTTCTTATAAGATGCTCCTCAGCTGATGCTGCTTTTGAATATTTTGTCTGTCTGAGTGGGTCACAGCCCTTTTCTTTATATTTTTTCTTAGCAACTTTAGTAAAAATGTGAAAAATGCCTAGGATCACCACAATGCAAACAGTTTTTTACCAAGTCTGGAACTGACTTGCCCACTTTTCAACTAGGCACTGCACCTCAGCTGGAGCATCCTGGCCCCTGACAAGCTGCAGACACAAGCCTGGTGGATGGGGGAGCAGCACCCTAGTTAAAGGGGTCTTTATGCACTTCTGCGGTTTTATTAGCTGTGTGTAGTTGGGTCCTCCATAAGCTGTGACCAGAATGACCCAGCTCAAACTGGCTCTTCTTGCAACTTTACAAGGTATAACAAACTCCCCCTTTGGCTGCTGTACGTAGATTTTGCAAGTCAAGTGGTTTGTCAGTGCAGAGGGGTGCAGAGGTAGGACTGGGGCGATTCCAGGAGACCCCATATCCCCCCAACACTTCCAGCCCACAGCCCAGGAAAGCTAAGGGCTCAGGAACAAAAAGTTCTTGTTGTCTGAAAAATACCTTTCCCTGGGAAGAGGCAAGAAACCAGGTCCTTCATCTGCTTTCCAAGGCAAAAATCCTCATTTACACTGTCTGTAGACAAAATGTGGGTGCTCACAAACACCCTTCAAAGTGCAATCCTCTCACTGCTTTGGTGTTCCATGGTCATATGGTTCTGTAGAAGTTCTGCCAGTCAACTGAGAGCAAGCCCCTGCCCACGGCCAGCTTTCCTTCTGCTGGACCTTTTTGGGGAGATGCCTGTGGATGCTGCTTTGTAGCTGGTGCCTGTATGGCCTGGACTGAGCATGTTCCCCTGCCCAGGTGGGTCCAGCTAGTGACAAATGGATGTCCAAAGGCACGCAGATGGTGTGCAAATTTGGCCCTGCAGACATTGCTTATGGCAAGGTGAAAGTTAATATTGATACTGCTTAAATGATCTTTTTAAAATTAATCTGTTTTGCCTTTTTAAGTTACCATTGGGTAATAATTACGTTTGATGGTCCCTGATGCTCCTGTGAAGAACACAGCAGGCGAGGAAGAAATAATTCACTTTTCTTACTTGGTAAGCTTGGAAGGCTGCTCAGCTGCTGCTGCCTTCAAAGGAAGGAAAGATGCAACCCACAGAGCCTGTGATCCCCCCGAAACCAGCGCAACTCAGCAGAAACACACATCACACCCACCCAATCCCTTCCTGCTCAGGGCAGCGAGTGCCTTCCAACCTCAGCCACAAGAGCACTTGCTTTTAACATCCCTGTCACAACAAATCAATCCTTCACCACAAAGCTATGGGGATAGCTTTCTCCATCTGCAAATAGAGCAGGGAAAGGGCAGCATACTGGGTTTTACAACCACATTGCCCCCTGCTTGGTATTTTATTCACAAAATGATGTGCTGCTCCCGCCTACATCTCATCTACAGGCACCCGTATCTGTACCTGACAGATCACCTCCAGGGCTGGCCTATCTCAGCAAGGCAATGATGGTTCCCATAACAGATCATTTTATTCTGCCATATCTTCAAACTTCTTTACACTGAATTTATCACTCCTTGGGCTAGAGATCACTTTTATTGCTTGAGGGGTTACAGCCAGAAAACATCAAACATATATATTCCCAGTACGCATTTTACATGTTCATAAGGAGCTGTACAATTAATGTCACTGAATTTGGATAAATTTGGAGTAAAATTCTTACTTCAGTCTCAATTTTCACAGTTTAGACTCATCTGTATTTCCTTTTGCTTTGGGACCTGAACCAGACTGAGAAAGTAGTTGCTGAGATCCTAATTATCTTTGTTTTTCTTACAAATTAGGATGAAAGCAAACCAAGGATTGAGGTGTTTTGTTTTTTTTTTTTTTTTTTTTTTTTTT
>WKFP01014838.1:1582355-1592702 GCA_011057875.1 Pterocles orientalis | reverse complement strand
ATCATTTTATTCTGCCATATCTTCAAACTTCTTTACACTGAATTTATCACTCCTTGGGCTAGAGATCACTTTTATTGCTTGAGGGGTTACAGCCAGAAAACATCAAACATATATATTCCCAGTACGTATTTTACATGTTCATAAGGAGCTGTACAATTAATGCCACTGAATTTGGATAAATTTGGAGTAAAATTCTTACTTCAGTCTCAATTTTCACAGTTTAGACTCATCTGTATTTCCTTTTGCTTTGGGACCTGAACCAGACTGAGAAAGTAGTTGCTGAGATCCTAATTATCTTTGTTTTTCTTACAAATTAGGATGAAAGCAAACCAAGGATTGAGTTTTTTGGGGTTTTTTTTGTTTTTTTTTTTTTTTTTTTATTTATTTTTGTTTTAACAGAAGCAGCTTCCAGAATCTGCAGCCCAGAAGGCAAATTTGCACCCCATGCTCACAGGTCGAAATTCTTGAATCACCTTACAGCAAAATTTAAAATGCTTCATCAGTTCCCAGCAAAGCTGTAGATATTCAGACACTTATACAGCCTCTTTAAGTGATCTTTTTATTTCTTATGTGGCAAGTTTCCATCATTTGTGTAGATTTCAAATGATTTTTGCATGCTTTGAATTGCTTCTGGTGGGTAATATCCATTTGCACATAAAGCTCAGATGTTGCATTTGGCTTTCTTGAGCTATTAGAATTTAACGTTCATATATGAAATCTATCCTTGTGTACACCAGGTCAGCAGAGCCAAATCCTACAGAGAGCTGAATTTGGTGCATAATAGTAAAGCCGAAGCTGTGTTTTATTTAGTATTTGAAATAGTTTCTGTGTTTTATTGTATTCTTCAGCTGTGTCCCAGCAGTTTACCATTAATCGAGACTATAAGTAAAAACCTGGATTTCTGAACGATCAATCGGTACAAGGTCAACTGCAGCCATTGGCTGCATGGTGTGAATCAAAACTTAAGGCTCATGGACATTTGTAATAATACAGAGAAGCGTAGATTTCACTGTAACCAAAATGCTTTCATTGTACAAAAATAAATACGCAGAATGGTTTCAGGTGAATTAGGTAATAAATTATTTCCAGGTTTAGTGACAGCAACATCAGAGGAAAGCTTAGATGTGGCTTTATGATGTATTTACTGAGTCCTGTACTGCTCTGCACCAGAAAATCTGGGGACAGCACCAACTGAGTAGTGCAGTTGTTGGTCAGCTGTTGGAAAACTTCTTCAGGATGAAAAAGTGTCCTGGACCGAAAAAATTCCGGTGCTGGTTGCACAACTGATTAAAGGCACCTGAACCTGTGGTCTGATCATGATGGAGGAGCAGTTTAGGGATGCTGTCACCTCCTCTCTGCTCTTGTACAACTAAATCCTCTGTATCTCCCTTTACAGCGGGTTGGGAGCTGCTGTGCTGTGGCTGAAGTCCTCAGGAGGTTGCCAGCCTGTGTTACTGTCACTGCTTGTGGCTGTCCAGCCATACCCTGAGTACTGGGTCAGGTTAAATGCGCCTGATTTTGAAAGAAACCTCCTGTCACGGAGACCTCGCGGCAGTAGGAGGGTTGGCAAAGAGGCTGCCAGGCATTGGCTCACTGTCTTGAGGGGAGAGGATCTCTGGCCAAGGAGACACCAAACAGACATCAGGGACTCTATCCGAGGCCCAGGGAAGTCAGCAGAGATTTTCCCTCACCTTAGGACTCAGGTCTTGAAATATTTGTGCTCATGCTAAATGAAACAGAGTCATTAACCCATGGTTTTTGGTGGGGTTGGAGCACTTACACATCATATCTGGCACGGTGCAGATGTGCTCTTCCATCACTTTCTCTGCAGGGATGAAGTTCGAAGAGGCTATAAATATATATAAGCCTGAAAATTATGCTGACTAGAAAAAAAGTTAGTCTATTTTGTTTATCTGAGGCAAAAAGAAAAAAAGTGAAATGTGTTTTAAAGCTACTCTGGTTTCTGAGAGGGAGCTGGGTTTGTTAACATCAGGAAGGCCCTGACTGTATCCCCTTGAAGGGTCGCAAAGGAAAAGATCCATTCGATACAGGGCAGCTTTTCAAAGGGTGCACAACTGGGGGCAGCGATGCAAAAAATTACAGACACAAAGAACCAGAAAGACTTGCAGACATGTGCCTGAAACAGACTGAAACACCATGGGTGTGACAAGAGGGGTCTGGTCTGTGCAATTGTGTGCTTTGGTGCCCCCAATTACACATGCAACCTGTTGGTGTATCTTCAATGGCTTAGAGAGAAGATTACTTTTGCAGCGGTTCCCTGATAAATGTCTGCTTGCTCATTAACATAGCTGACATTTCCTAACTCTGCTCAGATTTGCAGCCTGAGCTAATCCGCATCCTATTTAGTTCATAGGGTAAAGTTCAAATGGAACAAATTTTTTATCCTATTTGTACGACTGCGTATAATTTCCCTCCCTTCTTTATGGTCAGAATAATAGCTTCAAACACAGAAAAAAACCCCAAAACCCCTGAAGCAGCAGAAAGCTCATTTATATTTATTCTGGGACAAAACTGCTTTTTAACTCTGAATACAATTTCTTCTTCTTAATCACTTTCACCTTTAGTTCTGCACAGTAGGAGTTCCTCAAATCTGTATTTTTTTCGTACTTGGCCTATGCTAAGAGTTTTACGTATGTACACTACTAAAGCAATAAACATTTTTTCAATGTATTTAATGACAGTAGATATAGAAGCTCACCAGATAATGGGTATTGTTAGAACTGGCGCCGGTTTTGACATGGGACAATGACATAATATGTCAAACCAAAGTGTGTCTTTGAAGAATGACATTTATCATGGCCTGGCCTGAATTTGTAACGGATATATCAGAAAATATTTAGCCTGGATAAATGAACAGAATTTGAGAATTTTGGTGAAATATTTGCTTCAATACCGTACATTTCCAGAGAGCAACAATGAATCAGGTGAATGCTTGCTTTCAAGGGCTCCTTGGAACAAGCCAGAATTACTCGCCTAAATAAAGGCTGTACTCAGCTGAGCTGCATTGCAGTGGCATGTCTCAGTGCTCTGCTGGGATGGAGGAGCCTGGAGGGTAGGGAGGACCCTTCACTGCTTCCTTCTTCATTCGCCCAGGAAGCAAGTGTCCAGCCATTACCCCCTGCAGGCTTCTGGTCTCATCCCCACTTTTTCCCTATGCTTCTTTTTTAATCCAATTAAAATAGCCATCTATCCTCCTAGCTGAGTGCTGTAGCCTCGAGCTTAGCCATGCTGTCTTTAGCTCCATCTCTTTTTTTTTGCCCAGGACACACACACTCCTGGATGTCCAGTTACCAGAAGGCATGGGGTGGGTGGGATGAAGGACTCACCACCAGCCCCACAGTCTGGGCTTTCAAATGTCCTTTAGGGAGAGCGTCTTAGGAGACAGAAAGCTGAACACTACAGGGCCCAGTGATAACAGGCTGTCAGCACTCACAACCCATGCGGATTTAGAGCTAATCAAATAACAGAATGACAGCTGATCATGAACTTGCCCATTTCATTTATGGACTGCTAAATCTTCTTGGAAACATTGTCTTACAGGAAAATAACAAGCATTTAATAAATGATTTTAAACTTTTTAAAAAATTATCTACATAGGATATAATCTCAGTGTCATTTTTAACTTACTAAGTAGCTTTTATTCACTGGACTGCACAGTCTTTTGTTAACATCGTTGAAAATTCATGCGAGTCACTAGAAAGCTCCCATTTTATTCCCCATCTACACTAGAAGCAAATACAGAATTACAAAGGAAGCATTAATAAAAAATTGACACTAAGGGCTGCAAGGACTGAGGCAAAGTGCATTTCCTCATATGCATCAAGAGCTAACAATATAAAAAATTCCATACAATTCACGCTTAATATACTGTGGTTTGGTTTTTCAAAAAGTACAACATATTTTACATTAGACGTAAAATATCTCCATAAATAATAAACTGTTTGAAAGCATCAGATCAGTGTAGGTGAGCAGAAACAGTGGCATACTAGTGGCTTGTACTATGGTACAGTAGAGTCCCTCCTATGTATAGGTGATAACAGACAGGTAAAGAACGTGGTCCTCCCTTTCTGGTCACAAGTAATTTACATTGACGTGGAAGAACTAGAGCCAGTGAACCCACACAAAGGGCCTGAAGTCACACAGGCAGCGCAAGTAACCAAGAAGGGAGCTGATTCTGCACCACATTTAAACCAAAGGAACTTATTCCTTTCACTTCTGTGTGAAAGACTTCTCACCTTTCTTTAAGGCTATTAGTGGGACAGAAAAACAAACCACAGGCTGAACTTGGGCATTTTTCCTCCTCCCTTTTCCTTTCCCTGCTCTTCTTTTCTGTGTTTCTGGGGTTTGTCTGCTGGGGTTCCTGACACTGTAGTGCACAATGATTTCCCTCATCGGGCTTGTGTCACTTTCGTCTTCTCCGACCACTAAAGCCAAACCTAACCAAACAAGACCCTGAGGAATACCCAGCACATCTGGAAAAGCCAATAGGGCTGTTAAAAGATGAGTATACAGACTACGCATCACATGAATGCGAGGCAATTTAGAAGAACAACCTCATTTCTTCATAAGCAAAACCATCTCACTCTCTCTGTAGTGGCATGCTTTTGATCCTCTTTCTTGTCTCCCAATTATATGTTTGTCAAAGATAGAGCAAGAAGGTCACATCCACTTTACTCTCCTCAATATATAAATCAGCCAACCAAAACTACCACCTCTTAGTGCATTTCAATTATTTATGACCCCAAACCTAGTTGAACAAATCCACTTCTATGCCTGAATCTGAAAGCTAAAAGAGAGAAAAACTGCATCACAAATCGGCAGAAGTGGACAACACCAAACTGGGGAATACAGGCTCCCTAAATGGCAAGAAATCTTCCTGGCACTCCTTCATTGGACAACAAGGCGTGGGAGGTGTAAGGCATTTGGCTTTCTTTACACTGTTTGAAGTCTTGTCTTTTACATTTTCCTCACATTAGATACCCACATAGATGATCAGGCTTGTTTCTTGTGCTTTCGTTATGAGGGTTGTTTATGTTAATTGCTGGGCTTGGGTGTTGCTCGTTTTATCTCCTCTCATTACAATTGCATGTTCACTTTGTGTTTCTGTTCACTTTTGGGGGGATATTGAGGAACGTTCCCACTTCTGAACTGGCTGGCTTTGAAACAAACCCCAGAAAGATGCTTATCTGTCTCCCAGCAAAGTGGCTCTCAGCCTGCAGCCTGTGAGGCCGACACGGTCAGTGGCTTGGGGCACACAGCTCCTGCAGGGCTCGTGCCTTCCTCTGGGCCTGTCCCGCTGGGGTTTTGTCCCTCTTACAGGCATCACTTTCTGAAATTGAAACAGGCCTATTTATCCACTTGCTGATTTAAATGCAAACAGGTGGACTGGCTATTCAAAGCAATGGCAGTCAGAGGATCAGATGCTAAGATGTGAGTGCTGGTCTATCATTAAAAGACCACCTATGGGAAGCCACAGCCCTCTGGGATTTTTTGGCTTATTAAGAAAGTTTTGAACTACTGTTTCTCTCTAGGATGGATAAAATAATGCAGACTTGCTACTGATGCCAAATAACTGTAACCAGCAGCATGTCCTTCTCATTCCCACTAACGTTTATGGATCTTCAGAGTTCTCTATTTTTGGCTTTTGTAAGTAAGTGACTTTGAGCAGAAAGAATGAAAAAGCTCTGAGCAGAAAGAATGAAAAAGCTCATGTTGTTGTATATTGAAATCTTAATTTCTTGCATGTACCTACATGTACTCTTGAATTTACCTTTTAATATTTTGATTATAATATATTAAATTTTCCACTCTGATTTTCTCTTGTACACAATTTTCTAGACACAAGATCATTCTGGGTTCTTAGACAGATAATCTCAAGGATGGAAGTGTTCAAGGCCAGGCTGGATGTGGCTTTGGGCAACTTGGTCTAGTGGAAGGTGTCCCTGCCCATGGCAGGGGGGTTGGAACTTGATGATCTTTAAGGTCCCTTCCAACCCTATTCATTCTATGATTCTATGATTCTATGATTTGGATGCACACATTGCCCTGAAATGAGCAGCAACCATATTTTTAATTTAATGGTGTGATTATGAAAAAATTCAGACTTACAGCTTATTTTTAACAAAGGAATTCTTTCCGTTTAGTGAACAAGTCATCTCTAACATGGAAAGCTGCAGCGCGTAAGCCAGTTCCTAGCTACATCAGTTCTCACCAGAAGGAAATCTATCAGTGTGTGTTCTGTATTTCTTTGGTTAGTAATGTGAATTAAATTGCATTTTGTAGATAGGAAGACGTGTTGCAAAAGTTTTCCAACATCTCACTTAGAGTGTAATAAACTGTGTGGTGTTTGCTAGCGTTGTGGCTCCTCTAAGTTTCTGATTCTATGGAATAAGAAAAATCGATATCTCATTTCTCACATCAGCCAGATGGATAGGCCAGGCAAGGGCTTCAGCCAAGGCTTTGTGCCATTCTGACAGGGAAAAAACATGTTTTCCCTATTTCAAGCTCTACTGTTTACAAGCAGCTATTGACAGCTTTGCAGTACTTTCTCCAGGTAAGATCTATCATGGTAGAGGTTTAAAGTCTTGCTGGCTCTGCTGTATTTCTTACCCCCCTGTCAATTGCCAGGTTAAGTTATAAATTCTTAAAGGAGTTCTTACTTTTGCATCTGCTTGCTAAATGTTGAGATAAGTCAAGGAATAAAGGAGATGTTCTGAATTTATGGTCAGCCTGACTTATGCTGATCCTCACAAAAAAAAAGGTGTCATGAGATTTTGGATTACAAAAACCTGGCAACTATACTTCTATGCCCTCTGATTAAATTAGTTTCCGTGTAGGACACAGCTCCTTATATCTGCTGCAGAACAAGTTGTTGGAGAACCAACTGGCAGTAGAAATGATGTATTTTTCTGCTCTGTGGATGTTGTGAAAGCCATTAAACTAACAGGTAATTTTTAATACCAGGATTAGGGAAAATACCAATATTGGTATAAAAAAAAATTAGAGTTAGAAGAGAGCTGAAAAAATTATATTTTGCAATGCACTCACTGATAAAATTAAAATCTTTGTTAGAGAAAGCATTGATTTTCTACTTTTATGCACAATATATATCATAATTGCATCCAAAAAAGAGTACTAAAAAATAATTGGACCTTGTGATTGCCACTCATTGTACGGGAATGCCAACTAAGAATTATCCATTTAGCTCTGGCTGGCCATCCCACTCACAGTCCTTATTACGCTTTTTTTTTTTTTTTCCATAGAGAGACACTGCTTGGCAAGAAGAAAATGCCTGATTCGTGCTCTCTTGTAAAGCCTCTGTATCAACAGTGGCTGAGTGTACCAAGAGTCCTCCAAGACAGTTTCTTCATAGCTATGTCACTGCCTGTAAGGTGGTTGTGAAGTTGGCTTCAAGAGAGCTAGTGCTAGCATTTAGTGCACCTAAAGCACTGTCAGTATGGCCTAATTCCCCTGTAATACAAGAAATTTAAAATTCAAATGCAGGTACTCCATTTTCCACATGTCACCATTAGGAAAGCTTCAGAGGCAGCTCAAGTCACAAAGGGAATTAGTGTGCAAATGCAGGCACTTCATATGCTGGTGGAAAGCAGCAGAATACAAACGAGATCTGTGCAACACTTTTATATTAAATCCTCTTAAAGTTCAGTCCAAGTTCTATGATGAACCCAAGAGCTCAGCCTGGGTCTTCCCTCTGCTTTGCCACGTCCAGGTGTCTGGGGAAGCCAGTCCTTGTGGAGACCCAGAGTGACAATGGCACTCCTGGGCTGAGTCTGGTTACTCCAGGGCCTTGTCGATACAACCCTACACTGATGTGTTTTATCATAGCAAAACACCGTGAACTCACTGTAAGCCCTTCATTTCCCCATGAGTTTTCAGGTTTAAAATTTTAAACTGAATCCAGGAGGCTCAAACCAAAGGTGACGTTCATGTGAGTCTCAGAGAGTGAAACCAGGAGCAAACAACTGCACAGTCCTCCCTGATGCTTGGACAAAACTACAAAGCATACTGGGACTGCATAAAGCTTCTTAAGTGGTGGAGAGGAAGCTATGGAAGACAGATTTTGGTTTACAAAATTAGCTATAGCAAGGTATGGATCCACTTTCATCTGTAACTTCTGAAGTGTAGCTGATTCAGATGAAAGGTTCTGTTTTGGCTGATGTCAACTGAAAGCTCAAGATCAATGACACGGCACATTAACACAGGCAAAGACAGAATATAATGTTCCCTACTGTACATTTTGAAGATTACTTTTGTTAAAAGTATACTGTGCTGTTCTTCTGGAAATGGGATTTTAAAATAATTCTGTCAGAGACATCACAAGGTGCAAAGAAACAACATTGGCACAACTCACTTTTAGCTGGTCTAACTTCAAGACAGAAATTGGTGTTAAGGAAGGAGCACAAACCATGACTTAAAAGCAATGCCTCTTCCTTTTCAGGCTGATTGAATGCTCAGATTGCACCTAAAATTCTCAGGGGATGGACAGATTGAGATAAAATACTGGCTTGGTGTAATGGCAGCATGGAGATCACAGCTATAAGATATTTTTGTAAAGCATAAATATGTGCCTCGGCACCAAACCATGGGAATCTAGCATTTGATTCCTATATTATCACTAATTATAATTTTTTACTTGATGACACATCACCACTCATGCAAGTAACTATAACCTATTTTTTCCACCCATAACTACACAACTTGTGCACAAGGCAATGACTGCTGAAATCTGCCAAGCAAGAATAAGAAAAAGGATGTTTTTGTTATTGTTAATTCTGTGTCCAGTTGAGAAACTGTTACTTCTCACTACAACCCAGGGCACTGACCAGTTCCTTTCCCAAAGAGTTTACTTCTTAACAAGGCAAGGCAAACAGAGGCTCAGAGAATGAGTTGCAGCAGCCAAGAATTGAGACTGAGTGGCAGTTTGCAGTCAGCATATTAATTCACTGCTTTTTTTTTTTTTCCTTAAAAAAGAAACACCTGAAAACACTGTAAGCAAGGATGGGGTATAGGGGCTGTGAGGGAGAATCTTGACAGCTTTGGAACAGGTACAGGGGAGGAAAGGCTTAAAGTTCAGTGTACTGCTATGACTTGTTTCCTAAACTGTTGGCTGTGTTGATCAGTTAATTTTCAGCATTTCTCAGCATGTGCCCTCATCCTCAACCAGCAGCTGAGAACATCGCCTCTGGAATGAGGTTCTGCAGAGCAAGTGCCAGCACTTTCACTCTGGGCTCACAACTCACCAGTGGCTCACAGATGTCTGCTGGCGTCAGTCACAGACGTGATTCTCGCTGCAGCCCTTGCTTGTAGCTGTCTTTATCCCTGCTCCCCTGGCTGAAGGTGTCTCTCTGATCTTCTATGCTGCACCCTTTCTCTTCCTTTGCCACATTTATGTGGGTCAGAGCATGACACATCCATTCAGTCCAAGTGTCCAACAGCATGTGAGGTCTGTCTCAGATCAGCCTTACACTGTTTTGGGGTGTTTATTGCAAAGAATATGTCTTTCCCCTTTATGTTATGATTGAGTTGCAGGAGCTCCAGCTATCCGGAAATGCTCTGATATGACAAAGAGGACTGCAGGCTGAGCTTCTTCTCAGTCCCTTGCCTTTAACCATGTTCACCAAAACCTCTTACATTACAATAATATAACTGGACTCACATCCAGCAGCCATTGGAAGCCAGGGAAAGTGAGTGCACATTCGCTTCCCGGGTGAATTCAGGGACATTTTTGAAGACCACCGTCCTTTTGAGTTGGACAGTGCGGAATGATAAGCATGGCTCAGCAAGCCGGCAAAAGTCCCTTTAGAAGTGACACAAAACAAGCCAGAGAAAGTGGGATTAAAACTTTACACAGAATGAAATAAGTATCTGCAAGCCCTTTGGCACCACAGGGCCTACATGGACCCTGCACGCAAAGGCTGTGCCTGCAGCAGGGACTGAGGAAGCTGAACACACTCGGCTGTTCCCCACACCGTGCTGGGGCTGCAAAACAGACCGCTCACACCGGCACCAACTGCAGAGCCTTCCAGGAAGGGAACACTGATTTCTTTCAAGGTTAAATTGCAGATGCGCTCACAGTTCAGTCCTTTCTTCTGCCAAAACAAGAACATTGCCAAAATCACTTAGAGACAACATCGCGTGAGATAAGGCCCTGGGAATATCAGGTTTCTACAAACTGTCAGAATAGAGAACACGACTTTCTTATATTGCAGTTATCTAAGGGGCTGATGAATTTTAGTTGCCTCCCTTTCAGATTGTTTTAGGCTTGGTTTTTTTTGGTTTGTTTTTTTTTTTTTTTTTTTTTTTTTT
>WKFP01014838.1:1540752-1582335 GCA_011057875.1 Pterocles orientalis | reverse complement strand
TCCCCTACGAGGACAGGCTGAAAGAGTTGGGGTTGTTCAGCCTGGAGAAGAGAAGGCTCCGAGGAGACTTAATAGCAGCCTTCCAGTACCTGAAGGGGGCTACAGGAGAGATGGGGAGGCACTCTGGATCAGGAAGCGCAGTGACAGGACAAGGGGTAACGGGTATAAGCTGAAAGAAGGTAGATTTAGACTAGACATTAGGAAGAAATTTTTCACTGTGAGGGTGGTGAGACACTGGAACAGGTTGCCCAGGGAGGTTGTGGATGCCCCAGCCCTGGAGGGGTTCAAGGCCAGGCTGGATGAGGCTTTGAGCAACCTGGGCTAGTGGAGGGTGTCCCTGCCCATGGCAGGGGGGTTGGAACTTGATGATCTTTGAGGTCCCTTCCAACCCAAACCATCCTATGATTCTATAGGATTTTATTGGTGTTTATTAACATTTGCTAAGTGTCTGGTAACGCAGTTTATCTGCTGTATTGCTAATATTGGACCTGAATATCAAGTCTACAGATTGCTGGTTAGTTAGGTGCTCTGATTCTGGTGTGATTTAACTCATGTGAGCTGAGCAGCTTTGCCCTGTGATGGGCTGTGGCAGTGCTTTGCCCCAGTGGGTGTTGCACAGGGAAGGCTGCCCTGCCTGTCCCCAATGCAGGCACCTGCCATGTCCCCAGGCTCTCTGGGGGACACATGCAGGGCAGCTGGGCTCCCTTGCCCTTGGCACAGCCTCAGTTCCACAGCTGGGCTCTTGCAGCAGCCATCAAATGGGATCCACCTACCTGCACAGCCACGGCCTCAACTAACACCCACACATAAGCAGCACCTTCCATCCTGTGCCCCTGCGTCTCCACATTTTGTTCCATGAGAAGGGCGGTGAGCAGTGGGGAAGATAAGCTGAAGACCAGTAGGTACCATTGGGCCACCTTCCTTACATCTGTTCCTGTACCCAGTGGCCCTTAAAGGACCAAGAAACCACCATTCACCCTTGTGGCTCAGCCCCACTGAACACCTGTGTGCATCGGAGTGCCCCCCACCTGCTGTGCTTTTGCACCGTTGCCTTCTGCCATGCCATCTTTGGCATGATCCAAAATCTCTTCCTGGTCTCCAGACCAAAATAGCCATCACCAGCCAGGCAGGGAGTAAAGAAGCAGTGACCATCACCAGACTGGGGCAGAGGCATGATGGCAGAGAGATGCCATCTCTCCTGGTGCCAGGAGCGCGCTATTGGAGATATGTGTTGCTGTTCAGCAACCAAGCTCCCCAGCTCACAGAGAGCCCTGGCTTTCCCCTCCCACCTCTGGAGACAGCTTAGAAATGAGATTACACTGACCAACTCTAATTTACAGCAGCAGCAGGTCTGTTAGTGGTGACTCCCCATGTGCTTTCAACAGCAAATTACCAGGCAGCAGCAGCCCTGGGTTTTGCATGTCCACAGCTATCTCCAAAGCTGCCCAGGCATGTCAAGGGAGCTCTGTGTTTCACCCATTGCCTGCCTTTCCCCATTCCCTGTGTGTGCACAGATTGACCTCGATCAGCAATACACCCCAGCCTGGCTGTGCACAGGCTGAGACACAGCACAGCACTTGTCACATTCTGCTGCTCTCACATGGTTTCACCGGGCTAATATTTCCCCTCATCTTGTTCCTAAAAACAGTATTTATCACACTGGCAGGGCCCCTTCACATCTCAGACAAGACTGTATATCAGGATGCTACGTGCAGAATCCCAGTACAAAGGGATTGTTGTTTTACAGGTCTCCCTGTTTCATTGTTCGAGCAAAAATTAGCGCACTCACAGTGTACATGACAGGAACATGTTAGAAGAATATTTTTCACTGCTTGTCTTTTGAACTTCCAGCATTGCTTCTTAGTGACACTTGATACAGCTGATGGAAAAACACAACCTGGTATAAATTCTGAAGTTGCCATCACATAAACACTGGTAGTTCTTGCATTTACTATGAACAGGAATTGAACAGGAGTTTAACTACTCCCTTTTTTCAAAATATAATTTGCAAAGAAACAATAGGATGTCAACATTTGGGGGGATAAAAGAGCAGCTTTGTAACTTCTTTGCGTGTCACTTGCTGTGATGTGAAGCACTGCTGAAGTCTGTTTTCCAGACTCACAACGTCGGAACCCAGACTGAGATCAGCAAACCCAGGAAGGCACCTGAGGAGGAAGTGAGGTATTTCCACCTCTCATTATGGTCACCCCGCTGGCATTTTCGTGGCAGGAGAGAACGGGTGTCTGATGCTAGCAAAACTGCCTTCTGATTTCAAAAACTTCATTTTTCCAGATGGAATATATGCCAGGGTGAAATACGCTTAATCCTGTTCCTGGGATGTCTCATGCAGTGTCTGTGTGTGTGTGAATCTCATGAAGGAAATAAAACATTTGACAGCAACAAACTAGAAAGAACAAAGTCCTAATAAAATAGACAAGCACTGGGATACCTGATCTCTGGGAACTGGGGCAAGTGATTTCACATCTTAGCATTTTAATTTTCCTTTCTACATTTGCACATCTTTTGTATTGCAAATTCTTCAAGCAGATCATTTCCAGTCTTTATAGTCTTGTTTGTCTAAGGTACTTACATGCTGCTGTGGTATAAATAGTAACAAGAGCAATACGATGAGTGGGTAGTTTGAGTAAAGTACATTTTTTCAGCAAACCACAGAAGATGGAGCAGAGAGGTCTCTAGAAAAGGTCTCGCGAACTGCCTGGTTCACTTCTCCAAAGCGATGGTGGAGATTTTTGTGATGTAAAGTGGGAGCCATCAAAACACCAGGAGGGACATTTGGGCTATCTTGAATTTATTCCTTCATGTGCCTTTTGCAAGGCACTAAAATACACCCAAGTGAACTTGATGCCTTTGAAGTCTGTTCAGACCAGCATCACACTGTGTCTTTGTAACACTCTTTAGAGCAGCAGGGCTAACTGTTCAGGTGCACTGACCTAAAATAGCCATACAGCTCACGTGGATCCAAGCTTGGGCCTTTGCATGGCCCTGCATGAATTTCTCAAACCTGTTAGCACAAGCTGGTTACTAACTCAGGACCCGTCACTTTGCTCTCTTATGTGATATAGGGATCACCGGGCTTGAAAACTGAAAAAAAAACCCCCACTCTTGGGTGCAACACCACACATTTCCATGGAGGTTTCATTAAATACTGCACACTAAACCTACTTGTAGTTGGTAGGTTCAACAAATAATTATACTGGCCCTTGTAGGCAGACTTGCTGTGAAAATGGAGCAAAAGGTTACTGTCGCTTCTGCCACATCAGCTCTAGCTGCACTTATACAAATATCAAACCCTTTAGACCTTGGAATCAGTATTCTTTTTTCTTTCTTTCTTTTTGAATGAACGATGCTTGAAGTCCTTCTGTGACCCTATAGGAAAGAGTTTGATTTCTGCCCCCCTTGGGATTATTTCTGAGGAACAGCTTTTCTGTGGAGCTCCGGGGATTTGTGCAGGTCAGAAGTGATGGAAAAGGTGGAAAGAGAGTAAAGAGATGGCACACATGAAGGGAAAATGGCCGTATTGTCTGCTCACAATTTAATTTTAACCTTGCACAGATTTTGGGAAACGTTCCTTTTTTGTATAGTTTCAGGAAGCGAAAATAGAATTTTTTTCTCTTTCCAGTAACCATGGAAACGCAGAAACAATGATTGCTGGAAATTATCTGTACTTGTGGGATCAGGTTTGTGTTATCGCTGGATGACACAGAAGTTAAGCCACACACCTATCCTAAGCAGTTTTACCTGGCAGGGCTGCCACCGCCAGCAGGGAATGAACCTCACAAAGGTCCTCAAACATCTGGAGCAGCTAAAGCCACTGCAGTTCTGGAGCATATTAACTCTAGCTGCTATTGCCTCAAACTATACCTGCTTTCAGGAAATGATTTTTTGAACAATTAAATACTGCATCTGTGACCATGTTTGAGCATGTTCTTCATAGGCCAAAAGACTTAGTAGCTACCAGCACATCAACTCCCTTTATATCCCCTTAAATCTCTCAAAGGAGAGGTCAGCAAGGCATACAGTGTCTCAGAAGCAGTTACTAGTGACATTTATCTCTATTTAAGGGGAGGAAGAGTCCATCAATGCTTTTTTTAAAAGCTGCTTTTAAATCAGGTAGTCTCCTATTACCTAGTTCCTCTGCCTTTGTCTTTCTATCCTTTAAAATTACGCAGGCTCTTCAGATAAGCTACTGCTTCAAGACACAAATGTGGATTAAATTGTATTGATTTGCTTGATCTTTGTACATTCATCCTCTCCTTTACTGCTTAAACCTTTCCGCAAAGTTGTCAGCCTTTCACATTTCTTTAAATAATTTGCCACGTTCCCAGAGAAGATCTTGAATGGGGCCAGCCGTCTTCTGATTGCCTCTGCTCGACTAGCTGGGAGGGAAGGGCTCCTTAGATGCACTAGGTAAACCTTAATTAAAACAAAACAAACTCCTGACCAGCATAGCCTTCATCCACATTACATGCAAGCATTGGTTTCTAATCTGTTTTTCCTTTTGGAGACCAGTTCTAACACTCTTGTGTATGCACTCATGCACGAGGCCAGTAATGGAAAGTCAATAGGAATGGAAATCTGAGAAGAAAGAAGTATTTTTTTTCAGTTAATCTCAACTATTTTTCAGTTAATAAAGATCACAGTATGATTGTATAGATTAATGACTCAGGAAATGCGTACATTCAGCTATTCAATTTGTTTCCTACTGACCGCGCCAAACACGTTTTCCAAAAATGTAATAATCCATTCTATTAATGGGTGCTACTGGTTCTTCTAGGTGAAATATAACAACATATTACACTTTCATAAGTCATTTTAAACATTCGCTCAGAGTAATAGGTTACATGAGCCAAGAATTGCAATTTGAAGAGATAATTGACTTCTTCAATATGCAAATACAGTACCAGGCAATAAACAGATATCAGTTACCTCAGTGGGAAATATAATTACAATTAACTTCAGCATCACAAAGAAACTGTCTCGATTTTCTTCAATGCTTGCATGCCATTTTCTGCTTTTAGTTAAGCCTGTGTAGCATCTACTGAGAGCTGTTCCCACAGGGCAAGAGTGTACCTGAACAGAGCCATGCTCAGATCTCGATAGCTTTGGCTTCACACTGTCACGTGTTTGCACGTAGTTTGGCCATTCCCACTTATTTCTACTGGGATTCTCTTTTGGTGATTTATACCAGTGACAACATTTATACAGCAATACTGAGAAGGTTTTGGAACAAGTTATCCAGGGAGGTTGTGCAGTCTCCATCTTTGGATATTTTCAAGACCTGCAAGGATAAAGTTTGAGCTCAGAGCTGACCTGGATTTGTGCAAGAGCTTGTCTAGAAACCTCTTCCAACCTGAATTGTCCTATGAACCCATGAAAGTGAAGGGGAGGTAAGCAGAGAGGAAAGGAAGAGCCCAAATGGAAACTGCAGAATGATTTTGAGGATACTGAGAATGAAAGAGATTTAAATAGTGGGAAAAGGGAGGAAAGGGTCCCATGGGAAAAAGAAACAATGAAAAAAATTGGTTGATAGCTGAGGAGATGCTCTGATCCATCTCAAACTGCCTCTCTGAAAGATGGCAAAAAGGAGGGAGCAAACAAGCAGCCAGTATTGACTTTTTAGAAACAAATATTGCATTTCAGTTTTGACTACTATGACTCTTTTGTGCTTGTCATTCTCATTTCCCTGACAATAGGTAGAAATTACACCACAGACAGCCACACCAACAGTACCTGTCTGTCCAAAGAGAAGAAAGGAGCCTGCTCTTTTTTAAAATCCCCGTCCTCGAAGCTATGCCAGGCAGGACACGGGGCTCTCTGCATGAGCAGGCTGAAAGCCCCTTTTCCTCGGGAACTGAAGAACTAGAATGAAGGCAGATTTGAGGAAAGCATCTACTATGTTCATACAGTTCATGTCTCCTTTGAATGTCGCTGAGAGCAATACAGGTTACTTGCAACAGGAGAGGCAGGGATCTGGTTGTTTTAAAGAAGCTACACAGTTATGTGTCTTCTTGAATAAATACGTCGAGTCATAAAAATAACTGTCTGTAAACACTACTTTGTAGTTCTCTGTGGAGGAACATGGTTAGAAGAACCCAAAATCTTTTTGGATGTTCCATACAGTATTGCAAAGAACCATGTTGGCACTAGATCTGTCCCTAGATTGTGACAGAGCCTTAGAAAGGTACCTGTTGCTGCTTTGGCAGAATCTCCTTGGCTGGGCAGAGCCTGTGTACAGATGGCACTGCATCAATAACAGCAATTATGGGTCTTTGGTGGGTGATTTGCAGTTTAGGTCACTAACAATAAAAATTTATTGGAAATAAAAACAGAAGAATGAAACAGACTTGGCGGGGGGGAGGAAGAGAAGGAATTCAATATGCAGAGAAGTGCTCCAGATGCCACAAAGCAGCATGAGACCCAGGTCTATAACCTGCCTGCAGGAATCAGATAAACTGCTCTTCCACAGACCCCAATTGCTACACATCAAAGGAAAAACATGAGATTAGAAGTACCTCTGTGACTGTGCTGCTGCTGCACATATATTTCTGAAAGGATTTGATGTTACTTCACTCCTCTTTGCAAAGCTGCTGGATTCGTGCTTTTCCTCTCTCCAATAAGGAGTTTTCTGTGGAGAGTACCAGCCTCATGGGGCTTCTCCTTCATAAATTTCTTCCCTACTGCCCATTCAGACAACTATTCCTTTCCCCAAAACAGTGAAAAGCAGCTGACATCCCCCATGCAGAGAAAGTGTTAGGAGGGAAACAAGATGGTGTTAAAACCTAGTCACCCAGAAGGGCTGCTCACCCAGAAGTCATCTGGAAGATGAGAATTGTTTGTGAGCATTTGGGAACAGGGACTTGCTGCTTCTGTATGAACGTCCAAAGGGAATGGAAAAGATTTCTAGTGATTTACCATCTCTCCCTTTGTCCCCTCAAGTTTCTATGAAACAGGACTTCCATTTATTTAGTAATTTGCCTCTGAAATGGTCACATAAGCTGCCCTTCTTCACCTCAAGGCTGTGGAACTCACAGACCAGACCTCCTCTTTTTGACTGCCCTTGGTTGTCTGACTTGGAGTTTGTATATTAGGCATTGCAATGACATGCCACATCACATTCAGAGACCCCATGCTCCAGACACAAAGGTTTTGAGTGCACAGGGAAAGGAACAACCCCATTGTCATTTCTGACTTAGAATGTTAAAATTAAGGGCGGTGTATTAAAAATCCATTACATCTTTTACTAGTGAGTCATAACGTGTTCACTTGTGGGAAAATGAACTTGCCAGTCTAGTAAGTATCTGAATTGCTGCCTTTCCAGTCTTTGAGAGGTGTCTGCTCTTTGTTTCCAGGTGGTTGTCATGATGGAGGCTATTCACCACGGGAAAAGCAATAATTTAACACATACTGTAAGGCAGTGCAGCAGCCCAAAGTATGATGACACTAGCTGAAGAGAACAGAAGTCTTTTACAACAGAACAAATTTACTTTCTGCATAAATTAGACAAAAACATAATTTGGGGAAGCAGATAATGCAATTAAATGTTCTTTTTTTGATTTTGCATTTTCTAGGCAATAGAAGTGGAGGTTGAGAAGATGAAGCAACCTGAAGTAACTAACTCATGGAGCAACACAGAATAAAGAGGGCAGCAGCATCTTCTGCTTGAGAGACTCAGCAATTTCCTGCAACAGAATCAACCAATCCCTAGGCTGCTAACATACATACATACACATTTTATACAATTGGATTTTAGACATACATACACTTTCATAAGCATGACCATTATATTTAAGTTATTCTGCAAATATTCTTACCTTCTGTTTCCTCCATGTCATTTCCATCTCAGCAAAGGTAATTGTTGAGGATGCTAAGGCAATTTATAGGCACCTGTGGGCTCATAAGTCTTATGTGCTTATCCTAGACGTGTCTTTTCTATGTACGCTATTTTAGGCAGTATCTATCATCCATCACTGTACAGTGTATCTATGGCAAATAAAGAACTATTGTACCAAAGCTGATCTCTGACAAAGCAGACACAGCCCAGCCCTGTAGTGATGGCAGCTGCTACATGCTTTATTACAGAGGGCAGAATGGAGAGTCGTGCAGTGTGTGAAAAAATTGACACTTCAAATTTCTTCTATGGATTCTTCAACTTCTTTAGAAAAAGAAAAAAAAGACTAAAAAACTTGTGTAATAGTTAGGCTTTCAGAAAAAGGTCAGCCATCTATATCAAGGTCCCAGTGAGGGTACCAGGCTAGAAAACATTTCAAAGTGGTTTGAGTTAGCAAAGCATTTCAGAATATTAATAATCAACAACAGTTGAAAACAATGAATGTGCTTGGAGAAATAATTATGTCCATTTTGGGTAACCAATTTTAGGCCTCCTACTTAGCCAGCCAGTCTTCCATGGACCCTTCTACAGTCCCTGGAGGAAGACAAGTTGCTTCAGGAGAAGACTAAGGATGGCTCTGCATTAGCAGCTCAGCTCACGAATGCAGTGTAGATTGTGCCCACTTACTTCCTCCTAGTTCAAATTGCATGGTCTCTGCACATAAACAGGATTTGTCAGAAACGTACCCCAGCCACTCCCGTGCATCTGGTTTATAAGGACCAGATAAGAACCAAATTGAAGAAAATCCCTGAAATGTGCCAACTGTGGGCACTGGCTCCTCAGCAATGTTTCACTCCACAAACCCATTCCTGCTGCATTGTGCTACTTACTAATGCAGAGATAAATGGCAAAAGTCAGGTACTGAATTGCCTTTAGGGTGTTCAGCTCCAAAGTCTTTGCCTGCTTCAGAAGGAGCCCAGGGTAAGCCTAGCCACCTAACTCAGGCTTCTCAAACTCAACACTGGAACTGGAGAGTGGAAATCCTCCTCTCTCCTCCAATCTGTGTCTCTGTTTACAAATGTGACTCCCACACAATGGAGGAGTCCTTTCTCCTTTCATTAAATTGATCAGTTGACCATGGTGAGTGGCTACACTGATTCTTTTAATGTTTTATGAATTCATGATATAAGCAGTCTCTCTGCTTGACCATTACTTTAAATACTCATGCAAAATCTAGAATTACTTGATGCTTTTCTCTCTTTCATGCAAGCTTATAATGACCTTAAAAGCATTAACTCAGTATGAGGTCACAGAATTATTTTAGCTGCGGATCAGTTGCTTAATAACAGTTAGAGTAATGTAATCATGCAGGCTGTAAGGCTCAAGTAATTCTTTCATTTTTTGCCTACATATTAATGGTTTAACCACTCACATGGACAAAAAGGAGAAACGAGCTAACGCGAGATTTTCAGTACTTGGGTTCACAGTGTTGAAAACATACAGAGAAGCATATATCTGCAAAATCAATCATCTTTTTCAAAATTCATCAGCTATTAAGAAATCAAATGCTGTTTGAAAGTCAAACATCAATATAGTCACCTCTTATATAGTATGAGCAGGATCTCATGGTCTTTTAACACTAGTAATTAATGATTTGTCTTTTACTATATCTTAAGTCAACTAAATAAGTTTATAGGCTGCAGCAGGCTAAAGCTAACATTTATTTTTAGTCATAATTTTTAATGGATAAAATTTAGTTTGATTATAAGTATTTCTCCTGATGAAATATTAAATGTTCCATAAGCAAAAATATTTGATTTTGACATTAATGTGATACTGCCTGTATGTTTTAATGTCAGAAATATTTCTGATTTTAAATAGGACAATGCATGGGTAAAATGTTTAAAAATTTGCAGAACTAACAGAATATGTTCCTGCCTCATAATAAACAATTGTTGAATGATGTTTATTAAAATTGGCTCTCAAGTGACAGTTAATAAATGCATAGTTCTGTTATGCATGCTAAATTCAGAGTTCTGAAAACTTAAAAGCAGATAGATCAAAAAAAAAAACAGAGATAAAAAAAGTCACAAAGACAAAATAACAGTGACACCAGTAAATGACGGGGAAATAATTCAGACTTAGAAATTACTTATTATTTAGTAACTCGTAACAACAATTTATAGAACTAAATCAGAGGTAAATCAGAGTGTTTCTGATATTTTAGATATGCAGTTTCTCTAGTGCATATAATTTGATCATACAGCGGAGGAATTCACATTACATTGTCCCCTTCAAAAAAGCAAAACCCCCATCTCCTCTGTGTTTCTGCTTCCAGGTTATGGATAATGAAAGAAGGCAAAAAGGGTACAACAAAATTCAATTATTAATCTGATTTAATTAAAACCCCTAAACATTTTGCCAGTATTTGGAGAAGGCAGACTGTCTCTGTGTGGTGTGTTTCACATGAATAATGTTTCACGACCACATTTGCACAAAATCGCACAAATACTGGATTTAATGGGCTTCGTGTCCTTTGCTGTAATCACTCCATGGGCTCTTTGATGTTGAACAGGTTTGGTGTGACGATGGAAAGAGCTGCTTCGACTATGTATTTTCACCTCTGTTTCTAAAAGGTGAAGGGCAAAACTTTTAATCAAGGAGCAGTTTATCTTTAATTAGGAAAAATATAATTAGGTATTATCACCTAATTGCTATTACTGATGGAGAAAGTCATATTTTCACAAGTAGTGACCCATACTGTATTATCACTCTGCTGTTTACCGCATAATGAATCTGTACTGGTGTTTGGCAGCTAGCCAGCAAAAATTAAAAGGTAATCAACATGCTTCTCTGCAGTCTGGTCATCAAAGTCAGGGGCTTCACAGACGAGTAAATAACAAAGTCAAGTTGTGATGTCCTAACAGAAACCCTTCTTTAGGAATAACTATATTTATCTCCTCTGTCAAGACATCAAATGATACTTGAAATAACTAACATACAAAAAGCATTGCAAAATAGGTTAGAAGAACTGTGCTATACGTCTGGTGTTGAGTTAAAAAAACAGTTTAATGTCTCAAGGCACCACCACGGTAGAATTTTATACCTGCAAGTAATCATCTAATACACTATTATACAGTTAAGGTAATGTATTAATAAATAGCTTGTGCAATTTTGGGAAGCAATCTATAAAGGAATGTTAGATATACAGTAGGCACGTACTATTATACAAATAAAAAACAAAATTCCTAGAAAAAGCATGCTGAGCACCTTCTGGTATAGGTTGAGTTTCTTATTCTAAACACTATGTAAATCTTAACTTACAAAAGAGAAAACAGAAATATTATAGTAACTGCTTATTTAAACTCATTTTCCTGGGTATTTGCCTCTATGTCACGGGATTACTCTTAGGCATAGAGGACTCTGGTACTGGCTGTAAAGGGCTATCTTGTTCATTCAGTTGTGCATTCAAGTTTTCAGAAGTTAGGAGAGAAGAATTAAAAACTATTTCACTTAAGTCTGATTTTATGGATACAAGATGTGGTTCTTGAAAATTTAATGGTTCTTCTACTAACACCTGTGTGTTTTCTCGTGTCATTCCCATATCTGACGGTGACTTTCGTTTCATTCTTGTGTATGATTTGTCTAAATTCTCCATGCCTTGGTCAGTTTTCTGAAATCGCCCAAAGAACCAGATGAAGAAACCAAACAAAGCAAAAGCCAGCAAACTTGGAATAAAAGCCAGGCATTTGACATCAAGGCTAGAGCCTATGAACCTGCTGTGCAAGAACATGTCTCCTTCGGCATAGGTCCGGTTGGTCAGTGGATTAGTGTTATTGGATCTCCACTCCCAAGACAATTTAGTTCTATTAAGGTCTTTCAAGCTTTCCGAGTCCTTCACTGTGTAGATCTTCTGTCCAGGACCGATATATTGACCATATTCATGAGGTTTGTAAAATATTTGGTTCTTCCACATATTCAGATCCAAGATTAAAACAAGGAAGATAATTCCATAGTTAAACCATTTGCCTGTTTGGAAAAAGAAAGTTCTGTCACCTGATACATCCATTTTAGAAGCAGTACATATGCAGTCATATGTAAAACCTACTCAGAGAAAAAAATATTTTTTTAATTAATCTATAAAGCAACATTGTAATAACATTTCCACCTTAGTCAGATTTATGCTGAATATCCCTTAGCATTTCACAGTTGTTCTGGTCACACAATAAAATTATTTTGTAACAGAAGCACAGCAGTATATCAATTGAATTCACATAGCAGTTTTAGGTGACCTGTTGATTAGAGTACTAGGTGATGCAGTATACCCCAATAAACCTAAAAAAAACATTAATTCCAGGGCTTAAAAAATATTCATATGGAAAATTTCCACGAAAAAGTCATATTTGACAGAACTGTTTATATGCCAGGAATAACTGAAGTGGCTGCAGTTTTGGGGTTTGTTACTATGTTAATTTTAAGAGTATGTATTGTTCAATATACCACCTGTGGTGTGCAGACATATTCCGGTGGGGGCAACTGGATAAATTGTGATTTACAGATACCACACCCTCAAGAAATAGCAAGGGCTGATTACAGTGTTGGGAAGCTAGTAAGCTGAGATTTTCCTATAGCGCATATAGTGAGAAACTCCTCCAAGGAGTTACTCTTAGTCTAACATTAAGATCCTGCAACACTGGAGGAAGAAACCTTTCTCCTATTATTATTTAAAATTGTTCTTTTGCATGCTTCTTCCAGGCATCCAAAATACATTAAAGATAATTTCATGCAATTGCAAAGTTGGCCCTCCTTTGAGTAGGGTGTTGTAACAGATGAACTCTAGGTGTCCCTTCTAACCTAAACTATTCTATGAATACACAAACCAAATTATACTATTTTCACAGGCAAAACATCTCTTACATTCTAGCTGGACATTTGTTAAGATCTCACTTGTACAGTGATGTCTCTCACCACCCAAGAGCAAATCTACATGTCAGCATTATGTAAAAGGACATTAATGGAGGAATGTTCCTGCTGGTGATGAATGATACTGGTCTATGCTGGAATCATATTTACGTATATTTCAAGAGGAAATGAAAATGAATGCACCAGAGTATCTATCAAACCACTTACGACATTGGCTTGGTAAAGAATGCATGGATTACAGTTCCTGAAAGTCTGTGTGTTCAAATGGTATGAGCATAATGCTCCAGAAGGGTAATTCCTTCTATTTCAGCAATTGTGTTTAATAGAGCTCTTTAGTCTAGATTAGACTTAGCCTGAAAATGAACAAGAATGTTCATTCTCTTGTGTTATTGTCACTATCCAGAAAACAAACTGCACTGAAAAGACCTTGCAGCCAATCCTGTTCGCATAATTCCTGAATAACTCCTCTATCGTTTTTATGGGTTTTCATCAATATTATAACTGCCCTGTTAAAGAAAATTATGTTTTCAGAAGATTATCACCATATTTTGTAAAATTTAAGTTTCTTAAATTAACACCAAGACACCAAAAATGATGCTAAAATATGAAATACAATAACAAATAGTTCAATAACAAGCAATACAATCTTTTGTATTGTTTCCTGTGGATTTGTGCCTCATATTGTCTGTGTTTCTCTCCATCACAAGAACCCTAACTTCCCCATAATGTAGGAACTTTCAACAGAGACAGAATACATCTGGCACAGTGTGTGTTGGTGGGCTGGCTGGGATACACATATTCACTGTTCCATTGGCTTCTGTCAAACAGAATACAACAGTCGAGTTCTCCCTGCTTTTTCCTCAGCTGGGCACTAACTTAGATGATTCTCCTTTACCTAACCACCATTTCTTAGGACACAGTGATAATGTCACTATTTTCAGATTCCCATCCTCTGAAAAATGTTTTTGAAACTGGCCTTGGGTTCAGAAGTTGTTTGATGCTGACTAAGTGTTGGATAGAGAGAGAGACCAACCCACACAGAGAACATGATCACATAATTCTCATTTCCTTAGGAAAACAGGTTAAACACAAATGACAATAAACAAGTATTAGAACCATTATCTGCTTATTTATGGCCAGTTTGAAAGAAAATATGATTTACTGCATTCAAAACTTCCTCTCTCTGTTAGGATTATTCTCTTGGGTACTTTTTGAAACAACAACCTGTCATCAAATATTACTCTGAGTTTCAACTAGAAAGCTGCTTCAACCAGAAAGCAACCCCTGGCTGTATTGCCCCAAAGTTAATCCTTAAGCCATATTCTTTTCCCAGGAAAATGCATCACAAGCCCATCAAAAGACCTTCCACTTCTTTTGTTATTGGCTTAATCAAAATATAATCTTTGTGTTTCTGCAGAGCCAAGACAGGTGACTTTCCAGAGAGACCTGCTAGATCATAGGGATGTTAGGAAGGGGAAAAACTCATGTGGGACCAGTATTGGTCATTCCCTTCAGCTAGACATGGCAGGAGTGAAGATGTGTAGGGAGAAAACAGACAACTGAAAGATCAAAACACAAAACATAATGAAATGGGGACATTATTGAGATGGCCTTTAAAAGGCCAAAAGGCACTTATTTTTTTCTTGATTGTAGGTTTCAGGTATGACTGACCAAGGAAACCTAGACATTGCGATGCTGAGCTATGACCTAACTCCTCTTCAGGCATGATGGCACCCAGTGGATTTCACAGCAATCACCTGTGTGAACACATTGTCCTGCACTGTGGTTTCACAATTCTGAATCTCTTCTGAGATGGATCTGCCTAAAAAAAGGCTCCACCTCCCCTATGTTAAGAATTGAGTGCCCGCCTGATCTAAGAGATATGCATTTCAGTTATTCCTGTTTCATAAAAAGCATTAACTTGAAACTCCCTCACTCAGCTCCTAGACAGAGTCAGGCAGGCAGGAGCACAGCTCGAAGCTCTGCTGTTGGGATCGTTGGGTCTGTGTGGGCTATAAAGGGTGCTTAGATAGGCAGCTTAGATGCAGAGACCCCAGTTAGCTAAGATGAATCAGAACCTGTATGCCTAAGTGGCTGCTAGTTTCCTGAGACCTGCCTCTGTTCTACAGCGGATCTTAAATCCTTAAATTTCTCATTTCTAGACAATTTTTCCATCCTCTGCATCACTGTCATGCTCAAGGAGCTCTATGATTTTTTCCTTTTCTTTTGAAAACTGTTGTCACCAGAACCAAACACTGTATATGAGTAACAGTCTCACTATCACCATATATGAACACAATGACATCTTTCTACTCCTACTCAGTATTCCCTGTAGCCAAAGGCTGCATTAATCTCCTTAGACACAAAATGACTGGGAGTCAGTGCTGTCTTGGTTACAGAAAGTATTTGCCTCTTTCTAGAATACAGTGTCCTCTGCTGTCTATCCCTCTTCCAAGACATGCACTTTACTCAGCTGTGTTAGTAGGCATGATAGCCAAATAAGCCCAGTTTACCAAGCAACCATTCTAGATCAGTGATAAACGTGTTGGAGGAGACTGAAGCAAGAGGCCTGACAGCCTCCACTCACAAACATCTGTTTGCTCATACTTTCCCTGACAAGTAATTTTTGAGACTCATTATACTGACCAACCTTTAACATTATAAAACTATGTATACAAAATTATTGTCTATTGCAACTTAATTTTAGCATTATACTTTTCATAGCAAACTTTAAGTCACATATCAAACTTACATAGGAAATAAGCGTGATAAATTAGAAGTCACTCCTGACATCTCACCTTGTGCATAAACAAACTCAAGTGTATAGTTTTGCAGAGTCAGAATAAATACATTATGAAGCTATAGCTATTAATTTTCTTGAAAAACTATATTCATAATTTCTTTTATAGTGCTTCTACTTTCATTCCAGATGAAAAGTGGTAAGAGAAAATGGAGCCACACACTATGAAGTCATTTAATTTGTCTCTTAACCAATTTCTGTAGGATCAGTACCACTATAGCTCTAGGTCTTGTTCTGCTCCAGTGAGGTCTGTGTGGCCAAGAATACTGGTATACACCTACACAATTTATCCCTCCTTGAAGCAGTTGGATTTTTCATAGACACAATTTGGAACGGAAGGATGTAGTAAGATCATTTCAGCAAACTGCAAAGAATTATACCCAGACTCTTCAATGAAGTTACAATGAAGACAAAATCAGGTGGTAAAACAGGATGAGTCATTTAGCCATGCACTACCTAAAAAAAAGACCTGGTGGATGACTGGCTTTCACAGCGCTGATGTCTCTACATGCTGTGCAGGACATTTGGATAGTCAGGAATCTGGTTTGGTGTATTGGGAAATGTGGTGCAATACTGAAATCTGGTGCAATAAGGATATCAAAAAAGAAAAATTGGAGGTATGTAGCCAGCCAAGAGCGTATGCTGGGTGTCTCTGTGAGGCCATGATGCAGAAAGTGAAACCCTTTTCTAGGTGTTGTAACCTACAACCACTATTTGGGGAGGAAACCTCAATCCCTGTTTACCAAGAAAGCATGGCTGTTGAGGATTGTATCCTCATGGCTAGGGCACTCACCAGATGGGAAACCTTCACATTAGAATGTGAATGCCAGGGGCTTTCTTGTGGTGAAGGAGGTATGGATTTTCTTTTTCCTTTTTCCAGAAAGGCACCTAGTTCTGCCAGCTGAACAAGATGTTTGGGCAGTGCTCATTTTTGGAGAGGCTGATAAGGCATACGAGATGTTCAGCAACCAGTCCGCAATCCCACATGCAACTGATTTACTGGGCGATGGAGGCAGATCCCGCAGGTCCAAGTATCCCAAAGCAGCTGCTGATTCTGGAGCATTTTTATTTTTCTATGTCCACGCTGTAACATAGCAGTCATACCCTACAAAAAGATCTCATGTGGAAGCCAGTCCTCAGCATCTCTCCTGAGGTCAAGAGGAAATGTGAAAATCCCACTTATTAAGGCTAGACTCAAGTGGCTTCATGCTGTGCAACTGCAGCCAGAGGCTACTGTAGGAAATATTGACTTTAGATTCTTATCTCAGTTGCAATTTGTGTCTGAAACATTCAGACCCCTCTGTAAAACATTCGGGTGTCTTCAAAACACTCTTCATATCTTCTGTCACTTTAGTGTTATTAGCTAGATACATGTACACAGACCACTCACAGCTGAATTAAGCTGCAAATCCTCTGAGGTTTCTCACATCTGTGTGCATGGACAGCTTTGTTTTTACCTCTAACCTTTCTATTTTTTCCCACAGGCTCCCTTGTGTAGGTGGCGCTTGGCCTGAATCTAGACACACTTTTGGTTTAACTCCACAAGCCAGCCGTGCTAGGCACTCACCAGCCGTGAAGGCGATGATTTCTCCTTTGGGTGACGTTAATAAACAGCCAGAAAAATCTCCCATCTGTTTTGATACCCAAACCTTAACATTTCCTATTTGAAACTTATCCAGATACTTGACAGCAGATGCTCTTGGATCTCCATTGATGCTATTAAAGGGTACCATTCTGGCCCCCTAGTGCCTTTTAACCATGAAAGAATCTGAAGTAACAAAATTTACTTTTAAGATTTACAAATTTCCCTGGGTATTATAGAATCTAGGATAGACTATGTATTTTCATAAACAGCAGCCCAAGAAGGAAAACACACACATTGCGGCAAATGATCTGTCAAGGGAAATCCAGATGAGTTAAGCAGATGCAGGAATTCAAGTTACATTTGATGTTCACAGATAAAAGCAGCTATCAAAACAGGATAAAAACATTTAATATGGAGTAGATGTTTGCTAAGACTTCCTAGATGCAAAGAAATTTGAGCAAAACATGGTACTCAGTTACCAGTAAAAATAAGATATGCTTTGATAGAAAATTTAAAATTACGCTGAAGCGTATCAGCTACAGCCTGCAGATGTTAATTCAACATTACTGCCAATTTACCACATTCAGAAATAGCAAATCAGGGCTAAGAAAGCATGTTAATAGCTTAAAGTAGCAACATGGGTTAAAAATAATACACTTAGTACTCTTTCATTTATCTGCTTTTTTAGACATGGAGTTATGCAGAAACAACACTTCATTTTTTTTTTTCCTCGCAATCATGAGCTTTATTTTTAAAAATATGAAAGCCAAAATTCTGGAAAAGTCACTGAATTCAGGAGTTAAGACTTTAAGACAAAATAGAAGGAAAAAAAAGCAACTTAAGACGTGACAAAATCAGGAGAGCTGGCAACACAGATCAGTGACTGTGAAATCCTTCATCAGTACAGAACTTGCATGAAGCCATTATGCACACATCAACAGAAAGGTGTTTTAAAATCCTTTACTCCTCTGAATGTCCCTTTACTTAGAGGTGCTTCTTTGTGGGACTGTTGTTCATTAGAGCAACCCAGCACCAAACAGGGCTGCCCAGGGGAGTCCTAAAGCTGCTCTTACTTATATCAATCAACAGTGACCAAAACAGACTGTAAAAGAACTTATGAAGAATAAAATTTGCCAGGAAAAAGATGGTAAATGTTATTTGAGCCATGCTTTCTTTCTCCTTGCTCTTTGGGAGAAAAGGGTTTCCAGTTTCTATAAATCAGGGCACAAGTCATAGATTTATGGCTTGAGTTTATCCCTATAGCAAGTACTAAAGTAAACAATATTCATGCCTTAGTATTCTTTACCTGCCTGTTACTACAAAGAAGTCATATGGTAAAATTTAACAGTCTTGATCCCACGTATTAAACAGGGCTTAAATACAGCAGGCTTTCTGCCATTATCAACCTTCATGGCATCTGCTGCTGTTGCATTCACGTGCATCACACTCTACCCACATTTTAGAATGGATTACATGCATCTTGCTATGTATATACTGAACCAGTTCTTTCTTTCTTTTATTAGCTCCTCAGTTTGAGTAGAAAATTACAAGTATCTACACATCTACACAATAACTAGAGCTTGAAAATGATCCAAGATGATACCCTAACCTAAGACAAGAACTGATGGCAAGAACAGATGGTTCAGGAAAAGCTTACCCAGAGGGAGGTTCTTGTGCCATGTGTTATGGCTGTTTATTAGATCTCCTAAAGGGTGGTGCAGCACTGAGATAAAACAGGCACTCAGTAGACAGCCTACGTGAGGTGCAGTCAAATGGATTGATTTGTCTAGTGAATCTAATAAATGGATCTTGTTAATGCTGAGCAGGGAAAAATATTCCTCGGCCACTATTCATTAGCTCATCCTCATTAAAAGAACACCTTCTCACCAGAAAATCAGAAAGGCCTCAAGTCCTCTCTGCAGAAGACTCTACAATGCATAAATACGGGTTTCTCTTCATCGGTCTGTTTTCAAACAGCAGCACTGCTAGCAGTTGTATTTCTGATCCCTAATTTATGTTATTTGCTGTTGTTTATTCTTTGCTCTTCTGGGATTATCATCAATATCCCTGTTTCTTCTACAATGCTCTTCAGTCCCTCTTCTACAACACATTGTTTTTCAACTACATTAACTATATCCTGATTTTCTTTAGCTGATGGCAGAGCCCACCCTACCATGCCTCAGTTGTTTATTCCACTACCTCTTATACAATGGAATAACTGCAGGGCATCTGGGCACCTTGTGAGACTGAGCCCCTCCAAATTCATGCTCTAGTCTTGAGAAGCAGAAAAGAAGCCTTTTTCACTGTCCCTGAATACCATGCCTATAATTCACGTCAAATGTTTGATGCTTAGACTCTTTATTTTTCTCTCCTCTCCCTTTTTGCTCACTTGGGAGAGAAAAATGTGTTTATCATGTAAACATCCCATCTTCTCTCACCCTACTAGTTAATGATCATGAGATTATTTACTTCATCCTGTTCCATAAACCACCAGTGGCTCAAACAGATATACCCCAGCCCTTCTTTCTTCTTGACGGCTGTCTGTTCTCTTTCAGTATTCCAGCAGGTCACCAACATCCAATTTTGAAAAATTTTCTGTCCCTCCATCTGTACTTCCTACTGGCGCATTTGCCTTCCCTCATTCGATAGCCAGCAGGTAACTTCTGCACTCATTTTCTCTTCTTTTCTGGTTTTTAATCAGATCACTCAGACCTCTGCCTTCTCTGCTGAAAATGCCTTTTCTGAAGCCTCATTCAGCCTATCTCAACTGAGTCCTGGGTTCACCATTCTTTCCTCCTCAGCACACTTTCTTCCCTTGGCTTTTGCTACCTGGTGAGCTTGTGACTCACCTGCTAGCTCCTGGCCTTATCTTTGTATCATCGCTGAATGCTCCTTTTGTCCCTGCTCTGCAGGAGTTTCATATGGCTGTGTCATTCGATGCTCTCATCTATCTTATTCCTGCACAGTATCATGTGCTGTGATTGTTTATATTAGCAGTTAAAGACCACTGTCAGTTCACACCTGCATTCTTTTGCTATCCATGATTGTTCACCTCTTCCCAATACAGAGAGAGGAGCTACGCCTTTTCTGCATAGCTTGAAGGTAAAACCAAAATATACATCCCAATTTAACCCTCTTCTCTTTTTCATTTCCTACAGTTATTAAAATACTGTCTCACAGTATGCAAGGATCAGGTACTTTTTATCTATATGTACCATCCATTTGAATAACTGCAATTCTATTTTATTTGAGGTTATTTAACTGTCTGCTTCTGGTTAGATGACTGATGGAAGTATGGTTATGACTGGCCTTTGCCAGATGAGAATAACCAAAGTTATGAAAAGATATTAGCATAAATCATAGCAAAGGCATCTGAACGCATAAGAGATTTGGAAATGAAATAAGCCACTAATTCCCCTGGAGAGTAATTTTAGATAAAAGATGTCTGAAGCTACACTAGTTATTACTTAGTGTCACAAGAAGTTGCTGAAACACAAGAAAAAGAGCAGGTCTCTCTGATTCCTAAGATAGAGGTTTCTCATCTTCCTGAGATGTTTATATATGGACAATACAGATATAGACAGATAAACAGATAGAAAAATAGTAATCTGGGAGACACACACATACAAAAAGTATGTGGCTAAGAACATGTTAGCATTCATTTATTATGCAGAAGCAGTTCACTGTGTGAGTGTGCCACAATCTGTAAGATTACGTACCTGTTATATGTATGTGATATTCCTCTTTCAAGATCTTTTGGAAATAAGGTACTTTGAACTGCATGTGTGCAGATGGCAAGCCTGGAAGATTTACTTCAACATCACCCATAAAATGTGGAAACTCCCAGTCCTGTTAAAAAAAGAAAAGTAAGAGCCTAAATCTAAGCTTTCATATTTTTTCCCTTTAAAATGGCTTAAATTAATAAATGGAAAGGTTCTATTTTTAAGCCTCCCATTACTGGATTTTCTTACTGCAAGTTTGAGTGAACCACTTGAAATAGAACACCTTGCTTGTATTAGATATTACAATATGATTTTTACTTCAGCTCCATGTAATTATGTGTTCAAAAGTTCACTTCATAATGACAATATTGAACCCACTATACCAGCTGGTAGTACGAAACAGTCTGAGCATATGAATATCTATACAGTAGCCTTGCAACACTGGCTACAAGTTTGGCAAAGGTAAGAAATTGGTAAAGAAAGCCTGACCACTTCAAACCTTTTATATATCTGTATTCTACTTATTCAACTAATAGGCTGTTTTCAGTATTCAGCCTCAATACATCTAAGTAAATACCCACTGCAAGTGCAGACCCTTCAGCGTAATCTGCCTGAATCAATCCAAACACAGTACTCTCCACTGCTGTATTTCAGCTGAGAAGGTAATGCTGGAAATGTGGAAGCTCTTACCTATTCTTACGCATATTTGGGTAGCATGGGGTAACCCAGATAAGGAGGAGCTGCATTTAAAGGAATTTTTCACTTGGTTATTCTCACCCACCATCGGTCACTTGAAAATGGTTATAATAGAACGGCTCATTACAGTCAAAACTGAAAGTCTAGCAACAGTGCTAGAATCAGTACGATTCCTGCCAGAGTGGTTATTCTGTGCACTGCAGACTCTTGGTGATCTGCTGTTAAAAAGATACTGTCCCTGTTCCCATGCATACACTTGGATTTGTATCCTACCAAGTAGTACAACAAGCACCTGAATTGCTAAAAATAAAATAAAGAAATCTGAAATGTGAGGAGCTCTGTGACTTGGGCCTCTTTCGCATGAAAACCATCCCAGTGCAGCCAACTCCCCAGGAGAACCAATTCCAATTCTTTTCAGTTTTATAAGGCTGGAAAATTTCCTACCAGGGTAACGGAAAATGAAAAATTATTCAAAACCAAGAATAATCTCCAAAAGATAAATCACTATATGTGACTTAACTTCCAAGAATTGCTAAGCAGCTCCAACATTTTCTACATTGGAAGGGAAATGGAAGAGTTTTATCAGCAGGGAATAGCATGGCTCAAACACTAACAGCAGCTGATTTGTACTAACGTATCCTGATACTGAGTTAAATGGATTAACAGCAGTGCAAGCCAGGAGAAAACCTGACCCTCTGCACCTGGTTCTCAGTGTTCACAGTGATATAGAAAGTACCAATTTGTAGATGCAGAAGATAAGAGAAATAAGGTTGCTGCCCTTCTCCCTTATCACTAATGCAACACATGCACTCGCAGTCACGAGGTATGGTAATAACTGCCCAGCTGCACAATCCCTTACAGTGCATCTGCAACCATCCCCTTACAGGCAGCAGACATTCAAAAAGCGCCCAAGGATAAAAATTTTATGGGTGTACACTCTCAGTTCACAGTATCTAATATATGTCTCTGGACTAATGTCTCATGTTAATTCATACATACTCTCACCCAGGAATAAATAGGAAGAAATATAGCACATATTCCTGAAGAAAAATAAATGGAGAGCTGCGGACTCTGCATTACAAATAAGTAAACATGGGACTATAAATCTGACCTCCTTCACTTGCCTTGCCTCAGTGCTTCTGCTGTGCCTTTTGCTGATTTACAGATAAAATTCCACGAGTTTCGTATTGCACTGTGTCTTTGCATCTGAGTTTTATAAAAAAGTTCAGCATTTTTTCTGATCTGTATGAATATTACCTGATAATGAGTAACTACAATGCCAGCTCTGTCAGATGTGCAATTTACTGTATTATTTGTCCCAGCAAACAACTACTGAGACTGGAAAATATTCCATAAAACTAAAGCAAAACAGAGAGATCCAACCCCAACAGTGTGCTACTGTTCCCATTATAACAGACAGGTGAGTGGGAAGCCCATTAGCAAAATACATGTGACACTCCAAACTACAGCTACCCGTACATTATTTCACGTTTTCTACACATATATACCCCATACAGTGAAGTATGCCTGAACTGCATCATGACCTCTGTTACTCTGTAGCTCTATAATATGCTATAGCCATTGCTAGTAAGAGATCACAGGCTTTGTACTGAGTTTGCAAGGTCTCAGGCGGGAGGCTTGCCAGTCTTGCCCTCTCTGAACTGTTCTCGACCTGCCCGCAGCTTTGCTTTTCCTGGTTCAGCTACAACAGTGATTTTTCTAATTCACCAGGTGGCTATGGCTAATTTGTTGTATTTTTGTTTTCCTTTGTATGGTACCACCACGGTTTTACAACTTCTACACTATTATGTAGTATACCGGCCTGGGAGGACAGCAGCAGTATCGAGAAGTGGAGACACAGGATGCAGCACAGAGGAGGGCAGACATGGGATGATCAGAGATGGCCACAGGCTGGCACTGGAGACCCCACAGCTATGAACAGCTCTCCAGTGGTCAGCTAAAGAAATGCAGACCTGGGGCTGGACAAAACTGCTTTTAGGGATAACAAAGAGAACAAATAGTACCTAGCACAAGTGAAAGGCCTTGTGTGTAGTAAACCTGGCTGTAAGGTGGAGCTTCAGATAAGTGAAGAAAAAGCGAGGTCTAAAAGTGTGTTAGCAAGCATACAAATGAACCCAAGCAAATCCTAGAGTGAGGAAAAAGAAATCAACAAAATGAAGATCATATCCCTCCCAGCAAAGGACTCCAGATGCCAGTGACACGCCATAATGGCCCCACCAACCCCCACCAGAGTGACCCACAGGAGCAGGGGGAGGGTGGAAGAAACACCAAGAGAAGCAGCACAAAGTAAGTAGCGTGTGGAGAACAATTCTGACATTACTATTGCTACTGAAACTTTTCTGCACAGAAGTATTATTTTCTGAGTATAATTAGATCTCAGCTAATAATGATTCTTGGATTACACTGTTAAAATTCGAATTATACTAAAACTAAATTCTTGGCTGTATCTATAAGGTGTTTCTTTGCCCTTAAATAATGTTTTGAGTGCAACACCCCTATCAGTCTGGTTATAAAATTAGTTATTTAAGAACAGTCCCACTGGAAATAAAGAAATATAATAAAACAATAACAAAATAAACAAAACCACAATCAAATACATTTGAAAGCATTATTTTAAAAAAGGAAACTAAACTAATGACATTATCACCTCCAAAACCAGAGCTGTAGTATTGCTGGGCAGGAGAAGAGCACATGACTATTAACTTTCCTGGCTAATGCCAATATCAGGTTGTCAAATCCAAACCCAACAAAGTGGCCATCTTGCTATCTAGATTCTAAGAAAGTGATGTCCAAAAACTTTGACTGTTACCATTTTTTTTACTTACTGACAAACAAAAGACAATTTTAGCAATATCCCGAAAATCATTTTACCAAGAAACTCAAGGTGCTTAGTAGGAATAATCTACATCATTTGTTAGTAGGTACCCTAGTAGTGCGACTGTACAAGCCCATCAATCTAGCTGCTTCCCTGTCTGGAACACAGCTCAGATTCGCACCATGCTTTCACATACGGTATTTTTTCTCCATGGTCTCTGCTACCATGCTGGGACATGGGTGACATATGCTATGTTCTTTAGGTTCTCAGGTCATAACTATTCAGAGTTCACTTGAGCAGCTTCAGTCCTTCTTGTTGAGGCATCAAACTTCTAACATTCATCTACTTCAGTGGTTTCCAACCTGGAGGGGTCTGCAGCATACCTCTGCACAGTTTATGAAGAAGAAACCAATGCAGAACCAGCAGGCTTAAATCAGCTGCACAGAGGTTTCTGGCTGGCTGCAGAATTGCTCCTTGCTGCTTGGTATTTTTTATTGCAGGCTCTGGGCTGTGTCTCCCAACCCTGGAGCACCAGGACCAGGTGCTGGAAGGATGATAGGATGTCTGGGAGGGTGATACTAGCTCTCTGTAGACCACATCCCATGTTTCATTCACAAATGCCCCCAGGTCCCTCAGCCACCAGCTCCTTTCTACTCGGAAAACCAACACAGAGAAGGTGGGAATGGGATTATAAACTGGTAATGATTAATAGAAGAGTGTGGCTCATAGGGTGTTTGATACACAGTAAATATAAAATAACACTTAAAAATAATATAAACATTGTTCAGATATAATCATGAAAGAGGACAAATGCATAATGAATATTTCTGCTTTAAGTAGTGACAATATATGCTATATTTAATGCTAGGAACACATTTGTACTTTAAAGCCCTCAGAATAATAAATAAACAAAAGTAGAGGAAAGAAACTGAGAAAATGCATGTATGAATGTGTATATGTGTGCTTGTTCCAGAAACTGCCTACAGCAATTTTTATTTAATTTATTAAAATTCTTTCAACTTCTGAGGTAGAAGACTGTGCATTTCCTGGTATCTTTGCATCTTTTAGATAGCTTTGTTTCAACTCCCAGAACACAACAGACAGGCAGACAGCTAGAGGAAATTTAATGAGAGGCAACGGCTATGTATTTTTGCAAGTGTTTGAAGAAATGTACAGCTGGAATTCAGAGACAAAGGCCTGACTCCTCTGTGGTTCTCTCTAACTTCACCGCAACACTGCAACTTGTGGTGATCTCTGCAGCTGAGATGTCTGCAGCTGTGAGCTGCTAAAGTACAAACATCATTTTAATATTTCATTCAAACATACATAAGGGAAGCCAGCAGCCATGACTAGAATTCACTTTCATGCCTGTGAGATCAAATCTACTGCTCAGTTTCTGGCCTCCTGTTCTTTGCCAATACCGTATCTAAAAAGGAAGTAAGTTTGATAAACACTGCAGTTAGTTTTTAGCCCTCACAAAACCAAAAACATACATCTACTCTTAATATTGCCACCAGCATACTCGTATGGCTTCAGCGGGGCTACTTGGCTCCCACAGTGAAAGATGACACGTTCTTCAAAAGACCTCCTGCTTCATGTGGGTGCTATCAGTGCTAATCTACTCATAGTTTTCAAGTCCAGAAAGTGTTATTTGATCTGCTCATCTGTTTTGGCTTCACCTGCTTGGATTGGCAATAACAATCACAAAACCCCATTAGCAACTGTGGCACAAAATCCCTAATTGTAGACACAGCTACACAATTTATCTCTTAGATAAAGAATTCAAAATATGGAAAATTCACTATTACAGTGGAGTAACTTTTTCAGTCAAGCTCCAAACTGCTGAGACAGAAGCCTGAAGACAGCTTCCAAGACCAGACATAGGTATAGAAAGGCTATCCCTGCACTACGTGGCCACGAAAGGCATGGACATACCCATAGCCTTGCTGTCGTTCTCCACCATCTTTGTGTTTTTCTCCTCCTCAGTCTTAGCTTAGCATCTTCAAGCTCCTGGCCTTTCTCTAGAACCACCACTGCAAGTCTTGCTTATTTTCTCCCTTATTTGAGAAAATGATAATAAGACAGCAATAACTCCCTCCTTGAGAGTTAAAGCAGCAATAGAGACTCTTTTTATGTGTGTGCTTGGGCTTGAAAGACCCTTTCCATTAAAAAATCATCACAGAATTTTTTAGTCTATTATCCACTTCTGCTTATTTCAAGGCAACAATTCCCAAGCCACCCAGGTCCCGAACAAGCCCTGAGTCTCTGCACTTTGAATTTACACACTAATGCATTTTGAGCCTAGACAAAGCTGTGCATACACATATCCTCAAAACAGTGACTCTTGTTACTGCAATGTCCAAATCGGTATTTAGCTTTTCCACAGGCTACTCAGAGTAATCTCAAAATTTTAGACCACCTAAAACAAGAAATGCTTGCATTTCACTGAAAGACCCACATCTGTTCCTACACGCACTGGCAGGTGCCTGATTTGTGATAGACAGCTCTCCCTCTCTCTCCCCTGGGACTATAGCTTCGTTATTGTCTTCTATTCACTCCTCACAACCTGGTAGTGCCTTGATACTGCAGATCTGTTCTGCATAACGTATCACAGACATGACAATTCCTATCAAACCCCACAGCTAAAATTCTTATTGAGGCTCTCATCATCTGCTGTTCAGTTACATCGGCATCTTTCCCTCTGGCCTTCACAAGTGCAGTTCTCTATGGATACAGAAATGCTGCTGCAAAGACCATTCTCTTAGTCCATTTCTTTGACCATGTCACTCTTTTCTTTGATCAAATAAAACATAGGCCACTTCCTTTCACATTCAAGTCCCTTCAGATCTCTCACTGCCCTAGGTCCAGACTGTCTATATGACAGCTGCTCCTTCAATCAGTGTATAATTCAGGCTGTAAATATTTTTCTCTAGTTAAAGAATTCTTCCCCTGTTCAGTTCCATATCAGCTGCAGAGCTTTCTCCTTTCTCATTCTCCTTTATAACTCTTCTTTCCTATGAGAAAACGTGAGGATGTCATGTATTAGGTATCCTGGATTACCTGCTGTCCTGACCAATGAAGTCACTATTGCTTACACCCACCCGTCTAACCAGCCAGAACTCTTCACTTTTCTTTAGCAATGGAATGCTCTAGGTCTGGAGTTGTATTTCGGTTGCCTTTGAGCATTATCTAGCACAATACAACACTATACAATACAATACTATACAATATTGCCCCAGTCCTTAGTGACCATTGCTAGTTCCTTGATAGGACAAATGATGCTAGTAGTGTGAAGAATTAAAGTCTATCAATTCTTTCTGTTACATTAGGAACAAATTGTATTTGAAAACAGGCCAGTGTGCAAGGAAGGACAGACACTAGAAGGTCTCACTTCTTGAGATGTGTAGTGACCAGGAAAAACAGTAACCACAATTTTCAGCTGAGGGCAAAGACTGTTCTTTCTTACACACACCCTTCAAGTTTTAGCTACTTGTGAGAGTCAAAGAGGAGCCAAGTGAACCAATTTTATCCACGCAAGAGGTGCCGCAGACATCACTAAGCCCATGCCCCTCTGCACAGCCAGGATGACTTGGAAGCAAGTCCACCAGCTGTTCCACCAGGCAAACGTGAGGTCGGTGACAATGACCTCTTTGTAACTCACTCTTGTCTGTTGATTATCTATTCACAACTGCTGAAAATGCTGATTAAAAAAAAGGTTTCTCAAAAGTAAATGTTCTTCTGTTTTGTCTCTAAGCTTCTCCATTTTTTGTAAGACTTTACTCTTGCATTTACTGTCTTTACTCTTGCTTTAATGTCTGATCTTGGTTGAGCTAAGTAGCTATTGGGTGACTCTTCTGGATGAGAAACACCAGTGTGAGCTTTTCCACTTAATTCTTGAGTCTGGTAAGCAGCTAAATAAAGTGATAATGTTACAATATTATGTGCCTGTAAGAGACAAAGAAATCAGCACCTGCAAAGCAACTGTGTCCTGTTCCCTACACAAAACTTCCCTAAACCAGCAGCAAGTCAGTCGTAATGGTTTTTCTAACTACCTCAGTGATGCACTTTATGAAAGCCATTCTGTGGTGAACAGGAGAAATGAACATTCACTAATAACACACAATATTATTTACAGATAAAATATATTTACAGATTTCCTGAGACTACAGCTTGCTGTCAAGGGAAATCACTTGTGACTGAGCAGACAAACTTTCTGTCATCCTAGAAGACCAATTATCTGACTATGATGTGGAGAACAAAAATAAATTTTAATTCCAGTGCTAGGTAATTGTCTTCAACAATATGAACAACTACACGCTAATGCATGTACCATTGCATTGTGGAATATATACCCACATCACAGCTGAACACTAATAGAAAATCTGGAGCATTTCAGGATTTGCAGAAACTGCTAATGCCATTTGCACCTTTTTGAAACAGTAAGCTCTAGAATTCTGAAGTAATTTTTCATTAAGGCAACTGTCTCCAGCTCATTTCAGCTGCGTTAAAAACTATATTGTCCCCTTCTCTTTCCAAATACCCACATAAATGAATTTTCTTGTCGCCTGATATCCAAACAGTGTTTTTTAGTGTTGCTTAAACCCAAGATAGATTTGCAGTAAAATACCTGCGTAGATGTTTTCCTTGCTATGAGCTTTGCAACATAATAAAAATGGTGTTATAGAAATGAAGAGTATCTGGAGCAAGGGGATTACTACATGTTGCTCAGTGTCGATGGAAAGTAAATCAGCTGCCTCAATGTCAGAAATAGATGACTGAGGAACTGTTTTGTTCTGGGTAAAATTCCATCAGATCACATGTGCTCTGAAGAGTTCTGAGAAAATTTGGGGCCAGTTACAAACAAAAGAATAACTCGCCCTTTGGTATTAAGTATGGTCTGAAGTGGCAGGTTTGCACCAATGGTCTCAGTTTGAAATTTCCATCCAACTTGTTTTGGTTTAGCTGTAGCTAAATTACACATGTGTTTGTGCAGGGTTCAACTTGCTGTGATTAAAGTAGTGAAACAGTAATATAAATTTTCTGTTGAAGAAAAACCCAGGATTATATGCTGCATTTGACTGATACTGAGAAAATTAATAGATCTTAAGAAATTAAAAACATTGTATGAATATGAAACACAGGGAGAAATGTGTCATAAATTTAAATGTAGGGTTGCAAACGAGTCAGCACAAATTCTTTTTCCTTTAAAAAAATAATTAATGACTATTTTCCAAAATTATTTTCCTTCTCATAACTTGTGCTAATTAATATACCAGTTTTAGTATATAAGGAAAGAAAAAGGAAACTGTGTGCAAATGTTTAACGAAGAAAGGCTGACTGCATAATGGGGCTATCGGCACTTTTGTTTGAGAGACAACAGTAATATGGAACATTTGGTCTTGCCAGTGCCTTCTCTTGTATTTTAGCTGAAGTTAAAACAATCTTCTGTGTCCTGAGTTTTAGCCTGCTAGCAGTATTAGCAGCAGCAGCACACTGTGCTTGCGCACAAATTGCCTCCATTTCCTGAAGGCAACATATCCCATTCCTGAACTCCTCCTCCATGCTACCCCGCTACCCCCCAGTTTTATTTTCAAAAACTGTGGTGCAGCCATTAGGGACATCTGTTCCCAAAGCAACAACGACTTGTTTTGTATCAGTTGGGGTGGCAGTACAAAATGCATACGTTATGTTTGCATAGCCATTATGTAAAAACATCTGGGTAGCAAAAGAAGATATAAGGAAACACATAAAGCTGAGGAGGCATGCATGTAAAAATAAATCAGCCTCACTTGCCTGCCCGTATCTCTGCAACAAACTGTCATCAACAACCTAGAATATGAGCCAAAATGGACATCTTATGTGGGTGTTTATTTGTCCATTCTTTTTTGCATTACACATGCTGCCAAATCCGTCTCTAACATTTATTGTGTGGATTAGAACACCACTAACCAGGATGGAAACTAGCTAGCTCCCTTGTAGCCACCTGCATTTAGGGGTCCTGTGCTTCAAGCTGAATCACACTTGGGGTATTTCATTTGAGTACCACTCCAGAAGTCTGATGAGCCACTCACGGCTTGTCAGTACCTGCTACAAAGCAGATGTCCTTTCTCACACTGAAGTCCTTCAGAATATATAAGCCCTAACTGGCAATGACAGCTGGTCTAATGACCTCTGAATACCTTTTCTGTGTTTGTAGTCATCTATCTACTTTTTTCCATGGATCATAATAATTTTAATAATGATGCCAGACAGCTTCTCTTGACTCCCTCACCAGGTCACAAAGCTAAACAGCAAATGCCAACTGAACTGCTTTGGTGAGGTGCATCCTCATCAAATGGGAGCATCTCCCTTCTCCACCTGAAATTAAAACTCAGTACAAACCACTACCTATTTCTACAGAATTTGAATGGAATGGCCCATCCTTCTGATAGAAATGGACTGGAAGAGTTCCTAGAAAGTACAAATCCAGGAAGACAAAAGGAAAGAGCCTTCTTAACCATGCTGGTGTGAAATACACACTCAGTCTAGTACATGAGATACAGACGGCCAGATTCAGTAACAAGGGATCCAGGAAACTATGTTTGACCACAGAACTGAAAGTGCCAGCTCAGAGTTCTCAGCAGCTTGCTCCGCCAGAGGGTTTTCTGCCTTACGGCGTCCCCTCAGAGACTGAGATGCTGCAGAGCAACTGGCTCTTCACCAACCATCTAGATAAGGAAAAAGGGATATGAACACAAAGGTGTCCCCTCAGTTTAACACAGACTGTGAAAGATAAAATGAGAGGTTCTCATACTGGTGGCAGTCCCATCTCAGACAATTTCTGGTGAGTACAGAACTCAGCACTGGATCAAAGCCTCAGAATGATGTGCAGTGTGTTTTTGTAAATGTGTTAAATTCTAACTGTGTTATTCCATTATATTAAACAGCTTCCCAATGTCTAAAGAAGACGTTCTTTATAAAACAATTTACTGAATCAGACACTACACTCATCTTCCTCAACACACAGAACCAAATTATATGAAAATCCTATTGCTAAGAACCACTATAAGGTCTTTGCATAAGATACCCTTATTTCATTCTATTGCACATCATTTGACTAAAGGGACTTTGAGAAAAATAAAAAAAACAATAGTCTCCTGACATAAACATAGGTTTACTAATTTTAGTATTTTCAGTAATAATAAGAGACTACATAAAACTAGTGTGCTGCTTGGATTATTATATTGTATCTTACATACAGACCACAGCATTACATTCATCGTTCACTGCAGTTCAGTGACATGAAATATCCTCTTATTATAGAGAGTATACATCACTTAATAGTTGCAGAAATTATTTACTTAAGATCTTCCCTTTCCACCTGTCCTCTCCTCTCCAAAAATCCATTCATTTTCTTATCCCTTGGGGAAATGCTGCCAGTACGCTCTGTATATTATGCATACATAAATTCCATGCCTTAAAGAATGAACAAAATAATAAACCTAAAAATATAGCCTTCAATGTGAATAAAAATTAGGGAAGATAACTCTTCTCTACAGCCTCCTCTCTGACCCCAACACAAAAGCTCACTTCCTGAGTGTGAGAAAGGAAAAATGCAATTTCAGCTTTTTATATCAGAGCTATATATCTGCCTTTGTCAAGTGAATGCAGGAAACACGAACTTCATCCTAAAAGGTTTTCAGTGTTTAGAAACCTCCTGGGAGAACTTGTCAAAAACACAGTGAACCAAGTTCTAATTGCACAAACTCAGCCTGGTCTTGACAAACACAACAATTTGGTTTGAATTTCAAAACTGTTCCCATCAAAATCCTTGAGTGCAGAGAGAATGTTGTTAAGGTGTATTTTTGAATCTTAAAGACAAAATCAGAGGCTGGTGGTGTGCCTTGAATGAATTAAAGTGTTGTCCCAATGAGATTTGAATCTAAATATAGTAACTGTGCTGATCACGAGGAAAAGCTGAATTATAATTTAAAAAAAATGACAGACAAGACAGGGTGGGCAACCTCAAACGGTCTGGAAATTCTGTGTAGATAAGAGACCATATAGCACTTTGAAGAAGCTTATCCAAACTAACAGATCCTTCTGAAGGATGCCCTTCTGCAACCCTTCTATACAGTCTTTACTTTTGATATGTAAGAAATCCCTTTCCCCCTCACCGCCAGTACTACTTTGGAAGACAACTTGCTAATTTCCTTCCACAGAGAATTTTCTTTGGGGCCAATTGTAAGTATCCTATGAGCTCCTCTTTTTGGAAAATGGTCTCTTCTACTATCTGTTGTTTTGGAAATTTGTCTCTCATCTACCCACATAAGCTTACATCCCCATAATCTTTGCAACTAACAATAGCACTTACGTGTTTTCCCCCTTACTGTATTTTCTTCCTTAACTTCTACAAGTGGTAGACTTGTGTAGTCCATATTTTTAATTTTAAGAACTTTCCTGGCAAAACTTCTGGGAAATGACATGCTGCCTGCTCTCAGAGGCACTTATGAGGGCAGTGAGCAGACGTAGCATGCTGTCTGTAGACAAATGCATGGCTTCCAAACTTTAAGTATGACTCCAAAACTTTTAATTACTGGCATCAATTAATCAAGGGAGCTACATTACAGCAGCTGAGAGATTACTCCCACAGTGTGATTAATAGACCAAGTGGGGCTTTAAATCAAGGTTCTCCACGTATATGCATATAGAGGAGAAGTAGATGCATGTGGTTTGGGGGGAGTTCCAGCGTAACTAGTCGAAGTTATATAATGCAGACAGTTACTGAAACTTTCTGGACAAGAAAACATGGAATTCAAGCACTATTTTCAATTGTTTAAAGAAATGCTAAATCCATTTTCTCATCAGAGGAGCTGTTTTAGAGCAATTCACCAAGTCAGGATAATGAATGAGCTGTTCTTCCACAGCATTCCTCAAGGAGGAATTATCCCAAATGATATGGTTACTTAATACGAACATTTATAAAGGGACAGTCATTATGCGAATTATGTATTTTATATAATTTATTTCAACTTCCAGTTTACAGCAGCACTTTTATCTTTTTTCATTCACTGATAAAAAAGGCATCAATTACAATTCTAGCACGTCTACAGAAGAAATGTCTGCTAGTGAAGTTGCTGTGCTCATTCAAACATATAATTACACATCAGAGGGTCCTGGGCAAGCTACATTTAGCAAAATAATGAATAGATAAAAACTGCACAGTTAAATGTAGCAGTTTAGGTATGAGAAATGCACTACAAAACATATTTAGGGGTGTGCTGGCCTGTAGCAGTGCTACCTACCATGTATTGACTATTGGCTGGGCACTTTTGCTGTTAAATATGTAAATCCACTTAGAGCCCAGAGAGCAATATTCTTGCTGCTGTGTTTTTAAAAGAAAACTGAGACTATTGCTTTCATGTCTCCTCAGACTCAGTACATTTTTACAGAGGTTTATCCAGGTTGCCTGTACAAAGCACGGCTACAAAGCATGCAAGTATGAAAGAAATATGAGCAAACCAGATTGTAACAAGTATTACTGCAATTTCAAAGAATCTATAATCAGAGGTGGAGAGGTATAATGCAGGAAAGGAATTTAGAACCACACCACAGGTTATTATATTACAGCAATGTACTACTTAGGAATTAAAGACTACTGGGCTATTGGTCTGCATCAGCATGCCTGACAGCAGAGGTTGGCCAAATGTTCTGGTCTGTTCTAAAAGCAATTTCACTGGCTTCTACAAGCAAAATTTCAAAAGCTGAGTTATTAATAGAATAACATTTGCTAATGCACTTTGGCAAAGACCCTGCTAGACCTTGCAGATGCTGAAAGGATCTTAGAGCTCCATCTCATAGTCTTTCTACCGCAAATCACAGATACTCATAAAAGACAGACTCCCCCGGTATGGGCTACAAAAACCACTGTCCAGAACAGAATTTTTTAAAAGCATGGCTCAGGTGAGCATTGTGGAAGATTAGAATCTCCTACAGTAACACACTGTGGGGGATCTGTGAGGTTTGAGGACACAAAGCTCACAATAACATTTCCCTATATTCTTGTCATCTTGATCAATATAAAGGTGGACCCAAGTATCCACTGCTCCTTAACGATCACTTAGAATGACCAAACCTTTCATAAGAAACTCAACAAGTTCATGAAATAGGTAGGAATTAACTGCTCCTTCTTAACATGTTCACAACTTTTCCTCCCCTCATTTTATCTGCATTTCCCAACTTCTCCTCTCAGTTTCCCTGCAGTCAGTTGCCCAACTTCTTGCTTTAAATACTGAGTCAAAATATAAGAATAATATCACTCATGTCACTCTTGTATATTTTGTAGCAGCCAGTTAAGAAGCAAGCAGTACTATTTCCTTCTTGTTAAACATATACAGCTCCAGTACATACTCTCACACCTTATTACAAATACTTAACTGTTTTCTATGAATCCTTACTAGATATGAGCAAATTTTTCTGTTAAGAAAAATAAGCAAAGCCCCATTAACTAGTTTCTTTGACAGAAAACAGAATTATTCACAGTTATTCAAGGCTCTGCTACTTAATTGGCACTAATGACAACATTCTGCTTCCTTGCAAAAAACATCAAAAGCTTTCACTGATATCCGTAACGTGAAGTCAATTACCAGTCACACATCTGATCTCTGAACTTCTCTTTTTGTGACTATGATTCTGCATGAGGGTTTCTACCAGAATGTCTTACCTTTTAGAACTAGATCACCAAGGAAAAATGAGTTCATGTTCTCATTCTGACTTTAATGTTATACAAATCCATGATTTCCCCATAAAATACATTAATAATTTTATTTAATTTTCTTATATAACCCGGAGGCCCACCTAGCCTGTATGCCAGAATGGTTCTGTGTGACCATACAGACACAGTCAACCCATCCCCAAGGGAATCTGTAGTTTAACTATTATCTTTTGAGACTCTTAATACTTTTCTGCATTTCCAATAGCAATCTGTGTCTTATAAACTAAGAATACAGGTAATTGATAGAGTAAATAAGAGCATTTGATGGACAATGTTGTCCTGACAGGTAGTCCCTTCAGCAATACTCACTGAGGCATTTTTTATAGAAGAAATGTCATAACTACACATATTGCACTGGGACACATACTGGAAACTTATTGACCAGATCTGTATGGAGAACGAAAACTTAATTTTTTCAGATATTTTCCATGTTCAAAGTTGCTTGTACTTACAAGCACTATGTAAAGGAAAAGCAACAGTATTATTGCTATAAAAATGAATATGAAAATGAGGTTGAGAAATTATTACATGGAAGGGACTTTCTAACAGTTCTGCTGTAACTTTGAGCATCACCAGTATGAACAAAGCATTTTGCCTGTTAATTAAGACATATTTGTGTCAAACTGGAGCCACTGTCTGAGTGAAGGCTAAAAATGGAGCCAGGATGCTGAAGAGCCCTGGAGAGCTGGAAAGAGCCTCATCTCTATCAATCTGAACTCCAGCAGGTGAAGGGAGCAGAGGCTGTTCTTCCTTCTGGACCTTTCCCAAACACTGAGTGAAAGAGCAAGAAAACACTCTATGGGAAATGCTGGCAATTTTCACCGTTCCCGGTCCTTAGGTATAGTTTGCAAGTGCAAAAGAAAGAAATGCAACAAACTGCACTACAAGAGGAGAGGGGGTTTTTTTGTTTGTTTTTTTTTTTTGGGGGGGGGGGGGGTATTTTCTATTGAAATGGCACTAGAGGAATTCATACAAGCCATACCACAACGGCACCCAGTGACCACTGTGTCAGGTGCCATATAGGACAGAGAAAAATCACAGCACTGCTGCTTACCACTCAAGTGTGCCTGTGCTTGAAATACTGATTTCATTTGCTTATAACATTTCCAAATTTAACTGCTTGGGTTGAACACAGCCCGTGCCAGGTACCTGCCTCAGGCTGTTTTGTTTTTTTTTTCTGTTTGGTTCTATGTTTCTGTTTTAAGGTTTTGACATTTTCAGCTAGCACCATTCAAACACTTCTGAGAGTGAGACCAGAGAGAAAATAAGCTCCTTTATTTTGTAGAAATGCTTCATGCTTTGAAGTAGAGACGTACAGTTTAGCAAGGGAGTAACTTTGTGTCAGAGATGTGCCTTTTGCTTCTCTGTGAATATCTGTCCCAAACTGGAAACATTTAAGGTGCCTTTGAAAAGTCAGTAATTTTCATACTTGCAAGAATTTAGCTAAAGGTTTAGAAACAAGTATCTTCACAAACTGTGCATCACTCAGCATGCCAAAGTGTGTCTCAGCTCCTAGAGCTCATCAGACAGAGAGAACATCTTCCACTCCCCCTTTGCCTCTGATCCTCTGAGCTGCTCTCAAAGAGGGACTGAGTCGGCCCCACACAGCAGTTGAGGGATGGAGAGGCAGCTGAGGTTATCTATACTGTGGCACAATCCATATTAGTTATGTGATCACACAATGTTTGTTCCAGAGGACACAACCCTTTTTCACTAAAGAGGATCTAACTTGTGATTGTGAGGTGGGAATATACAGTGACAAGAGAGCCCTGTAGTTCTCCTGCACTCTGCATCTGCTGCACAAGCTGGAAGGTGTGTGTAAATGCAAGAGACAGCAGCAGATGTGAAAACACCTCTTGTTAACGGGGTCACTGGTGCCAGGAGGAGCTGAATTCATCCAACTCTGCCATCATATGTCTGTGAAATACTCAGCGAATTTCTAAAACTAAATTATTTCCAAGCAGTTATAAATTGTTTGCCTTTTATTTTTCCTTTGTGTGTGTGATTGCCTAAGCATCCTACCTAAGCTTAGGTTTGTTCAAGTGACAAATGCCCATGGCTGGTATTGAAATCAGTGGGAGCTGGACCTGAACATATCACCACCTGGGAGAAAAGGAAGGGCGGAAAAAATATCTGTAGGGATAGCAAGAGTTCTGTAGTGCACAGCACTAGCTGGATGGGACTGCCCTGTACTCCTTTAAGATCAGTGTAAAAAGTAACAGAGGCCAATACATGACACAGTTATAGCCATCACTCAAAAGAAGCAAAGAAACTGCTTTTACAACTGTTTGAATTCTACAAGGGAAATAGGTCTGTCACTATAATAATATATAAGATGACATCAAGTAAATATGTGCCTCTGTCTGCTCCTAATGAAATAATATGCTAGACTCTCCTCCCCCAATTAGGCAACTGCTCAGCTAGAAGATGGGTAATAACATAAATTTTCATAATAATGTCCTCAGACATCTCAAAGTAGGGACCCTTTGACTTTAATTTCTTTGTGCCTCAGTATAAAATGTGGACAATAACGGACAATAATACTCCTATTGTGAAGGCTATTGCGAAGATAAATACATTAATGTTTGAAAAGCCCTTAGGAAGTACAGCGATGAGTGTCACAAAAAAGCCCACAGGAAATGAATTATTTCATCTTCATATCCAGGTTTCAATAGCATGCAGTAAGTAAGGCCTGGGGCCACATGCTGCACAGAAAGGGTAAACCAAAATACTGAATAGCTTCTCATTAAGTGAACACTATTCATACAGTGCAGTGTCACAGAGATCCCGTGGAAAAATGGGATGTGAATAGATAATTAAAGATTGTATCATAATGCATACACACGGTAGGGGTAAAAAGTTTATACTGGTGACCTTAATTCTGTCATTTCCTAACTTCTGAATGCATGACTCTGCAGCCTCAGTAGCGTTGTCTCATTTTTAACATCATTTTTTACACCATTTTTTATACATAATTATTTGCCTTGTTGCAATAATCATCTGCTCATTTCTGATGTTAGACTTGTTTGTGTGATGCTTTTTCTTTCTCTCATCCCCTGTATTTGGAACACTGTCCAGATATGCAAATCTTTGCAGCCTGACCTTGAGAAATAGTAGGAGTTTGTATAATTTAGATTAGTGCAGCAATTGTTCGGCCTAGATGCCAGAAACGTTCCCAAGGGTATTTAACATTCATTCAGAAGATGTAGCTGCTGCTTTGCAACCTAAGGTCAGGACAAAAGTACCAACTTTCAGCCAAGAGAATACGCTTCAGCTCTCAGCTGGGAGGCGGCAGCCACAGGTGGCTGGTGCAGCACCAAGGCAGGCTGCCTTCAGAAATGCCACAGGGTACAATCTGGACAGTCTGAGCAGCCTTCTCCGACACACAGCCTGCAGAAACTGGGCTGAATCATGGCCATCAAAAAGTACACTTGCAGTCCCTTTTGCTTCCTCTAACTCTGGCTACCTGATAAAGCAGATCACTTAATCACTTCCCTTCTGCCAGCCACTCCTGAACAGACCGTGTGCTGCGCAGGGGATTGCTGCTGCTGTCGAGGATTGTTTGTTTCCCCACTTTGGGCACACTGTTCTGAAGTGCAATGAAATTTCATTATAAATCTAATGCGTCCTGCACATTGTATACAGTTAAGCCCAAAGACCACCTGAGAGAAACTAAAAGCAAAGAGCCATCCAAGAAGGATTACAGGATTATATCCTTAAATCCACAGCGAGATACATTAGAAAGAGATGTACACCATTTTCTCATTTTCATCTACAGGCGATAAAATGGACTACCCAGCCACAAATTTCTGTCATTTAATTCCTCGTGTGGTACTTGATGTGGGAAATAATTTATAGCAGAGCTCACTAAGAACAAATGGAGAGGGAAATCAAAGCTGGTTTTCTATGTAAGGAAGAGCTAGAATGTCTCTCCTGAAAAGCAAAATAAAATCGCAGCCCAAAATGACCAGTTTCAGCCAGAACAGCTATGGTGCGGTATCCTGGATTATTGTGTCACATAATTAATGCTGGGGGGGGGTACAAGCCACAAAAGCACTGAGAAATCCAGTGCTTCATAGGTTTCTATGGTTGTTGAAGAAGAGATGGAAACAGAGTTGGCCAAGACAGAATAAAAGCTTCTTGAAAGTGCAAGCCAAATTAGCTGGCCACAGCACAAAAGCAGCTCTGCCAAGTTTGGGTCACGGAAACCATGTGAGTACTTCATCCTGGGCATGGGGTTCCACCAGCAGCACCTGCCTTTGCTCTGTGCCATGGGTGCACCACGCAGTGATGCTGCCTGGAGGGAGAGCATTTCAGGGAACCAACCTAGTTTCAAGTCCTTCTCCCTGCTGCTGTGCTACCCTGCCTGGAAGGATCAGATGGCTACCACCATGGCTTTTCTTCAGAGACAGGGAACTGCTTGCAAATGCCTGCTTCGAGCTGGAGGTGGCCAGGCATGCAGCTGCAGCTGGGGCAGCGGGGCCCTGGCCCCTCTCTCCCTTACAGCCCCCATGAGTGCTCCAAATGGCCCCCAGCAACCTTAGGACACGGACTACCTTGCTCAGAGCCAGTCCTGAAAGCAGCTCTTTAATTCACCTACCTTCATCCAGGGAGAAATGGCTTTGGTGCCTGGTGTAACTAAGTTCAGAGACCCTGACAGCTCCACCTTGCACTGGTTGATAATGGATAGTCTCCATCACACCTGCAGGTGCCTTCCCTGCTAACAAAGTGGGAAATGGCGGCATAGGGAGCCAGATGTACTCATCACACGCTACTCGAGGCTGTGTTGCTCTGGTATCAAGACAAGTTCAGCATTACTGGATGCTGCAGCAATCAGACAAGTGCTGGGGGAATGTGGTGAAAAACATAGCTCTTTCCCAGTTGGATTAACATTGTTTTTTTTCTCTGTTCATACCATTTCAACAATAGCGACAACGTGTTAATGCACCTACAGCACCCGTTGGCTCATGCAGAGCTCTAAGAAATCGTAATGAAAAAATTATATTGCAAATACTATTTGTGTAATAGGAAGAGATGAGAAGAGGTTAATTACTTGGGGACCCGCTGAGACACAGTACAGTCCAAAGTCAGCTGCAGCGTACTACTGAGACTACTTGGGAGACTCTGTAGGCATGTTGATTTAGTTGCTTTGCTGCTCCCGTGTGAAACACAGATTCACACTGTGTCATGCAATGCCAGTCCCCAATCTATCTGTCAGATCTGGTAAGTGTTGTGCTGAGGAATCTCCTCTCCCTAATGAGCACTACAGGATGGGCAGGCAAACATGGTCAGATTCCAGAAAAGAGAATCTTCTTAGCTTCTGACCTGCAGGCGACTAGAAGCCTTGGTGACTCAAGGCCACACCTGTACAACACCCATGACTCACAGAAACATGACTCCAAACACAATACAGCTAAGTAATTAAATGTTATTTCAAAATCAGAAACCACTGCAACTATAATTTCAAATCACTAAAAGCACTAGGGAATAATTCCCCTCCTCTGTACATATGAGAATGAGGTACTTATTGATGGGTTCAATAAAGTCTGCATATGAAGATGCAAAGTATCTAATGTACTCAGTAGCTCAAAACACTCTGTGATTAACTACATACGCTCATTTTGTTATACAAAGAAACACAGCAGCTTTATAGCACATTAGAAGAACTCAAAGGCAATAAAGGTAAGCATGTCTTTTGTTAATGTCTCATATACCAGCTTTCAAACTTTTCAAGGAAGTGTGACCAACAGCCATTCAATCAGCTTTGCAGAAATAATGCAGTCAGACCAACAATATCAGGCACATTCTTGTTTGACTGAGAGCAACCAAGCTAGTTTTGCTTCTCCTTACTCAAATTGATGTTGTTAGGTGGATCTGCATGCCCAGGTACTACGTGTCACTAAGTCCTAAAAAAATCAGTTTATCATGTAGCTAAATGCAAAATACAGATAGGCGTAGAACTTAAGGCAACACTCCATCTAGTGATGACAAACTGAGGTCTATCTTTATCTTTTTAACTCACATGGTTGCATTTACAAGTTGTATGCAATTCCACCACTTGGAAAACAGCTGAACCAGTTCAATCTCATCTCAGATTTTTCATTTTTAGATAAAATCCTGTGTAACAACACTCATTAGAAAGCAGATTTCTTCAGTCAAATAATATATCCCAGAGCATCTCAAACTCAAGGAGAGTTGAAATTATCTCAATGTCACCATTACTATCAACATATATCACTGCAATGCAATCTTAAGCATCAGACATACATCCCACAACAACAAAGCCTATATCACACACTGATTACAGCAAAATCTGTGAAAAGCCATTCTTTGCAATTAAAGATGAAAATAGTCCTGTGAAAGACCTCCAAACAATTTCCAGCTTTTCTTCTTCCTTTTTTTTTTTTTTTTTTTTTTTT
>WKFP01014838.1:1505431-1540732 GCA_011057875.1 Pterocles orientalis | reverse complement strand
TTTCTTTTTTTTTTTTTTTTTTTTTTTTTTAATTTGGCTGGATATGGTGGTTTCAGGATGCAGCGTATGAAAATGCTAGGTCTGCTTTTGGACAGCTGCTTCATTACGTCAGTCAAATACCTGCACTGCAAAAGAAGGGCCTCAGTGTCACTTGTGTGGCATGTCCCTGTTGTCAAGGTAAAAGGGAATGACTGTGACAAACAAGAAGCTTTTTCAACTAATTCATTTTGTCTGTAGTCATCTCAGAGCCAAGAGGCTCCAGCTGGGACCAGTGCCTGATTATGCTAGAAGCTGTACCAAGTCAGACAACATCCTTCACTGAGCACCTTAGGGGCTAAGCAGACAATCAGAAAACTAGTGAAAGAAAAGAACTACAGTTGTTCCTTTGCAGCAAATGAGGAACTGAGTCACAGAGCTAAAAAAAGGGTCCAGCGCTCAGCTGGTATAAATTGGCACAATAGGAGTCAGGTCATCACAAATACAGCAAGTTACAGCAGCTGAAGCAAACTCTAGAACTGAATCTATAATACCTGAGACATATATAATGCATCCAAGTAATATTTAACCACCTGTAACAAGTGCAAAGGATGAAATGTACTTAAAAATACTGTACTTTGCATGTCTCTTTTGACAAAATCCACAGCATAAAATGATGGTGACAGTTATCAAACTAGACAAGCACAGAATGAAAATGCTGCAATATAAACCAGGCAGCTCATTAAAAAGGTAGGGTATATAATATGCAAGAAGGGAAAAAATACTCCCACCTTTTCTCAGGGAAAAAGGATATTACTTATCATTTTCTTAGTCCCAAAGTACCTGAAAGAATTGAAATAAACTGTACTTTGTAGTGGGTTCTAGCAAGGGGGCAAATGTTTCAGGAATTTTCAAAAGGAATGTATACATCCAGCTGGATATTGAAAATATTCTAACAGAAACTTCTGCGTTTTACTTACACATAACAATGCTGTACTTTTGCCCCCTCATCATCCTTTTACATAAACACTACACACACTTTCATCAAACTCTAAAGGTGTTTCCCTTCAAAATAAAAGCAGTGCATTTAAAATGCATTATTTTATGCTCTGATCTATAAATATGGTACATTTCCATTCTCTTTGCTTTGTCCACAGAGAAGAACAATGGTGAAGAGGCAGACGGGAAGGAGATACAGAGAGTCCTTGCACTGGTTCCTCATAGCCTCATTTCCCTGCCAGAAAAGGGACAGGGACAGGGACAGCTTCACTCTATGGGACCCTGACTCCATTTCTAGCTGCTCCTTCCTGAGCTATCAAATGGGCCATTTCTGGGACCACAGTACCTTGTCCCTCTCAGTACATGATAGCCAAGAAATAACCCACTCCCTTGATACCAGTCACAGGCAGAAGATACAAAAAAGCTAACAGAAAATAGATGTCTGATGGGATGGATAAAAGCAGAGCTCAGGAGCGCTACTGTTCTGTGTTCAAAGTAGAAAGGAGTAAAGACCCAATACCCCCAAAACCCATGACTCTCAGGAAAATAAAATAAAGCACTTTGGAACTGTGAAATTCAATGCAGATGTAAATGCAAGAGTAGCAGCTGTGGAGGCAGATTCGAAAAAAGGAACAACTCCAGCATACACAAGAAAGACCTGTGTCTGCCCCAGCAGGAAGAAGTGCCACAGTGCCAATAATGCCATGAGAAATATTATCAAAATGTTGGTTAAACAGTGGTTAGGGATGTACTCAATTCTGTCACTTGGATTCATAGTAAGTACAAATAAAGTAAAGCTGCAGATCAAGAGCTGTTCCCATCTAGTCCTTCAAATTCACTTTTATTTTTCAGGATGATTTTTGAACATTTTATATCAGTGCTAATAAGGAACATTTCCAGGAGGACCCATAGAGGGATGAGAATGTAGAAAGGACAAAAGAAGAGGGGAAAGTCTCTCCTACACGAGAGACTTTGAAGGAAGGAAAATCTGCTCCTTGCTACAGAAAGGTTTCTTCCAAAGTTACCTCACTTGAACTTGTCCCCTTCTCCTTCAGAGATGTGCAGGTCATGGGAGGTACAGTACCGCAGAGCCAACCCTCACAGTAGGGTTCTTTGGCAAACATTGCACAATTAGCTGAGTACAACCATGTGTTCAAAATGCTTACCCATTTTTGTAATGCTGTTTGACAAGCATGTCTAAAATCAGCTAGTGAAGAGTAATGTACTCTGTCGGGATGAAACACTTCACATAATATCTGAAAAAAAGTAGCCCAGGGTATATGGCTCCTCCCTGTAAAGCCTTGCCATATGGTGATGGCTGGGGACACCATAATGGAGCTGGATCTGCTGTCAGTTTTGTTAAAGGCGAATTCCCATCTATCCTGACTCCTCTGAAAAACCTGTCACTGGTCATCTGCCCTTATGGCTAGGTTCCTAACTTGAAAGGGCAAGTAGTACACGAATAAAAAAACCACAGTAACCCCTCACCCTCACATAGAGAAATACTGAATGTCAGAGGTGATGCAAAAGTTGTTTGTTAACTTCACTAACACAGATGTTTCTCCTGGGTTTTGACTTGTATTTTATTATTGTGTTTTCAAATGTTACGAAACCCAGCAAAGTTATGATGGAAAGTACCCTGACGTTGAAGTGCTCATTTCTTCAGAAGTTGTTGTGCTGAACGGGAGGTTTCTAGAAGGACATTTTCATTCCACGTTCAGTAACTTCTGGGAACAAACTATACATCAGTACTTTTTGCTGTTGCTTGTTAGGAAACAAAAACATTTATATATCACTCTTTAATCAAATGTACAGCTGAGAGGATCTACTCTGACAGGAATGACAAATTATTTTGTATATCCTGCTTCACCTATGAACACAAAATCATTTCTTATCTGTTTCAAAGAAAAACTACTACACCTGTGTCTTCTGCTTAAAGCGTAAATCAGAATTCTCCTCTAATTTGTATATGTGTAAATTAATTCTATCAAATTACTGAGGGTAAATCCAGTCAATAGTCACAACCAAATTACATTTGAAAATTTAAATAGATTTTCTAACAAAAACCCCACCCTCTAAAAATCAAGTCTTTACCCACTTTGTTTGGACAAGACCATATTATTTTCAACTACTCACGCCAACTTCTTCTACACACTTGATGTTGTGGGTGATGTTTTTTAATTGCACATCATATTAGACTTTAATCAAAACAGCCTCTCCATCAGTGTAAAACTGAAAACAAATGGAACCGTCCCCATTTTATGTATTTCTTAACAAGACCAGAGTCTATTGCATTTTGCCCATAAGGTTTCTATGTTACTGTTTAACAGTGACATGCATTAACATAATTAACATTACAAAGTATCTAAGTTAACTACTTTTTTTTTCAGGGAATTATGAAGAACTAGAAAGAAAAACACAGGAGAGCCTGAATACAGATTTTCTTCAATCTGCTAACCTCCCAATTCTCTTATTAAAACTCTACCAAAGACAGAAGACTAGACATTCTGCAGAAAACAAAACAAAAAAAAGAAGTGAGAGGCCACCCATGAAATATATTGATTTTCAACTGCAGTAGCAAAGAGTGATTTATAGCTAGATGTTAAAGCCATTTACACACAAAAATATTATGAAAAATACTTTTGAAAAATGATCATTATGAAAAAACCCCTGTCTGCTGATAACCTAATACCTACATAAGAAGAGATCCAGCACTAGTCATAAAGAATGTTGTTACTTATCTAAACCTCTTTGACTTTCATTTCTTTCAGGTTAACCAGAAGGACAAAATTCTGTTCTCTCTACTTATAAGAGTAGTTCCATTTGGTATTAATGGGATTATTTTGCTAGTTTGGTTAAAGATTCCCATACAAGATCCTTCTCAAAGAATCTTAGATATAAGAGCTTCCTGGCTTCTGCTTATTCCACTCCGCTGCTGCAGAATTTCTCCAGTTTATTGGAGAACAAATTCTCCTTTTGGAATCAAATAGCATTTTCAGGTAGCTTTTAAATCACTCAGACATTGTATCTAATTGTACTGTCAGATAAAAAGTTGCAGTAAGTCATAAGAGTTGCATGAATCTACACCATGGGATTTGCAAAGTGCTCAGCAAGGTAGATACAGCATGTAACTCCACAGTGATGCTGAAACACTCCATGGTCTTTTAGAAGTCTGGAGAAACCTGTAAATGCTCACAAAAGACCCTACAGAGATGAAACAATTCACCTCCCCTGGACACATGAGGTTTAATAATCCAGCCACCACAGGCTCCTATCCATTAGCAAAGTCCCTAAGAATGTCACACCAAAAAAACAACCAAACAAACAAAAAAAACCCCCAATATATAGTCTAATGCATGAGTTACTGTTTGCTTGCTCAGAGGTACTTAGAATGTGGGATTATAGTTTCATTTTTCATATTTACTCCTTTAATTAATGGCTTTTCCATTACATCGTTGAAAAAGAGAACTAAACGCGTATTTTTCATTAAAATAGTAAAAAGTTCTATTGCACAATAACAGCATTACTACATATCCAGCTTTCATATGTATGGTCTTGCACTCAGTCCGAAATGAAGGCTAAAAGTATAATGATGCCTATGTACATCAGCGAATGCCATAGGTGCCAGAAATATACATATGTTGGCATCTTACCATCTCAGTTATCAGGGCAGGCATAATTAAACACATTGTGAAAATTACTAACTTCATCACTACCGTAGTGAGGAAAAAATAACAAACTTGTAGAGTTTTTTACTTTCTCACTATAAGCAAGCATATGTCCTTTAAAATGAACTAATGCTCACCTGCATTGGACAGAATTTGATCTCTTGTTTTTCAGTGAGAAAATATGCACTCTGTATCTTCACAAAAATCAGTGTTTGCATTTACACTGGATAAAATGTCTTGACAACCAGGTCTGGAATAGAGACCTCTGCGCGGCCTTTCAAACAGCCCGAGATGGGTATTGTTTCTGATACACTGTTCTAGACTCAGTGAAACTTAAAATCCTTTCAAACCGTGGCCAGGAAGCAGTGGGAGAAGTGTAGGTCACCCTGCCTGCAGGAAGAAGTCTCACTGATAAAACACTGGCAGAAAAATGCTGCCTTGGCCCTTTGACCAGCTGTGGAAATAGCTGAGCAGGATGCTTGCAGAGCTGCAGCTCTGGACTCAAGCCTTGACACCCTCATAACGTTTCTTTTGAGTCTGGCTTAAAGGATGGTCCCTCCCAGCTCGTCTTGTTGGGTCTGTTTGTTCTCCATGGAGAGAAATGTGCACCTCTGGGATCTGCTGCATCTCATCCTACTGTAGATGTTAAAAAGCACCCCAACTACACCTCGATCTCTCTATTAACTATAAAGACATGGTGATTAAAACCAGGTGGAGATGTATACACAGCAGCCACCTAAAACAGGCATTCAGTGTCCCTTTCCTTCACTTCAAGGCAGGCGGATGTGGCATGTGGCCATGTGTCACAGTGGGGCTGGCAGAAGAGGCAGGAACACAGCCTGAGTCAGAAGCCAGCCACACTACCCATGAGCTCCTGTCGTAGTCCTACAGCTTTCTCTGTGATCTTTTTTCTCAAATTGTCTTAACATGGTTGCAGACATAACGTTCACATTTACATTTCAGACACAAGTCTATCTCTCATCTGTGCTTTTCTGCCTGACCCGTGAATATCTGGTGAATCGCTTGGCCTGGAGGAGCCTTTGCACACTGAAAGAGAGTGGGGCTGGGAGGCAGACAGGGTTTGTTCCAGGATGGAAACCAAAGCTAAGAAGTGCACGCACCCTTTAGCATCACTTATGTCTAACTGTCTGTATGAGGTTCAGCGGTCTGTGTTCTCCTCTTCCCATGTCTGCCTGGATTATGTCTAATTGAAAAAAGTAGCTCTTCAGTGCAGGGACAGCTCAGTCCTGTATTTCTTTCTTACGCTCTATGTAGGGCTTAGTTAAATATTAAATTACATTACTAATACTAAGAATACTAATACTAAGAAGGCAAAGCTGTCCTTTACATTTATGGGATTATTTTTCATAGCATTGAGAATGTATTTCTCTTGTTGCTAAACACAGTATTAATGCTACCATTCAGAGGGACAGAAAATGCCTGTACTCAAAAATTAGATGAGACTTCATCTGTCCTTTTAGCATCAGGCTCAAACAGAAATTGCTTAACACTAGGCTTTTTTCTTCTTTTTTAATTTTAGCAGTTTGTTGATAATGCTTATTAAATTAGATTAAAAAATCTCTGAAACAAACACTATTAAAAAGAATTTCTAGAAACATGTAATTCTAAAGCATGCTTCTAGGGATCACGATCCTGATGGTCTTCAATTTATTGCAGCAGCAATGCAATGATGCTAGAACTACATTGTAAATAAAACATGCCAACTTAGTTGCACAGTCCAAACAACTTTAGATAAATAAATAACTCCATCACACAGTCAAAAATGCAATTAAAAAGAGCATTTTGCTTTGTGTTGTAAAAATATGAAATAGTACTTGGGACAAGCTATTTCAAATAAAATTCTTCTCTATATTCAGCAACTGCAAGGTAGAAGTACTGGAACTTCATTTTTCAAAGTCAAAAAGATGATTTAATAATTATTTGTTATGAAGACAACTCCATTTCTCTACCCTGCATACAACATCAAACTCAGCATAGCTTGATACATTGTGTATTTTCATTCATGCTTTCATAACAGCCCTGTGAAGTACAATCATTTATTATACATTCTCTTGAATTTTTTTGAAACAGCAAACAAAATGTAAAATGCAAAGTGAGAGAAAAGAAAGCACCAGAAATCTTTTTACAAGAAACAGTATTCCCTTTCTTATCCTCCTTGTTCTAACCATGAACTGCAGTGAGGACTGAACAGTGGTGGACACTGAAAAATAAAACTGAACCATAGGACTTCATGCAGCTTTAATGTCCTAGTGCAGCCGTGATAAATTCTGATGCCACCACAGTGTCATCTCTATGATAATTACTCAAGCAATAGATATCTCATTAAAGAGAACTAAGTGTCTTAGAAATGGTCTTTGCTAGCAGAGTTAGTAATACATTGTAGAGAAAGAACCCATCAGTTCTTCCCAAATTCTTTGCCAAACTTCATTTCAACAGTCTAACATGTCTAGGACTAACAGCAAAAGTCACTCAGGCCTTTGATGTTCCTTTTCCTTGACTCAGCCCAAATGGCCTAATTCTTCACAGAGCATTGGGTAAGTTATTCACACCAGGCTCAAACCACAGACAAATGCAAAGGGTAGAGCACAGCATCATATGAAGGAGGTTTTTGGCCACATATTTGTGACCCAGATTCCTTTCTTAACAGCTAGATTGAAAGGAGCAGACATTGGGCACATTGCAGGGAACCATCTTCCCAGCTAACCTTGCTGGCAGAAGACACTACAGTACAAGGACCTGTAATCAAAGTAAAGAAATGTTCGTGTGAAAGTGGAATCTTAATAGCAAACACAAATTTTCATCTATTAAAATGCTATAGTGTGTGTATACCTAATAATGTAAGTGCTTGAAACATGGAAGTATTTCTTTCTTTGGCTGAATTTCTCTCATCCTCCTAAAAGAATCTTTGAACCTAGAAATCAGCTAGCTTCTGTTACTTTTTGTGATGTCATTTTTGCAGAAAACGCCTTCTAATTTGGATAGTCACAGAGTTCTTACCTTCTTTTTTTGCAAAGTCACAGAGAATGGTGTTAAAAAATGCTCCTATTAATAGCAATTGTAAACCAAACCTTTATTTACTTTTACGTAGTCTTAGCTAATCAGCATCTGCTCTAGCAGAAACGGAGTGACTGGGCAGCCTCAGCAGCTTGTATGAGACATTAGGAGAGGTTACCTGCATGACAATAAGAAGGTCAAACACCAAGATGAAAGAAGCCAAGAAGGCTCTTGAGACCTCGTCACTTGGAAGAAATCCACGATTCAGCTTGTCCCAGCTGATCCAGTCGGTAGTGATGACGAGAACAACTACAGAGGTCAGAGTAAACAGAACTGTCCTGCAAAGGAGAAAAAAAAGAGTTCAGAGAGAATATGGTTGTAATGAAGATGCATCGTTCTATTTTATCTGTCTGCTAATGGTCAGCTAGTGTTTTATCAGTACTTTTCCACTGATGAAAAGAGATTGAAGAAAATTAAGTGTACAAACAAATCATTTCATTCAAAATAGGAAAGCAGTCAGCTGTATCCTTAGCAAAAAAGGAATTTAGTAGCTAGCACTGTGTTGCAAAATTAGGCTGCAGTGCATCATTCTTGTTTTTCCTTCCGTATTTTTCACTGAAGATGCAAATCAATTAAGTAAAATAAGAAAGAAGTCAATTATAATAATGCACCAAGGACTACACAATCCAGGCCAAATTCAAATGAACAATTTGAGAAAACATTTTCTAAGGCACCAAAGACATTAGAACCTTTGAAAAGTCTTTTCTCAGCTGCAGGAGCTACAGCACACTAACTGTGAAGTCTAATTTTTATATAGAAACAAATCTGTATAAAAGAAATTTTCATTGTATAAAACTAATCTTTAGTAAATTCTGTGGGTTGTAGAAAGATTTTCTTTTGTGTCTCTTAAGATGTCCTTTGTACAGGTTTTCAACACATCTTATGGCATTTCTGGGAAGTCAGTGAAAAGTGAATTACAAAAGTAATAAAGCCTCCATATGAATGCTATGAGAATTCCAGAAGACACATTTGGCTAATTCATACAATTTTGCCATATGGTATTTAAGAAAATATCTTTCTAAGTTATCCCCCCAAAATAGTTCTGCATCATTTCCAGCAGCACGTTGGTGATATGCTTCAGAGTTGGCAGTGATGACTAACTGAATTCCTGGTTCTGTGGAAGCAGGCAAATTTAGCCGGTAATTTGAGGGGAAGAAAAACTTCTCCCAATAGCCACAGCTGTCAGTAAAACTCTGCTATAATAGGGCCATATCAGCACCTGAATGCATGCGCACAGCTAAATAATTGTGGCAGGGTAGAGTCTTTTTCTACAGCAATAAAGTCTCACTTTCTTCAGCTACTGAGCACTGCGAAAAAATGTGAAGAATATTTCCTGTGACTCCTCCAAACAGGACAAATACTCATCAGAGTAAAAGAAAAATCTGTACACCAGTAGTCACAGACTACCAGTCTGTACACATTTTTTTTAATACATCAGCCTTGGCTGTGTCTGTGTAAGAAGGGAAAACAAATATACGCATAAGCTGTAGTGTACACATTTGGACTCCTAAACATCATTCTTCTGTGGCACGATGGGCTGTGTTTCTTCACAATATAATGAGGCACAAAATTACTTGATTACTACCACCTTTACCACTGAACACTTATTTTTATTCTTAATAAATACATTCAGTTATATTTAACACTGTGGTTGGCACCATAACAGTATCCCTTGAGGGTATCAGCAGCACCTGGGCAAGAAAAAAGATTAATGAGGCGTATTAGACTTAACCAGCCCTAAGCAACACTCAATCCTGCTTATCCCCAAAACACCTGCTTAGCTACCATCTCACCTGTCAGTACCTGAACCAGATGGGTTTTTCTACAAGCTTGTCCTGGTTTCAGCTGGGACACAGGTAACTTCCTTCACAGTAGCTGGTGTCAGGCTAAGTTTTGGGTTTGTGCTGAGGACCAGGCTGATAACACACTGATGTTTACAATTGCTGCCAGGACAGTCAAACACTTTTCAGCTTCTCTGCTCTGCCAGTGTCTGCAGGTGCAGGAGAAGCTGGGAGGGAGCACAGCCCCAATTACTAGCCTGGGATTTGACCTTAGGTTTAGGACTGAGACCCAAATTGGCCAATGGTCTATTCCATATCATGCACATCATGCTCAGTATATAGCTGAGGGACTATCTGGAAGCTCTCTCTCTCTGGGTCACTCTTCTGTCTCTCTGGGCCATGTCCGTCTCTCTTGGAGTCATCTCGCTCTCTTTGTTGTCTCTCTCTCTCTATTGGACACTTGGGCTCTTGTCTCCTTTCCAGGATTGTGGTTTCAGGACTCTCACTGCTCTGGGACCATCAGCGGGGAATGGGCTGGGCCTTGGTCATCGCGTGGTGAAGCGGTTGCACTGTGTATCACTCATTTGTACATTTGTATATTATTATTATCCTTTTCAAATTTATTGTAGTCTAGTTATTAAATTGTTCTTATCTCAACCCATGAGTCTCTTTTCCCTTTACCCCTTTAATTCTCTCCCCATCCCTGCGAGGGAGGTGGGAGAGAGTGAGCAAGTGGCTGTGTGGTGTTTTGCTGCCAGACAAGTGCCAACCACAACGACGCTCTAGTTTGGCACATACCCAAAATGGTTTACTTCTGAAAGGCGATTCATTATGGTGCTTCCCTCTTGCATAGAGTCTTTTGAGACCCACAAAGGTGGGTTTTGCCCCCTATTTCACCTTTGTATTTGAAATTCACGTGGAGGTGAATATTCTCACTTTAGCTGAGAAGTTCTCCAGAAACAACACAGTCCTCAGCACTTGTCTGCCATCCAGTGCAGAGTGCTCTGGCCACTGGGTGCACTCATTTTCCTCATTCTCTTTCTAAGGAACCCACATCTCCTGGTGCACAGGCAGTTTAGAACCACAATTCAAGTCTGTGTAGTTTGCTATGGGAACTATATACCCAGAAGTTATGCTCGACACTATTCTGCTTCAGTTCTTAAATTATGTATTTGCATTTTGGGGCAAGAGTTCAAAGCATGGAAGGTCAGACTTTGGCATGTATGCAGGCAAAGGCAGATGTATTTTTACGCATGCTTCATTGGCATGCACACAAAGACCAATGCTCAAACCCTTATTTCCTTGAGGAAATACATACGCACTTAAAAAACTGCTTTGTTATTCATTCTGAAATGTCAAATAGAGAGGGAAGGGACCAGAAAATGGGCTGCTAACAGAACAAGAAAATGTGAAACCAATAAAAATGGTTAGAAACAGACTTTGGAAATGTCTGCATTAAACAGCATAATTAGCACTCAGTTGTATTTTCGACCTACGATACTGAAACACAGCAAGATATTCTTTGCTGTGTTTATAATGCTTTTGGAGCTATTATAAACTGAGTTTGTCTGGGTTAGTGTTCAGCCCACTTCTTGTGAAAGTACAGCACTGTCCCAGTGTCCTGGGGATTAAGAGAAGCTGAGGTTTTAATTTAACTTAACATAACTTGTATTAGATGAACTACTGCAAATTACCCTGCAATATTTAGGCCAGTGTCCTTTACTCTGCAATGCACATTACTGAGAAAGAGCTACACCATCAAAATATTCACTGCATTGCTAGCAGAACCGCATCTTCTGCTTATAGAAGGGCTAAGAGGGAAAAGGCAAGAGAGGATTGACTGTTCTCTGTACCAGACATTAAGAAATGCAACTTTTTTCTTTGCTTCACAGAGGAAATACACTTTTACATTTCACTTCTAATTCTAGCTTTCTGTATTGAATGATTATGTGCCCTGGACACCTATTCAGCTACAACAACACACATTTTACAACCTAGCTCATACTCTTTAAGATATAAGGCTACTCTGAAGAATAAAAATAAAAAAGTCTGCAAAAAACCACTGTGCAGGCCAACTGCGTACTGAGAAATTAACATTATTAGGTAGGTCCAGAAAAGTCAGTACTGTGATTATCACTGTCAGCGATGATCTAAAATCCCCAGTTCCACGCCGAACTGAGGGAAAGCTTAAGAGAGAAACTTTTTACTTCCATGCACCTCTGAAGAAGCAGATGATTTTTCAGACTGTATCTCCATAATCTTTGATAGCAAGGACTGAGTTTGGTCTTGAATTTGTCAAACCAAGTCACTCATGCCAAACTGAATCTACACTGCTGGCCCTCATTTGCCAACGGAACACTAATTTTGTCCTCACACATTTAGCAAGGGCCAAACCAGGTGTCTTTAGCTCTCACACCTTCCCACAATAGCACTTTCTTGGACAGTAAGTTTTGACCAAGCTGACCAACCACTTAGCATTTATCACCCAGCATATTATATGCTACGAGAGGTTATGCATACCGTGGGCCATAAGCCTGAGCAAGTTTTTATCATCGATGGTGGTTGCAGACAATCCCCCATGGCAAACAGGGTCATAACCTCAACTTTGCAGTCTCTGTCATGAAGAAATGCCATTTCTGGAGAAGAAAGGCGATGACCCCTCTTTTTCTTCTCCGGTGAACAGTACAGAATATTCACATGCAATAGGCCATCTTCAACAAACTATGCAAAGGACCTGGCATTAATTTATCTATAATGTGTCCATACTACCATCCTAGTATTCAAGAAAGTAGTCATCATACTCTGAAATCTGGACAATCCAACCTTGATGAGTTGTTTGGAAAGCACTTTGAGGTGGGGAAATTCAGAGTTAGTGCCACACTCTCCCACCTCAGGTGTCATCCACAGCTTTGCTCTGGGTGATCTCTTGAACTTTGTAAAAATCTGAGATGCTGGTCACATATGAATCTTCCATGTGTCAGTGGAGGTCATAGTTATGTGAAAAGAAATAAGCTGTCACTGTAAGCATAATGCAGACTCTGGTGGATTAACACGTTTGTATGTAATATTTAGAAAACAGGACATCTTTGATTTGGGGAAGTTCTGAATAGAGGTATCACAGCAGTATACACTGTAGTCAGTGCAGTACATTCCCTACTGTCCCTGCTGTCTCTGTCTCTGTCTCAGTCCAGAAATTTTTTAGGACATGCTCATAAATTTCACAGTATGCTTACGGAGCATGTATTAGGTTGCTTTGCTGTGAGAGATCACAGACTTTGTTTGTTCACCTAGACACAAGCTTTGTAAACCCCTGTGCATATTAAGCTGTCATGCAGCACACTGCATAGCTTCTGCTAAAGAAGGAACTTTGCTAACAGGACTGTCACTGGAAACAGTGGGCTTCTTTTCGCTGTGAGAGTCCATACATACCTACATTGCCCACACATGCAACAGCCATCATGCATATTATCTCAAGCTTGTTTCTGCCTATCAGGCTGAAAATATCACACTTCTCTTTTAAAAATTACAAAAAAATTCTCCTCAGACTTTCTATTTCTCTGCCCCTTGCATACAATGCCTGAGCAAATAAAAATCCTGTTGTAAAGGAAAACAGCTCTTTATCATCCCTCCCTTGCCAGCTCGCTCCCCTCACCCTCTGAGGAAAGCTCTCCTCATGGAGCTTTCTGAGAAATTTCTCTGCTGGTGTCCCAGTGCCCAGATGCCTTGCATGCCACACTGGCACAGCTGTGGCCAAAGGGTGAACAAGAACTGACAAAACTTAAGTCAGAATCACAGGCACATTAAATAAAAAAGTGTAATGATCAACATAATCTGGACATAAACACCAAGGACACAACGGCAATGCACACATTCCATCACAGCAAGGAGAAGTACCAGAAGCAAAATAAGGCCAGTTGAGGCCAACACACTGCCTAGAAAAAAAAAAATTAGAATAGCGTGTATTTGGGTGAGCACAGCTGTGCCCTTCTTTGGCAGACAATATTCTCAAGTTAAATTGCCAGGGCTACCTGCCTTCATTCACCCCAAAATACTGAGGATTCCTAAAAAGCTCTTCCAGAAGTCTAAGATAAAACCTCAATGTTCAGTGAAAAAAAGCAAAAACCACAAAACCCAGTGGAGTCAGTAATGCATCCAGTGCTGTGAGGACCTAATTTTTTTTGTAGGATTCCTTGCCAGAATCTTTTCCCAGGAGATGCTTCCAGCCCCACGCTGGGCTATGTTATGGGTGACATCACTCAATAGTGGAAAAAGTAAAGCTGAGTTTTCCCATTGCCTCCAAGCAAGCCTGTCTTGTTTCCATTTCCAAGTGGTAGGGACAACCTGAGATGCTCAGCTTACTAGGATACGAGGAGCAGGAGCTGCCACACTGCATGCTGGACATAGCTGTGTTAACAAGTTTATTCCCAAAGGAGTTTTGTAAACTCAGTCTGGCACTGAAGACTCTCAAGACTGCAGACTCCCTTACAATGTTGTTTTGCCAGTGCCCCCATCTTACTGCAGACATTGTCCTTGCCCTGGCTGACTGCTATGTAACTCTTCTTCCTTTGTCTTGCACCTGCACAATCCTGAGTTTATGAACTGCAAGTTCTTTATGAATGGGATGAGCCCAAATTCGCCTGTGGAGAAAAGAAAGTCACTTATTCCTGGTATCTGCAACGCAGCTGGTCTCTGAATGTGCAGCTGCATTCAGATACATCACAATAAGTCCCTAGATCCATAGCTAGCGAGAAATAAAGATCTTTTCTCCTCAGAAATCAAAAATTTGGAAACTCCTTTTCAAAGAGTGTGTCAGGGAACATCACAGTTGAGCCTGTGCAGCTCAGTCTGTGGACTGCCTGCCATACTGGAGTCTGCAGCCTGTCTGCCTGAAAGGAAATCCCACCACTGCCACCTGAAATGCCACTAGCACCATCCCATGCCTGTGAAGTCCCCACCTTGGGAGTGCGTGGTGTGCCAGAGCAGCTGATGGACTCCTCCAAAACGCAAAGTTGTGCTCTGGAGGAAGAGCTGTGAGAGACCGAGCCGGAAAGAGAGAGGAAGGGAATACCCATGCTTTGCAACCTGCCACAACCAATGTCAAGTGTTGATGCAAACCTAAGACTTTCTGGCTATATTTGGGAAGGAGGACACAGGGGGTGGGGGCACATAATTTAGTTTTGGTTTAATTCCAAAATAACAACACTGCCACCAGCTCTACTGATAAAAGATTTTACTGGTTATGTCTGTAAACTGCCCATGAGAGTGCACATGTTCTAATTGCTCAGTAACATTATGGGCCATGACAAAGGCACTTCAAACTGGAAGGCTGGCTTGCCTGTCCTTCATTAAATTAGTATGCCAAGAATGAACTTATTGATGTTCTCAGAAGTCTTGGCTGAGAGAAGACACAATGTGCTTCAGTGATCTTAGGTTCTGGATGCCTGGGGACACCCTCTTCTGCTGTTTTTCATGTCCTACCTCCCACCTCAGGCACCTGAGGCACCACCTCAGGCACCACCTCCTACCTCTCACCTAGGCAGGGTCTATGAGGCCCTGACTCATCCCCTTGCAGCCCCAATGCAGTACACAAAACCACTCATAGCACATTGCCTCCATACCTATGCTAGAAGTACCTTTGAGTCCATCCAGCCACAGCTACAACAGTCTGTGCTATTTATACTGAGTTGAAAACAAAACACAATTTGTCTCTGTAAAGAGAAAGACAAGCCAGTTCACAAAGCATTTAATGTTGGAAACAAGAGCTGTTTCCAGTCTGTCTCCTGATTCTTCGTGTCTAAATCAGCAGGGTAAATTGTAACGAAAATACATTTTGCTCTATGATGGGACATCATTTCTCAAGCTATCACATAGTGAAAGTGAAGTTTTTCAACGCTGAGATATCAAATACAACTCTTTGCACAACCACACATAACAGGAAGATACTACTGCCTTCAATTTACCAAGAACTTTGAGCTGCTTGTTTGTAGAGCTATTTAGATTTTTCTTCTGTCTTGCATGACCCTCTATCAAATCTTTCATGAAGCTGCAGCTTTGATGATCAGATAGCAAGAGTTCTGCTAAGATCGATTGAAGAGATGAAAGACAAACTTTAACTCTTTTTCTCATCTTCATTTTCTCTTCTCTAAGAAGCAAAAAGTAGCACCTTGCCCTTTGACTACACCTTTTCCAAAAAAACCCCTACCTGTGCTTAGTCAAAAGTAGCTCTTAGATTTGCGTGACACAGCATTGTTACAACTTTTCATCACACTGTGCTGTTCACACACAATTGCCACTAAGCCAGGTTATTTAAAATCTGTTCAATATCGCTAATAAGCATTCCAGTACTGCTTAATACTATGCACATTTAGGACAGAAGCACACATTAATAAAGAAATTATATCATAAATTCTGTATTCCTATCATTGTACATTAACGAAATGAGCATATATACTTAATAAAATATATAATAAATACATTAACTACTCAATAAAGTCAACACACATGTAGTCTAGGTATATTTAACTACATAAAATCACCCAGCAGTCAATTAGCATCCATCAAAACTTTCAGCTTCAGATGGCACTGTAGGAAACAGAAATACAATTCTAACCAATGTTTTACAAATGACGGTTTATGTTTCAGTTGCAGTGGTTTACAATGTCATTTTTTAGTTAATGTGCCAAAATAGTCAAAAATACCCTGAGAAAACAGATACAGAGAAGGAGGAACAAATTTTACTGCTCTTGATACGTAAAAGTGCTTTCCAGTCCTCAGGAAAGAAAGATCATCCATCAAGTTAAATACTTTCCATAATTCTTAATCCCAGAATCAGCACTGGCCAAACATACCATCCCACAGTGTACAATAACTATAAAGAACAATGTTACTGCAGATGTTCATATGCAAATGCCAACACTCTTTATTTCAGTTGTTTTAATTAGGAAGGGTTCTGTTATTAAATCTGTCAAAACCAGCAACTCTAAAACCATTTAAAATAAAGTATTTACTCTGCCTGTTGCTTGGTGTCAGCATCACTTCTGCAATTAAGCAAGTGTAAGGGACAGACGCTCTGCTGGTGAAAACCATCTGGGTTCTCTGGAGCATCGATGACTCAAGCCTCCAGCTGGCCACTGCTCTCCTGCCCAGGCTGGAACAGTGGCCTGAAAAGAGAGCGAGGAGGGACTCGAGAGCTCTGCCTTTATCAGCAGCTGCTGCAGTGCAAGGGGGTGCACTGAGCACCAATTTGTAACTGCAACCCACTACGTGAGATCCGTTTCCAGTTCAGTTAAACACAGAAAAAACCCAATTGTGCACCCCAAGATTAATCCATGCCGTGAACCAAAGGGCAGGTGGAGATATGCCTGGGAGATCTGCTTCAGAAATGTGATACTAAAGTGAACTGCTAATACAGACACCCCCAGAAAAAGTCACATGCAACAAACATCGAGGAATATTTGGAAAATTAATTACACTGTGTCTCTTCTGTTAAATTATGGTGCTTGTTCCCCTGATGGGGATAAATATGTGGCAGAGAGATGGAATAATACGACTGTCAGATTTCAGAGTGCCATAACCCCCATGGCATGCTCTGCAGGCACAAATAAGTGGGAGAAAGTATATTCATTTAGATTAATGTCAAAAGACTTCATTATCTGAAGTTAAATACCAATTAGAAGAAAACGGGTTTTAATTCAAAGTTTAAATTGCATTATATTTTCAAAAATCCTGCCATCACAAAAGTGTACTTCTAACTTTATCCTACAGTAGGAAGTAAGGGGTAAGTAATTCAGCATTTGCCAGTAACTGCCAGTTCCAAAATATCTCTTCTGAAATTGCAAGTTCTGAAATACTCTGTCTCAAATCGGGAATATGAAAGGGAACTCTATGTTGGGACTGGCTCATAAATGGTTATCAATAGCAGATACCACACATTTTGAGAATCTTGCATTCCCAGTTAGGTCTTCCAGTCTACGCTTGTCGTCGTTCTGCCTGGTAAGCTGAAGAAACTGGACACTGCAGAGTACAAAGGATGCTCTGAGTTTGGCAAAACGAGAATTGTTTTTTCTGCATTTTTATACATTCATTTTACTTAGAAAAATGAAAAATATTTTTGTGAATGTAAATAGCACTGGTGTATTTTTTATAGCTATATCAGTTTGTCAAAGAAAGCATATTACCTCTCCCACAAACCTCGCTTTATATCTATCCTTTGGCTGCAACAGCTGCAATTTTATTATAGTGTATCAATAGGATTGCAGAGCTATTTGAGATTTTTGCACAAAGATTTGTATAAAGTCTGAAATTGCATTTATGTTAATGCAAAGAGGAAACATTTTACTATGTTTCATGTAATAAAATGAATTAGATTAGGTAATGTAATCACACAGTGAAATATTAGAATTCTAGAGAGCATCATTTTTTTATTATAGGTAGAAGCATCTTTGAGTTTCCTTTTGCCACACCATTAATTTACTAAAATGAAAGTGTTATCTATTTCAAACAGCAGCTCATTTAAATTAAACTCATCAGCCATAAGCTTTAAGTTTCAAATGCTGTTTCCTATCTGTGACACAGAAAAGGAAAAACAGTTTAAGAAGGTTTGTGGTCTTGCTTGTATAAAACATTTTCAATCAATACCTATCGTATGCAAGGTAGCATAGGACTCACATGAATTATAGCCAAGGAACTCTACTCCACGTTCAACTTCCAAAGTTAGAACTTAATTGCCTAACTCCACTAGAAAGCATTTTGGAAAAACCCACAACTCTATATAAGGTAAAGGGAAGACATTTTTCTGATTTACTTTCAGAGGGATACATCATTTACCCTATCAACAGAATGGGGGGTAGAAGACATCTGGCTCAAGAAACAACAGAAACAAGATTTTTAAAACGTTTTCAGGGCATCAAATATACCTTAGGACAGACCTGCCTGTCAATTTTTCAGTGAAAATGGTTTATATTCAGACCAGGACAGTTCATCAACACATGGAATTTACCTGTGAAAAGATCTGATTACTGTAACATGAGGGAGCCAGGAGTTAGGGCAGCATCTCAGCTGCATGAGATGAGGCAAACAGACCAGGGGCAAATATCTGTTCTGTGTGAACCAAACCATGTATTTGAATATCAGTCTCAAAGGGACCAGCTGAATGCCATAATAACCGGCTTCTAGATGCTACATGGTACTATTTGTTCAGTGTATCTAGTTGGAGCTGCTCTACTTTGTATAAACAAGGCAACTCAGATTTCTCACACCCAACTGAATGTCTTGGTGGCTAGTTATTAAGTCCTGTTATTCTCAGTCCCTGGGAAGAGTGAGGTAAAGGCCTGCTGTTCACCACAGCAGTCAGACGTGTTCATATGTCAAAACATAAATAACAGGGACTTTGGCTTTCCATCTTTCCAGCATCCCCAGTAACTGTCATAGAAACTGGTTATGAGTTGACCTAAAGTACTCAGTAAAGTCTTAAATTCATTGCAATGTAGAATGGGAAGAAGCTTTTGAAACTGAAAAAAATCCCATATGTTTTTATGTTTTTACATTTAGAAGGCAACTCCCATTCCAAAGGGATTTAGATGGCAATTGAAATGCTACTCTAAGGGCCCAAAATTAGGCTCTTCGGATCTATAGCAGGAGCTAGAGGTATATCCTAACGCCTCCTTCATTTTCCCAAGTTGAATCATGTTATTAAATTCTAGTTTTAGAAACAAGCGAGAGCATAAGTGTGGTTTTAACACCACATTTTCAAGCCTACCTATGATCTGGGTTATTTGGATTTCTAGATAGTTGATTTAAGACAGACACGGATTTTCAGAAGATGCAATTAACAACATGAAAGGTGGTAAAAACAGATTAATTAATAAACCAATTCTTTCAATAATAACTTTATTCATTATTTCTCAATTATTCTCAATTATTGAATTTACTAGCATTGTTTGTTTTGACAATTTATTTCATAATCAATGAAACTTTAGCCCTGATCAAAGTTTTACTACAAAGACAACATTCTGAATGTTTTCCTCAGGATATTATAGACTCATTTATTTTCTGCATTTAAATTATTCAGTTTTTTTCCCAAATCAATGTGAAGTCTGCTACATTTTGGCTAGAGCCAAGTGAGTAACTGATAGTTAATTTTTTTAACACAGAGTATTTTTACATATGGTTCAGTTCAGTACAATTAAAACATTTTATAAGGAATCCAGATTCAGATAAAAACATAACCATAGGTGTTTTTTTGTAGCTACTTGTGAGCTAACATATCTAACCTCTCACTACAGTTGACAGATGATGTGGTTTAGGCCCAGCCTGTGAAAGCACCAGTCAGCTGCTTGCTCACTCCTCCCCGCCATGCGATGGGGCGGAGAATCAGAAGTATAAAAGTTGAAATCTCATAGGTCAAGACAAGGACAGGGTGGGATCACTCACCAATTATGGTTACGGGCAAAACAAATTTGACCTGGGGAAAAAACCCATCAATTTAATTTTTTACCAAACAAATCCGAGTAGGATAATGAGAAATAAAAACAAATCTTAAAAACAACTTCCCTCCACCCATCACTTCTTCCTGGGCTCAATTTCACTCCCCATCTCTTCTATTTAGAAACTGTCAAATGAAAAATGACACAGAAAAGTTGGGGTTTATTTGTTTTTAAAAACATGTTCTAGAAATCTATACTGGCTTCGCAAAGCATTTTGATGTTGCAGATATACTTGCAAGTTTTTTGGATAAAACAAGAACAAAACCCATAAAATTTCACGCTGACTTTGTGTTCATGAGTTACAAAGCATTAAGGATAAAAACGGAGTCTGATTTTATCAATGTAGAACATACGGATAACAACGGTCCTTGCCCAGATGCTGTCATGTTGCTGCTCTTAAACAAAGCTTTTGATAAGAGTAGGTGGGAGGGCTGTATAGTATATACTTATATTCTCATGGCTTTTCAGACAACATATAACTGCAACCAAAAGTAAAAAATACAATTCAAACTTAGAATAGGCTAATCATAACAGTTTAATAGCTTTCTATGTTCTGGACTAGATTAGCTGTATGTTTTAGCTATATAGTAAGTGGAATAAGTAATTTCTCATTATTTTATGTTTCATACATTACGGTATCTATGGGATATAACTTCTCATTCATCAAGATGTTGTGCCTTTTACAATTACATTTGTGCAAGCCCTATCAAAGTAAAATATAATTACAATTGTTTTGAACTACTCTTTAATGTTTTTTCCAAAGCATTTTGACTAAATGCAAACTCTTTCATCTAACAAGTTGATTATATTTTGATTAAATGTATTTCCAAAACAAATCCAACACAAAAAAAAATCCAAAAAGCTTTAATCTTGCCACCTGAGCAATGCATTTTTATGTCAAAAATCTTCCAAAGAACATCTTTGAATTCCAGCCTGAATTATCCTGTGATCCTATACTCCTAAGATATTTTCCCTCCAATAAAATAATCCTAGTAGCCAAGAATGTAAGTTACACATCATTAACATTTATGAAAGAAACACGATCTTATAATCCAGCAGGCAATCCTATTTACCTATAGAAAAAATGTGAACAGCAATGGCACTAGCCTTAAACCAAAAAAAGTATTACAACTCCTCCTGGAAAAAGCTACGGAATCAAAATAGAAGGGATTTTTTTGTGCATAGGACTTCTGAATTTCAGCTGACATTGTTGCTCCAACTAAGACTTTATAAATGCAAGCACTCAAAAATTCACTTGACATTTACAGCAATTGCAACGTGTAATACTTTTCGCAGATGATTTAAGAACTGATACTAACTCAAAAGCTGCTTGCAAAATAAAAGTTAATGTGTGTGTTTTTCCGTAAGTTGAGCCAGTTCCAGTATAAGGCTGACATGTCTTACAAGACAAAGAAAAATCACATCTGAATAACTGTGATTTTGATCTCCTGGAAAGTTAACCTTTCTAAGAATAGAACAGGGTTAGAAAGAAGAATGAGCAAAAAGAAGCTAATAAAGAAACTCACCAGAATACAAACTGAAGGCCAGTGCTACTCTGATAATTATACACCCAGTTCTGTGACAATATGAATATTGTCATTTTTCCATTGATGAACATGAGGAATTTCTGAGAAGCAAAGAGCATGAGAGAACTTGAGAATTGTTACGGTTGAATTCACTAAGATGCCCAGGAACATATTTGGTTAAGCTTTGAGCTTGTCACGAAATGTTATCCTGCTCAAAGTGAAGCTTTTCTGTATTTCCGAAAAAGCCCTGTGTTCTGTCCTGAGACTAATCTGCACTGTTTTTGAGCTTGTTTTGGCAAACAGAAATCAGAAAACAGATAAATCCTGGAAGAAATAGCAACATTCAGGGAACTCAACAAAGACGCAGTAAACCCAGACTGAGGCTTGTCCCCACACCTCTCCCCCACTGAGAAGTGCAGGGGCTCAGACTAGCCTTCATTCATGTGGATTTGATCACCACGGTGCTGGCTGCTCTGAGGAGACTGACTCACTAGTTTTGATCAGAAATTCCATCTCACAGATGAGAAATATGTCTCAATGAAATTTTAATCCAAAGTGATGCATTTCTGAATGTTTCAATTTTCTACAAAAAACTACTAATAATTAAGAAGTTTTGCTGCAGAATTCCCAACAAAGTGTAAGCAAAGGTCCCTCTCCTCGTGAAATAATTTGCCATTCTTTACCTTCCAGCCTTGGTCTCTTCAACTTCTAATATCATAACAAGTAAGACTCAGATGCAAAGTTGCTCAGAATTTGCCAGCTCAGTCCCAGGTAATTTCACACTGAAAAAAAGCAGCTCTCCTACCATTTGCTTTTAGCTAATGTTCTTACACGGCAGTTAGTAGTCTTGTGGTTTGCTGTCATTTTCTGTCTTTTCCCTATTTGGTCTTAGACCTGCTTCTTCCTCCTGGCCTGTTCACTTGAGCTGACTCCAGTTCTGCATGAATTTCAGTGTTGTCCATAACCTGTAATATGGCCTCCCTGACCCCAAGATTTGACAGTGTTTTGGTGATCTAGGACACAGGCAAATTACTAAGGACACCTTAGCAGGCTCTAAGGCAGGCGCACAGCCCAGTGCCGGATGGCACTGCAGAGTTCAGGCAGCGGCGATCAACAGCAAGTGGAAGAAGGCATCCGTTTTCATTTCTTCTGGGGTATAATCGGTGGCATTTGTTGCTTCTCCCACAATCTTTTCTTGTGGTTCTCCTTTGGGTTATAATAATCTCGCAGAAAGTATTAAAGAATAGATAATCAGCATCCCACCTTTTACGCCTCTCCAACAAGGTAGTTCTTTGACCAGAGCCAGGCTACAGGCTGGAGACAGTCCTTTCTCTTGCCCAAGGAACAGGTGAGCTGTCAGAACAAGGGGCCACATTTATGGCGGGTCAGGTATCCACACAGTTTACCTTCCAGAGACCCACATACATTAACTTTTGCTTTGCCTCCATGATTATATGGAGCTCAAAATAGCTTACATAGTGCTGAAGAGATCCTGAGTTCAATAGACATTGTGCTGACCTAAATTTTGTTAAACATATATCCTGTGTTTAATATCGTGTTAAACACTTTACCCAATGCTGACTGAGTCCCCTCCAGTTTTGCAGCTATCTGATCCTTTTCTTCATGTAAAATATTTCAACATATGTGGTTGACAAGTATAAAAGCCTACAGGCAGTTTCTGTATCACTTATACGATTGCTCCATCAGCCTCCAGCAAGCACCTACAGAGAGCAGCTAGAGGAATATATTTGGAAGGGCTATAGTTTTGCAGTGCCTCACTTTCTCTCAAAACAGGGAACACTTGTATTGTTGATGAGACCTTGAAACAAATCAACATTTGGAATGGATCCATGAACCTGACTTCTTTGATCAACAACCCCTGGAGGGACTAGAATCACACCAATTTTTAGACCTTTGCAGAGCAAATAACTACATCCATTTCACAAAGGCTGTAAAATGGAGCAGAGCTTTTAGCATTGGATGTAGTCTCTCAAAAGTGCTTTGTTTAGTCGTTTTGATTAACTTTGTTAGTATTGTTTTCTGTTTTCTCCTAGGTCATTCAGTCATCGGGCAGAGACAATGATAAATGAAATTGGCCAGTTCTTCACTGAGTTTTCTGGCTTTACGTTCTTCCTGGGAGCCCTGAAAATAACTGTCATCTCTAGCTAGGAGGCCTTGAAAGATAAATGTGACTTACAATCATTCCGGGGCCTTTTAAACCATTAATGGCAACCTATCACAGAGATTTCTGGGTTGATAACCCCATCAATGTCTACTAAAAAAAAGGAAATCTATTTCATCTGAGGCAGTGGCTATCTTCATTAAGTTACAGCACATCTTCACTTTGCAGTGGGGTATTTTGATCCTCTATTTAGGGAGGACTGGAGCTTACATTTAAAACTCCCCCAAATTGTGAAATATTATACTGGACCAGCTATTTTTTGAGTTTGAAAAGTGTTCAAAAAAGACTGCTTACACATGCACGTCATTCAACATTTAAGAGTGGCTTCAGAGATGGTTTATACAGAACTGGTGTAACCACCAGTTGTGTTATGAACAGTAACCACAGAATGCCACAACGTCTTCTCTGCAGCCTGCTGTCCTCAAACCAAGACATATATTCAGTGTGGGATCTTCTATAGCCCACAAGTTCTTAAGAAAATGCTAAATCACAGAATAAATTTAAACAGTGCTTCCACTGACTAATGCTGTTACCAATTTCTCTGTCAATCAAATAATAGTTTTCCTGAATTTGCATAAATCTAAATGCTAAGACAAAACATGTTTAATTCTATTTAGATTTCTGTAATTACATTAGCATCAAACTGATTTAAAGACAGGACGTGTGACTCTAATGAATGACACTAGCAAAGGCTCTGTCGCTTTATTCAAATGGGAAGAACTGAGCATATAAAGGCTTTTGGTTACATGGCATAATTCAAAGACTGTATAGGCCACCTGTTTCTTAAGGAATAAAAAAGGTTTTCATCATTCAGTTTCAACTATCAAGCCTATATTCTAGCTGGACTTACCATGTGGACAAATGCCCTCAAGTGTCTTTTAGAATGATAAAAGAACAGCTCACAATGTGAAGACGTTTGGAATGAACTATTACCTTATCACAGGTGAAAAAGAATCTCAGCTGCTGCTTAACACACTGTGCTGGTAATGTGTGACTGCTGCGTTGACAGGTTATCCCACCATGGACCTTGCCATCAATTTAATTCAAAATAGCTCTGCCCTAGGAGCTCTTTAAAAATGAAATGTTTAAAAACATCTCCAAGAGCTTCCTACTTACACTATCACACTTTGTATTACAGAGCAATTATTTGGTAAGTCTGTTCTTTCCGTAACCCAGGACCTGCTAATTGTTTAGTTTTAGTTAATTTATTACGGAAAAAATTTAATAAAATGCAGAAAATGGATATGTTTCTTTAATATTTGGGTTGTTTTATAATATAGTCACACCTGCTGCCAAAACAGTCTTATTAATGCTCATCTAGTTTGCTTATGTTGCAAAGAGAATGATAAAACTGAGCCTTGTCAGTGGATGTCCTAATGAGCACAGCTGTGTCATAAAGCCAAAAGGTTCTTCAAACAATTCAAAGCCCAAACCTTAAATGGCATCATCTATACCATGTCCATACAATTAGACTTTGCGAACAGGATAATATCTTCCTTCTCTTTCTGCTTATTCAGGGTGAGACAGAGAAGTTGAGTCGTGCTTGTCCGAGTTCAAGGAGCTCTGGTTTTGCCCTTGTGCTGAGAATTGCCTCAATCACAGCAAGTCATCTCACTGCAGATATCCAAATAGCATGAATGAGCTTAAAAACCAAAATGATAAAACTGAGGAGGTAAATTGAATAATGGCATTACAAAGTAGTAGTTCATGTCTCCTAAAATTGTTTAACCCATCTCTATTCCCAAACTCATCAGAAAACACAAAAATGAACAAATTAAGTTGGTTTGACAAGATGCACTGATAGTTAAAATCTGAAATTTTCACATGGTCCAGGGAAACACTTTATGATACAAATTTATCTTGTGTCTCCAGCTAGGATCCTAAATTCATAGCCAGGGAATTATATTTAAATTTATAGTACCACAAACCCCACAAATCTGATGTAGGTCAAATTCAAGGGAAAAATTTATGTATTTAGATTCTTAAAATAATAATATAAGATAGTAAATTCCGATGGTTAAGGTATAAACATTTTTGGCTATGACTCATTTTCCTCGAAGGGAAAGCATTTTTCCTATGCATCACTTTCTGAGTACACACAGATAGATCTAGGTGTCAGCTTCCTGTATTAATCTGATCTTGCTATTGTGAGGCATAACCTGCTGTCACAAGACACATTACATTTTAGAACACCACACTACACAAAGTAAGCATGCAACTTCTGACACTCATTGCTCATATGAAATAACCCAATCAGGGTTCTGATAGAAGAATCAAAATTATATGCATTTTAAGAACATTATTATTACTTAAGATCAGAAAATAAGTCTTTAAAAATAACAACAAGCCAAGAGCAAAACTCAGTAAATGAATGGAAAAAGGAGGATGACGAAGTGGAAACAACAACAACAACAACAACAAAACCATAGTGTGAAACATACACCAAGCAGCAGAATTTTGGTTATTGAATAATGAGAAGATATGAACCAACACTGTGGAGAAAGAAAAACAGAAGTTGCAAGAGGAAAATATTATCAAAAGTGAGGAAAGAAAGTGTTAAGACTAAACTATACAATCAGCATGTTTCAGAAATCTATTTGTATGGATGCCATGGAGCTTATTAAATACTGCAGGAAAAAAAAATGTCCCCTATAACTTACTGAAAAAAAAAAAGCTGTCAATGTCTAAAAGAATATTAAAGTTTCACTGAAGACTACTGGGCTTTTAACATTGATTTCAGACAGATGAGGGTCAGGTGTTTATTTCAATATACTTATTCTGATGGCTTTTTTTTTACTAGGAAAAGTCAATTATCTTGATGGTTAAAGTGGATATCAAAAGCCATTGACCACAACTGTCCACAAGCACGGAGAATTCTTTAATTTTACAACATCACAAATATTGCTTACCCTATGCCTGAACTGAAGGTCCCAAATTAATTCTGCTTCTCAAGAAAATAATACAATTTGGCAGCACTTCCATGACGTATTGCTGGCATCTCCAGTAACAGGGGTCAGATTAACACCACATTTTTTTCATAAACCTTATTGACGAGGCTTTGAGCAACCTGATCTAATGGGAGGTGTCCCTGCCTATGGCAGGGAGGTTGGAAGCAGATGATCTTTAAGTTCCCTTCCAACCCAAACCATTCTGTGATTCTATACTATTCGTCGTTCTAGATTTAACTATGAATATAAAGAGAGATTTTTCTCCAGACAAGAAGAAAATCTATTGGGAGCTTTGAGGCCTCACAACTACATTGCATTTAATAAAATAATTACAGTGTCACTAGAAAGTAAGTTTTCTTCAATAACAGCCCTGCGACCAGTTAAAGAAACAAAAGCACATTTCTGTCTTTAGCTCAGTGTTTACCTTACACAAATGCCTTTGCTTCACTGCGCCATTATCCACCAGTAGCATATGCTGTTACTGGAACACAAGCTCTCATTCCACTAATGTTATTGCTTAAAGAACACATTAAGATGCTGGTGTTTTCATACAGAAGGTATCCATACATCTTACACAAGTAATTACATTACCAGTAATCCTTCTAAAAGGCTGTCTTTGCTCAGTTGCTTTGCCAATAGCTCTAAGCTTGGTTATATGACAATCCCACTTACTCATAGTGTATGACTTGAAAGCAGATGAACCAGCTAATATGCTGGTGCTGTCTGATCAGGGACAAATTGTAGAACTGAGACCCACCAAAAGAAACAAGCTCTCTTTACAAAGCCCCAAATAGTTTCATTTTATTTATTACTGAAAACATTAGAGAGAGCAAAGAATTACTGACCCTGAAAATAGCATGTGTTCTTTTATACATTTTGCAAAGAAGGAAATGTAGCCACTAACTTTTAAAAGAGCTCTGGAAATCATGATGATATAAAAAAAGCAGCCTCTAGCTATAGTACAAGCATCTCTTTCATGAAGGATAAAAGTGGTGGTATGAAGATACTGAACAGTCTTGCAACATGTAATAGTCTTATCTGAAGATGTAATAATGCCAGCACATTCAAGCTAAGAAGTTTTGCTAAGTACTCAAACACTGTCTGAATTAATTCTGAAGACTACTTCCCATACTGTGAACGATGTCAAATCTATTAACGAATAAAAACTGTTAACCTGAACACTAGCACTGCACTTTTCTACTACAGAGTCTACTCCTTGCTCCTGAGATGCTGATTAAAAATAGCAACTGTCACTGTATCTGTCAGTCAGCGGATACATAGACGATGCAGGAGGCTGCGTGCAGAAGTGTTTTTGGACCATCAAGCAGCAGTACACAGACAGGCTATGAATAAATTAAACCAAAAATATAAGCCTCAGGCTGATGTGTTTGAACTTCACTGCAAACATTCTTCATACATATTTAATTGCTCCATTGAGACTGTGACTGTTCTGGAGACGTTCCAGGCATTATTTCCATTCCATTAGTACATTTGCAGTATGTGTACTCCTTAACCCAAAATGATTGATTCCATAAATGTCTTCTCACTTACTGACCTGAGCACTAATTGAGGTTGTGTATAGATTAAAAGAGAGTGTATGTTTCTTGAAACCAGCCAAAAATATATTGTGGTCACTGAAATACCTTGTAGCACAAAAAGAAAGTGGCACTTCCAACTGAAGACCCTAAAATGCTGCTTCACAGAAACGTTTCAGGTAGGAACAGCTGGAAATTATACAATCAGTTGAAAAACTATGCTAAACAACACTTTAAACGGAAGTTTAATGCTAAGTACAAAGCCCTACCTTTCTGAAACATAACACAATCATTCTTTGAAATATTTTTATCACATACCAGATGTTTTCGTCTGTGCTTGTATCTTGTAAATTAATTTGGGAGAAAGCATACATTTTTTTACATTCCATAAAAATAAAACTAAAGAAACTCAGATAATTTTATCAATTCAGCTGCACACAAGGGGAAAAGCTAAATTTTTTTAAGGTCTTATTCAAACCAAGATAATGTTATAAAGTGTAAATTATTCTACTATGAACGAAAACTTTTCCTGTTCAAGTTATTAAAGATAACTATGATTAAATTGCAGCAGCTCAAATCTTAAGTAAGCCACCCTGAGGAAACCATCCTGAAGATGTCCATAAGCGCTGCCTGGCCTCTGTTAATCTGAAAACTATGGACAGTCTTAAACCCTTAGTACTTAAAACATTAAAACTAAAATCAGTTGTATGACTGTTTGAACGAAAAATGGCTACATTCTTAACACACTTCCTTATTAACAGAAGTATGTTTATGCAGCTTGGTCAAGCTTTTATCAGACATCACAAGAATCCTTGGGAAACACTTAAATTCATACTATACTTTACTTATAAAGTTTAGAAGCATGACTTCAGGTGACAGGGTACTGCAGAGAAGCTTAGACAAGAATTCTGGGCCTGTCTTTGAGAGAAGTTTCATTCCAAGAACTCGGGCACTAAAAATGTCATTGTCATTGCATGTGCTGTATTCCTACAGATTCTCTATAGGAAACACATTAAATTTAAAGATGATTGTTTCCCACATATATTCCAACACTTTCAACTCAATATATCATTTAAAGTCAAATAAAATATTTCTAGCTTGTTTGCTGTCATTGAAAACAAGCCTCACTCTGTTTCCTTGCCCAAGAACTATGCTTCCTGCTCTATGCCAATGGGCCTTGAACATTCAATAAATGAGGTCAGGTCAAAGCATTCAAATAATTGGAAGCTAAACATGTGTCAAGTGCCCTTTTTCTACTGACATGCTACTTTTGCGTACAGCAAATAGGCATTCGTAGATGAGAGATCAGCACACCTCTGTGCCATGTTTAAAGTTGGAATTCCAGACAGTAGCCTCCCTGGGGCAGAGATTCCACCTGTGCTTGGACTGCACAACGCCGGCTCACTGGAGGGCCCAAATGAGTGCGTTTTTAATAGATGTTTGCTTTGAAACAATGGCCATGGGTGGTTGCTTAAAGGAAATTAATTTACTAAAAAAGTTTAAATTTATTATCTGTTTCAGTTTGTAGTAGAGACACCTTAGGGCATTTCATTATTCAAAGTTCCAACAGTTATGTATAAATTCACATAAAAATTAAAACCAACCCATATAAATAAAATGTAACTAACCTACCAGGTCAATAAAGAAAAGAAAATCAGAAAAATATCCTGTGCATTATAAATGTCATGCAGTTCCCCAATGCACGAAAAAGCAAAAAGGCTCAGGAATTTGCACTGGAGCTAACACTGCTGCACAATCTCAAAGAGAATGCTTGTTCAGCAATGGGAGAAAGCCATATGTATTATCTTTAAAATAAGAAATACCTTCTTCTTTTTATTTTCAGTATATCCCCAAATAAGCTAAAATGGCCACAGCAAGTCATAAAACTGAAATGTAAACCTCCTCCATTTTTATGTAATATTTTGACAATTTCTTGCCCTTTGTTGTCTACCTTCCCAATTGTAAGATATTCTTTCCTTAATGAAATTAAATTCAAATTACTTTATGGCAGAATTAGTGAATTCTGGTAGAGTGTGTACAGAAGAAACGGGGAGCACCGAACTAGTGTATAAGGAACAAAGCTTTCAAAAAGTTGGGCCTTTCTCAAGGCTGAACAGAATTTTTTCCACCTGTCGTCACTGGCTTTGCCTTACCCCATCAGCCACCACAGACAAGAAGGGCTCATGCCCTTTCCATTGAAATCCAGAAAGATTTACTCTTTATCTGCATGAGGAGCAGCACTGTGCTCACCAATGTACCAACACAATCAGTAATACAAAGCAAACAACTATAAACTGCAGTCAAGGTGGTTTCTCTTTAAGGAAAAGGTAACTCATTTCTGTAGATAAAGAATCAGAAAAGATGGAAAATATTTAGTACTGTTTAGCGTCTCTGTTTACACAGTCTATTGATGCTCTTGACTTTGATTAATTAGGCAGTATGACAAATTCGTTATGTTCATCGTTATGTACTTCTTGCTAGACAAAGTACTTCAAATACGCATGGTCTGAAATTTAAATAGTATCTGTTATTGTAAGGACTTAACTGCTAACATGATTTTTTGTGTTGTTAAAAAAAAATCCAGAAAAAGATGCTAAAGTATCAAAACATATATTACAAAACCAAGAGCCCTACAGGGCACCCTTTGTTAGCAGTCTTGTGTTGTAATTTTATGGACGGTTTCATCTGCTGTTTGTTTTAGGGGTTGCTTTTTCTACTGTCACACAAACAGACAACATGTAATTATTTGAAGTAAAAATATAGCTACAATATTCTCATTATGGTATCCTGCGTGAGAAATATATTTTAAAGTTGAAGGTCTTGATTAAGATAGCTGTCAGCAAATTCTTTTAATTTTACAACCCTACTGATTTGTTAAAAGCAGAAAAGCAAGTAAGAAACGAAAGAAATGCTCCTTACATCTACATGGAGGTTTTATACAAGGACTAACTAATCATATGTAAATTCACATATATAGTTGTGTTAAGCACATCCTGAAACATTAGTTTTAATTAAGTTCCCATTTTTATTGACATGGCTCTACTCTGATAGTGGCCATGAGGTATAAGAATCTGAAGAGGACAGAATGGGATTGGGGGATGAAGTCTGTCAGCATTTAAATAATAATTTCTTGTTCCACCTTTAAGTCCAGTCTTTGCAAAAGACAGAATCTCATCTCAGCCCTAAATAACTGAATTGGGATGTAACAAGCTATTTTTTTCCTTCTTTTAAAGCATCACCAGTTAGAAGGTAACTCAGCATCAGTACAGCCACATTCTAGTCCCACTTTGGATGTCAAGCTGTGATTTCACTGGAACCATTGCTACCCTGTTGCTGTTTGTTTGCCTGTTTGCACCAGCAGAATGAGTTGACACGGTGGAGAGTTCTGCTAAATTCTATTTGTCAAATTCTGCCCAAGACACAGCAGGTCATGTCATCAAGGACTATCAGGAAATCAAGAGGAATAAACTTTTTTAATCAGACACTCAATGGATGGCAACTGCTATATCACCCTGAAACCAGTGGAAGACTAATAATCTCATCCAACACACGCCCCCAGGGAGAGCAATCCCAGACCTCACTGTTAAACACTCCCGTTGACATCTGTGGAACAGTTTTACTGTGTTAGTGCTTCCAGCTACACATGAAATCCCCAGGCCCTCAAAACAGATAGTTTCCAAACTGATTTTCACTGGGCACAGATCAGTTTCAGAATGGCTTCTTCACACAGATCTGAAAGCCAAAGAACGTTTTATATGATCAGCATTTCTTGCAATCTCTTCCATGATAAAAAAAAGTTTGTAGTTTTGTGTATTCCTTTGGGCTTTCTAGTCCAGAAGAGTAAATACTCAGTATTTACAGGAAATATGGAAATATGAGAAAGATCATGAGTCAGGAGTTCAGCTAAGTACATCAGCAACTTATAAGGCACAAATCTAAAAATGCCATTGTGGAGAAACACAATTTTAAAAAATTACTCCGGCATTCCAGGAAGGGAAATAATTTAATTGCTTTAATCATCACATTTATTTTACAAACCAAATTGATTTTTGGAATCCAGCCATGACAAAGTCTATGGACTCTGGCTGTGAGCATGAGTAGCTGAAGCACTCAATTTCTGATCTCCACTGAACTCTGTGGGCTTTCAGAGTGCATATCTTGCACAAAACTACTGGCTGAGGCTGCATCTTCTCCATGCAGCATGTCTTTGTATGATACATTCTTTAAAATGTCCCCAAAGAGACTTGAGTTCAAGTTGAACTGTCCCCATTTTGGGCTATGATTTTGCCAGGCCTCTGCACACTGAAGCAAGGATGCAAAACAGTTAATTTCTACGCTGATAATCTGAAATGTATCCTTCTGCTGTATGAATAATAGTCCACAGTGTGCATGCTTGTCTAATTGCAATATTTGGAACTTCTACCTTGGGGTGGCTGTCACCATTACCTGATTATATGTTGTTCTAATTTGACTTTCAGCATTTTTGCTGCCTACATGATCCCATAATGTATATTATCTGACACCTATACTCATCCTAATTTTGGAGTGGACCCAGAATGAGTCCTAGTCTAGCTCTAAATGCTAAAGACAGACATTTTTGCTAACAAAAAAAAAATGGATCTATGCTGCGGAAGAAAGGAACAGAAAGCGTTCAAGCAGAAAGACGGCACTGACAGAAAAAGCAGCCAGACCAGTTATTCTGTTCTTCTCCTGGAAACTCTTCTACCGGGCCTGAGTGGAGACAGAGGTGTCTCCCGCTCAGCAAAAACTCTGTGGAAAGTAAAGAGAAGGTGCTAAAAGAGGACTTGCTGCAACATCCCTTCTATACTGGCCCTGTGCCTGAACTGAGGATTGCAACTGCCTATTTCAAAGAAAAAAACTTTTGAAGCCTGCTAAGGAAAATATTCATCTAAGAATTAGAGCTTTTCAGTTTTTGGCATAGAATGGGATTTTGTGAAAGCATTTTCTTTCGGAATTATTGTTCTTACTGAAACATTGCAGACACTGCATTTCAAGAAGTTCCATTAAATCTACACATTGGATAAAAATATTTCTAGTAATTGTTCATCATATACCTCTTGCTCACTAACAGGCATAGAATAAAACATGGGTTTTAAAGGAGGTGAAAATGAGTTGCCATATCCATCCAATTACGAGGGCTATACTTAGGGATCTAGCAAATATGTAGGAACAAAACCAACCTTTTTTTCTAACAGGTTATCAGCTATTGAATTGCAAGTAGATACCAAGCATATATCAAAAAGCTTAAACAGGCTGAGGAACTGAAAATATGTGCTATAAAATACATATGTACCACAGCGGTTCAAAGAATCTAAAGCCAAATTAAAGGTGAAACTCAAGTCCATGGGCCCAATCCAAAACCCCACTGTAGCTAATGGATGATACTTATCTCTCTTCAGTATAGCTATCTATCAGCCAGATTGCTCTACGAATCTTTTTTTACACCCAAGGACATGAAATGTTTTTGCACCAGAACTTACCAGGGGAATGGTGTTTGTGCAGGGGTGCTAGGAGCTCCCTTCCTCCCCTCTGTTGCTGTCCTGAGTGTGTGGCTGTGCGTGTGGATGTTGATGTTCATCTGAGAGGAAAGCCACCATGCCACACTCACTCCCCCTCTCTGCCAGCCCCTCTCTTACTCATGCAAATACAAGTAAGAAACAACATACGCTTTTGCTTCATTCGTAGGAGTCTCCATCACACACAAAAAAAAATAGCATAAGACCACTTTATGTAGGTTGAACAAGTAAAATAACAAATCTAATTTTCATGCTAAATAGATCTTCCAATTATAGTATTTCTTTTGAATCTGAGATCTCAGAGCTCCCTAAACTTGTTTCTGTCTCCCTTGAATGCTCTTCTTTCTGAGAAGAAAAGTAAGATGAGGAATGATTTCTCACCATTCTTCCTACCACAAACATAGTGGTGAAAAACGCATGACACAGCCTTTCCGAATACATACTGGCATAGACAAGATATGAATTACTTCTTTGATAGGTGAGACAGATGGGAGACTTTCACATGTACTCCTTCACATATGGATAGGTTTTCTCTGATTTTATATAAGTAATGTCATGCAAAGCATCTACCTCTCATGCAGTACATTACTAATCCGTTAATAACAGGCTCCATGTGGCCACATGGTGGCCTGTGGACTGACTGCATTTCCCAAGATGCTGCTATCTCCTCAGCTTTTCATAGAGAAGCCAAAGAAAGCTTGAGACAGGCCACAATGTTAGCACTGATTGCTAACTTGGAAGCCAACCACCCCACAGCTGGCTTAGAGCCTCTGGTCTGCCCTGCCCTTTCCCTCTTGCTTCTGCACACACTGCTAGTGTTTTGGGCAATCGTATCAGAGGGAGTGAGGAAGGGAAGAAGGAAAAGGACACACGGGTTCTGTCAGGGACTGGGGTGATTAATTTTTCTGGAAATCAGTGAGGAGGCAGGACCATCTTAGAGAAGGACTGAGTAATGATTCCAGTTGAAAACAGTGCTCACTGGGGAGGGCAGATTGATGGGAGAACCCTGATTTACTGACACTGTGGTCTTCATGCACCAAGGAGTGGGGGGGACGCATCAGAGAATGAGGTCCCAAAAATGGGTCTGACTCATGTGGCTGTCAAGCTTCAACCATTCTGGTGAGTCTTGACCAGTATTACTTTTCCATACTAGACGCTGGAAAAGCACTTTGCTATGAAAATGGAAAGGTATCTTGAGCCTCTGTCCATTATCTTGAGCCTCTCTCCATTATCTTGAGCCTCTGTCCATTATCTTTCAGCGCTCCTTGTTAACGGGTGAGGTCCCGGAAGACTGGAGGCTTGCCAACGTGACTCCCATTTACAAGAAAGGTTGTAAGGAGGATCCGGGGAACTACAGGCCTGTTAGCCTGACCTCAGTGCCAGGGAAGGTAATGGAACAGATTGTCTTGAGGGAGATCACGCGGCAGGTGTGGGATGACCAGGAGATCAGACCTAGCCAGCACGGGTTCGTGAAGGGCAGGTCCTGCTTGACCAATCTGATCTCCTTCTACGATCCTGTGACCCGTCTGATGGATGAAGGAAAGGCTGTTGATGTGGTCTACTTAGACTTCAGCAAAGCCTTTGACACTG
>WKFP01014838.1:1461799-1496340 GCA_011057875.1 Pterocles orientalis | reverse complement strand
GTTCAGGCTGAACTTTAGGAAGTATTACGTCTCGGAAAGGGTAATCAGGCATTGGAATGCACTGCCCAGGGAGGTGGTGGAGTCACCGACCATGGGAGTGTTCAAGAAACGTTTGGATGTTGTGTTGAGGAATATGATTTAGCTGGGAAGTATTGGTAATGGTTGGACTAGATGATCTTCTAGGTCTTTTCCAACCTTGATAATTCTGTGATTCTGTGTATTCCTTAGGACATGAATCAGAGTCTAGGCAGGATCAAACAGGTTTGAACAAAAAACTTTTGTGTGGATATTTTAGATAATATTATACTTCATAAATAGTATAGGATGGTTAAATGACAACCAAAAAAAGGCAGAAATCTTAAACAACTACCATTTGTATGAAAGAAAGTCCAGTGGTCTGGATTATGATGATTTATTTTCAAATTTTTTTCATGTTAACCAATTGTAATCTTACAGCATAGTTTGCCAATAATACCCAGCACAGAAATTAAATAAATGCTATCAAAAACATTGTAGTCACCTCTTGTCAAACAGTAATCGTCCTTCTTGGTTGCCAGACTAAATGTTAACAATTACTATTCATGTAAAGTTTTTGTTTTTTCCTCTCAGAATGTATTTAACAACGCCTGCCCAGATTAGTAGTCAGATTACTTGATATAAATTCTCCATGGCAGACTTCAGTGAATATTTTTTATTGAGACAAAAAGGAAATAGCAAGGAACTTCTTTTATTGTGTTGCTTATCCAAATTGAAGTTATTCACTTTGGCTATAGCATAAGACTAAAAGATTTACTGGGAGCAATAACATTGTTAAATATTTTTATGTAGTTTTATACTATTCATACCACTTACCAGCATATCTGCCTCACCTTCTAGATGCTTCCAGGTTTCTGTTCAGTAGTCAGCATCTTATCACAAGATAAATTTCTTAGATATTAAAGAATGAACAGATGAACTTTAAAACCCCCAAAATAGGGCAAGAATAATCTATGTATATCTATATGCATGTATATCACAGATATAATTATTTTGTTGTTTCATGTAGTTATATTTGTACAACTGCATCACAAAAACTTTTACTAAAGCTTAATGAAAGGTTTGTTTTCTTTATTTGATTTTATTAGTATATAATTTAGGCTGACAAAGCTATAATGTCTAATTGGTTTTTCTCAGCGCAGCCTATAATGAAAAGAATAGATGTCCTAAGAAGCTGTCTTTTGAAACAAATGTATAAACTACATTCATACATGTGAAAAGAACATAATTGTCCTGTATGCATTTATCATCTTGACTATGAAAGCATAGAATATGGAAATATAATTTATCAAACCAAACACTCAAATAGGTGCATAAATCTCTTAAAGAAACTATGCCTTATTTCGGTGTGGGAGACATGGCTATTTATCTCATAAGGAAGCTTCCTGTACTTCCAGGGTAGAAAATATTGTCCAATTAAGAATCCTGCACAAACCCATGTTTAACACAATCCTCTCTAAACATAACATATATGTACATGAAGTAGCATTCTGTAGCAATTCAGAGCAATTAATTTGAATAAAAGCTTTCAAATCTATATTACTAACTTGCTGAATCAAAGTACTGTGATTACTAAAATATATTACTGAGAATGTGTAGTTTTATTTTTTATTAAAGAAATCTAGAGAGAGCTTATGGAAATACATACTAAAAGAAGATTATTTAGTATGCAAAGTCAAACAAAACAAACCCAGGGAATTTACAATTCTCCATATTAGTTTATTTCTTCTCCATATTGGTATGTGCTTTATATTATTTCAGACAAGAGTCCTACGTCAGATACACATTATTGCACCAATGAAGACTGATCATTGTGTACACATACAATGAATGTCTAGCCAGGGACACCATGGAAATGGATTCCAGTCTGCTACTTGCATATTCAAAAGTTCAACTTGTATATATTATTCTGTCACCCTGCTTGCAATCAATATTCAGCTGCACAGTCCACTGTTATCTCTACACTCCCTCATTTTTATAATCTGCCTTTGAATATCAATTTTCTCTTCCCTGGCCACATAGACCTCAGCAGCTATTTTCTTCTCTTCCAGGAAGCTCACTTCTTTTTCTTGGTGTTCCATTTTTCTCTATAGCTAAAAGTTCAGATGAACAACTCTTTATGTCTTGCTCATTATAATCCCTCCCATCCTCTGTTAGGAAAGTTTTGAGGACAATTAATATTGGAACAGTTTGTCAAGAGAGAGTATTCGGGTCTTGCCTCTATTAACCAAACTGCACACACAGCCCAGAGATGTCCTGGTGATTTTATTCTAACTGCTATGTTCGATTTTGTCACAGGATACGGCAGGCCCCTGTGGAAGGCATGGTAATGAGGAGACAGAGATTTCAGGCACTAACTAGGCAGAGGTTAACCACAGGCCTTGGTGGCAGAGACCTGTATGTTAACACAGGCATGTGGCATTAGTGTGTGCTGCCTTTAGCAGCTTCACCTGTGTGTACTGAGTGTGACGCGTAGGAGCGCAATGTTCTCAGCAAAGCAGTGCTTATTACCACCAGATGGTAATCTAGAAAGCTCAATATTGCACAGGTTTGTTCACTTGGATAAAAACTATAAATACTGTAAAAACAGGCACCCCATAACTATTTACTAAAGTAGTTTTAAGTAATTTTTCATTAATTTTCCTAACATTACTCTCTTCCATTTGTAGTTAATTTTTAATGTATTTATTTGTCTTTCCTCTGTCTTAACAAATGGTTTCTTTTTTAAAAAAGAAAATTATAAAATGAGACCTTTAGTGTAGGTTGGACTTACTCTGTGTTCCAGGGGAATAAAATATTATTTGCAAAATAATCAGTCTTCTCACATTGTACTTCTCTCTCTGCTTCCTCTAATATCCAACATTAAAAATAACTACTGTTCTATATTGTCCTATTTATTTAACTTATCACTAGCTACTGCTGTTGGCTTGTCATCAGTCTTGTCCAAGATCTTTATTTGGCTTAATTTAACAACCTTTTTTTCTTGTTGCTCCTTTCAAATGTCACTTCTCTCATGTCATGCATAATTTGTCTCTCCTAAAACAGCCAAATTTGCAACATATCAAAAAAATATAAATCAGCCTATTTCAATTCATGCTTGTAGCTTCATGATAGTGACGGTAACCACAGAGCCCTGGAGACAGCTGTGTCTCTGCTGCAGCCTCATCTGACTGCCAGGTGGTTGCAGATATTTAACTCCCTGTGGGTATCTTTTTTGTGTAACCCACAAACACGTCTGCATCATCCCAGTAATTCCAGCAGCGTTCCAAATACTTCATTGCTTTCTAAAAGCCATCTTGTCAACACACTTTCTTAAATCTGTAAGAAAGTATGTTTGCATTTGCATTGTATCGCTATGTAATCTAACACACACCAGAACAAACAAAGGTGCCTCAGGACGGTGGAATTAGCCATGAGCAGAGCTGGAAATGACCAAAATGGAGACTTTTTCTTAAAAAGAAAGACAGCCTCTCACTGTAAAAAAAAATAGAAGGCACTTCAATTAACTCCTTACTGATGGGTTAGATAAAGGCAAATAGCAAATGGACATTTTGGAGCTAGCCAAGGTGTCTGTGGAAGAAATATGTTGTGAAGACATTCAAATGGCAGCCAGAATCCCCAGGAGCAACCAACAACCATTTGTTGACAATGTTTCCAGCGAAGGATTTAAAACAGGAGATGATAAGCTAAATCAAAACCTTTGCTAATTAGTTGAACTGGAGAGCTGAAAACATTTCCAAATGGGAAACACAAAGCAGTCACAGGATCAACTGTTACAAACAAGTGGATGGTGCCTTCAAACCCATGACAATCCACCTGTCTTTGGTATGTTTATAGACGTTGTCTAATTTTACAAAGTAAATCTGAAAATAAAAATTATGTTACCAGAATAACAAGTCCAGTGTGTATCTAAAATTTTTGTTTCACCAGCCACTTTAAACTGTGCATTACGTATCTATATTTGGAATACTTAATGCATTGTATTACACTATCTCTGCTAAACAGGTGTGCCACTAGGAAATGTCCTGAATAAATGGATTTGGCATACCAGTACCTGTGTAGGACATATTATTGAGGTTGCTTCATTTAGGATATTTCAGCAATGAAATGAGGCTGCTCACACCACACTGCTTAAGGAACAACAAATGAAATACAAATACCCCACATTATCATATATAACATTATCAATACTTTAACTCCCCCTTCTATTTTTTCTACTTATTAGGAAAAAAAAAGTCTACTTTTACTGATGTCTAATGTGCCCTATCTAAATAATGTATCTACAGAACGTAGTCTGTTGCCCAGGGTTATTTTATTTCACTGCTTAAAGCTAAAAAAAAAATAGCATTTATGTCTTTAGGTTTTTAAATCCCCATTAAGGATACCCTTTAGTAAGAGAAACATGTTTGAAAAGAACCATAATTTTTTACTTTAACTCCATTTAAAATTTTTGGTAAATTTTTTCTTAATGTGAATATTATTTGAAAGTAAATACAGATTTATAACATTTCAGGCTGCAAGTCGAAACATCTCTCACAATAACATCTGAGTACTTCTAATAGAGTTTTATTGTTCCCCTTGTCTGCTATGTAAATTTGAAATCTCCCTACCATGTCACCTTGCTTTTAACTCTTTTTTTCATTCTTCCAATCAACATAGCAGAAAATTATTATTTTATTTATTCCTCTAATTGCACATTTCTGAGATGGTTCCTAAATGTTTAGCACATTCCATGGGGCTTACTAGTTTTCTTAATTGCCTTCAGTAAAGAACTTCGTCAAAAGACTTTTGAAAGTCCAGATAAATTAGATCAAGCATTTCTTCCTCATCCATTATTTTGATGACATGTTCAAAAAGTTCTAACAGATCAGAGAAGGTTTTCTTTCAGCAAAGCTACCCGGGATTCTTTTAGCAAAATTTAATCTAGAGTTTTACTCATAATTCTATTATTGATGATGTATTCAATCCACTTAGTTAATACTGAACTCAGACTTACAGGCCAGTAGGATAAACCTAGTTTGCTGAAAAAAAGCAACAAAACCAAAACAACAGGCAAATTTTAACATTCAGTTTCTCAACAGGCAATTAACTGCTAGTAAAATTTGCATCAGCTCACCCCCTTTGGTGATAAACCTTGTTTGTAGCCAATCAGCCACCTGATTCTGCTTTCTTTTTAGTCTTTAGATTTCTCATTATTTCCTTTAATTGCCTCAATATAATATATCATTTTACTACTTCAAAAGTATACTATTTCATTGCATTTTCACTAGCAGAATCCATGTAAATAGATCTTTCAACTTCTCTGTGACAATTCGTTCTAAATCTGCTCTTTAAAAAACAGCAGGTCTGCTGATATTTTCATGAGATTTTCTGCTTCTGATGTAGTTGAAAAAAAAATCTTTGCAGTTTCTTTCATCTTCAGCTATAAGGTCTTCAGACCGCCTCTTAGAGTATACATTTTGCATTTTTCAATTTTTCTGACACAATTTATTTTCTGTTTTAACAGTTACAATCTGCCTGGAAGAGGCAACATTGGGGTCAAATAAATGCTTACCCACCACAATTTTTCCCATTGATTTTTAAATATTTTCCCTAATAATCTGAGGTGGAGTCACTATTTGAAATCTCATTCATTTGTTAATTCAACAAATTGCTACATGAATTTCAAGGTCACAAAAGAACACTCACATATCTACTTACATTAGTTGCAAGAACTGAAAATGGGTCACCTAAATGTCACATATAGCAAAAATTTTCCAACTCAGTTATAAACAGCATTAAAGATACAATAAAAGAAACGGTATACATCAATTTTAAAATTATGTTCTACACCAACTATTTTGACTAGGAATTGTTCACTAATGTACAGCTTTTGTAATGTTTCATTTTTCGTTCGACCAAATTTCATTTTTTCCCAACTATATATTCCATTTATACTTCTTATTGCCACAGACAATTAGAAGGTACATTTTTGGATGTTCTATAAAAGATTTATTTACAATAATTTGATTTTACTATTTTCCTACCAGAATAAAATGATCCTAATGTTTCCTTTCTTCCAGAAAGCTCTGGCAGACTTTCCCCAGTCTGGGTAGGGTTTGTCCTGAAGCATCATATCAGTGACCTACAGGGAAAGAAAAAAGAACACAGAGTTAAACCAGTGTTACAAAAGAAAGTACTAACACGGACTTTACAAACACGTTTTTTAATGTATGACACGCCTGCTTCAGTTCTGGTAATCTGAATAGTTAAACAGTAGAAAAATAGTATCTCTAGTGTTATCTGCAATCAAGGTAAAGTATATCGCCCGACATATGATGCCCCTAGACCTGCACACAACTCCTTGAGAAACAAGGACACCTGTGGAGATCCAAAGATAAGAAGAGGAACCAGTCTAGTGTCTACAGCAACCTACAGTACATAAACTGTATTCCCCTACAGCTACAAAGCTTTCTGGGATCCACTTCCCTGAGAGCAGCAGCAGTAGAATTTCCTCTCTTGAAAACTGCAGCCAAAGTGTGCAAACCTGTGAATTAAGCATTATATGCCATTTGTAATCTCCTCTTGCTTCCTCGTATCAGTAAGAAAAGCACACGTGGGACTGGAGACGTGAAAATCTCTTAAAACTTGCACAAAATTTTAAAAGTATGAAATATTTATTCTCATTTTCATAATTCCTATCTAAAGAGACCATCTGTTTCTCTGTCCAGAGACTCATATGTATGCACTGCTTCCGTGTGGGACACAAAAGTATTAAAAATAACTTTCAGCTAAATGAGGGAGGTGAATACCCCTCAGGTGCTTGCACCTTTGGGAAGTTGTGTTTTCATATCCGTTTACTTCAATTAACTGTACTAAAAAGCACCAAAAGTTATATTACAGTAAACTCATCAATTCTGTTGTGCAGAAGATCCAGAAGAGTTAAAGCCTACCCATCCGTAAAGATTAAGAAATAAATGAACAGATAAAGGAAACAGGGGCGAGCATTTGCTTCAAAATACAGAGATAAATATAACAAATTCTTACCATCTGTCATTGGTATCAGTATACAGTGGAAAATTACTAATGTTTTGATTAGTCTGAAAATAACTTAAGATTTAATAAGATTTCAGAAGGAAATAACTTCAAAATGCAGTCAGGATTTCTTGTTTCTATTTTCTGCTACATTTATTCTGATACACAGAGTTTTAAAAATCCAGTTTACCATCCAGAGTGTGAGCTACCACTTTCAATCAATGACATTAACATTGTTTATCAAAAAGAACACATGGCCCATGATTAAATTAAAACTACGTACAAACTACATTCAACTTCTAAATTTTGGTTCAAAGTCCATTTGGGGGTTAAAAGTGCTCCGCATATTAACCTGAAGGGCTAGGTCCAAATTAATATGTTAAATAAATAGAAAAACACATTATAGGATTTTATGATTCCATCAAGCCTAGCCTGGAGAAAGAACATATTATATCCTGAAATACAATATTTACTAGTTGTTTTATGTAGGTAAATCTTTTCTCAGATCAGCATGATATGATGCTTTTTTGTAAGATCCCTATTATCTTAATAAATACTTTGATAAATATTTAATGATGAACAAGAGCTCAGTAAAGATTTAACCAACTACTTTAATAATACCTTTTTCTCTTAGGAGGAATCTACATAGTAACAAATACTCACAAAGAAAAACAGACATTTCAAGAGGTTTTGTTCAATTTTTAAAATATTTTCTCCATACACTTTCAGGGAAACAATATAGTTGGTAGAAGGATGCAATCTGCTGCTCTATGACCAATTATTAGAGTAGCACGTTTCATGAGAATGACATTCAAGAAGGAGACATCTTCTGAGGAAAATGGAAAGATGAGGCAGGAAATGTTCTTTCTGACACCAGACAGTTGGTCTTTCATCTCCCATCTTTGGCATTTATTTAAAGTCATATCACCAGATCAATGTCAGGTCAGTTGCAGCTAAATTGGCTGAAGCAGAGACAGTCATTAAAGGGATGCATTCCATAAACAGAAATCCAATTACCTTCTGCATTAGAGAAATCAAATTCATTTTCTGGTTTGGTCAAGGACAGTCACTGTGGAAAACGACTCACAGGAGAAAAGCACTCAACACTGTCATGGTGCAAATAAGTTTTAGATAGGAACATCAAAAACTCATTGCTCTTGTTAGAATGATGTTTTTAGAAAAATAAAAAAATATAAAATTTAATTTAATTTGCACAACTAAGTATAAAGAGATGTGTGAGTGTGTATTTTTTTTTTCTTTCTCCTTATATTTCACAATACAATTACTGGCCAGCAAACATTTCTCTCTTTTTTACCCTCCTATACTTGAAAACACTGCGGATACTCAGGAATAAAAAATAATTGACCACTTTCGTAATTCTATTTATGCATGCACCCTATGTAATCAAGATAAAACAGGGAAAGCCACTTACAAAGTAATTAAGTAATGTATTTTTTTCTTGAATTAAGAGATGTGATATACTTTAATCAATTAATTACACTGCTTCAGTCCAGAAAGGAATGGCCCCTACATACAATGACTGTATACTCTTTCATTTTATTTAGTGTCTCATGAGAGGAATATTTACACTGTATTGAAGTACACAAACAAAACTGTCTAATACACATCATCTGACTTTTTAAGTCACACACATGCCACAGCAAAATATTTTCATTAAAAATAGTATCCCTTGTATATATTACAGTCTTAAATTTCACTTTCTTGAATAAAAATATGACTTTATTGACTATTTATATTAATCACTTCACATTAACCATGAAGATAACATTCAATGCTTTTAAAAAGGAATATTAGTATCAATAAATTAACAGCAAAATCTTAGAATTCACAATTTTTGTTACAGAAAAGTAATTTATTTTTTATCTGATACTCTGCAATAATTTGAAAAATTGTCATATCATATAGAAGAAACCACCTGGGATCCAAGTCACATTCAGAGCAAGTAACTTACACAAATAAGTGCAGAAAGCAAAATTCTAAAACCCAAAAAAACCCCCTCAACAAAACACTAAGATACCTGAGATATACTAAGTGGAACAGTAAGACACCTTAGGGTTCATTTACTCCTTCTGTGTAGTTGCTTTTTGAGCGTGTTGCTCAGGATGCTCAGCACATACTTTAGATCTCTCCTCCCCAGACAGTCATGTCAAACGATGCTACAGCAAGCTGCAGGATCCTTCCCAGCAGAGGCAACATCTACAGCGGGAGTTTCAGGCAAAGCTAAGTACCTTTTCTATTAACAAGCCAACTGTAAGTGAAACTATCCTTAAAAAAAAAACAAAAAAAACCCCCCAAAAAACAAACAAAAAAAAACCCCAAACCTAATACTTTGGTCACGCTTTCAAAGTATCTATCTCCTGATTTCTTCACTAGTAGGAACTATGCTGTCATCTTCAGAGTGCAAACTGATCATTCCTGGAAAACTAATGTGGCATGGGCTGCTGGCCAGAGCTGTTTTCATCTGCCAAATTGCATTTTAGAAACCTAGAAGTATAAAAGTACATCAAATAGCTTCATAGTAGCACTCCTCCACATAAGAAACTGCAGAAACTGTAACTTAAAAGAGAAATGGACTCTGGACAAGCTCTCTAGGTTGCAGTGTATTCCATAGTGCAATATTCATTAAGTAGAAACCATCCCTCAGTGGAGGATTTTCATTGCTTTATCCACACTTGGATAACTCATCAAAACAGGGTAAGAGCAGCCCTCCAGAATTTAACAGGATGTAGATGAAGCCAAGAACCACAAGAAAAGCCTGGAAATACAAACCAAATGGTGAACTCTCAAACATTTTTTATTATTTTGACACAGCAATGAGCGGTGAAAGATCTAATGGACAGTAGAACTCTAGCATCTCATATCAGCAAAGAAGCTGTTCATACACAGCTACTCCGTCAGGACCATCATGGTGCTTTTGCTGGAAAATGGAGCAGCCTGAATAACTCTGCACTTGGCAAAATACACATTTCTACCACTGTCAAGTACATGGCTCAAGTATTATATTTTTTTTTCTATTTTTATCATTTTACAATTTCAAAATATCTTATTTTAAATCATCAGCCTCTTCATAAGAAGCATTAAATTAATTTAATTTGAAACTCAGCCTTTAAATAGTTCATAAGAAACACTTTTCCACTTTCCCCAAACACTTTACACAAGAAACAGTATTTTTAGCCCTGGAACTGAGGAATTTAATTCATGAGTATCACAAACTCTAAAAGTTTTCAGAAGTGGTAAGGATGCCACAGTGTCCTGGTTTCTGCTGGGACAGAGGTAAATTTCTTCATAGTAGTTAGTGTGAGGCTTCTGCTGAGAAGAAGACTGATAACGTCCTGATGTTTACAGTTGCTGCCAGGACAGTCAAGAACTTTTCAGCTTCTCTGCTCTGCCAGTGTCTGCAGGTGCAGGAGAAGCTGGGAGGGAGCATAGTCCACAATTACTGGTTTAGGATTTGACCCAAACTGGCCAATGGTATATTCCATTGATATCTTTTGCAAAGACTCAAAACCACTTATGTGTTTCTGACACGTACGCAGTTCTTTTTCTAGAGAGTGAGGTTAAATCAGGTTAAAGCAATTATGTTTCCTGAAGTCAGAGTGTGAAGTCAATGAGACCTAATGCATACCACTGAGTGCATACACTTCCTTTGCTTTGCTGTCATGTGCTTTTAGGTAAGAGCCATATATGTGTGTCCCACTAACTACACATTAATTCTTTATCAGATCTGTCTTCAAGTACCATACTACACCATGGCAATCATATACAAAACCAGGGAAACGTTTAGTATTCAGTAATTAAAAGCTTCTATCCATCATTTTTCTGTTCATCTTCTTTGAGATACTAAAAAGCTGCAGAGCTATTCTCTTGATGTACCAAAGTAACCTATATGGAAAATGCTTTCATGCTTCTTTCTTCTGGATTTAGGGAGAAAACTGTCTTCTCCAGATTATACCTCTACACTTCCATGGTTTACACAATGATAGTAAGAAATGTCTCCTTTAATTATGAAATTGTTGAGCAGAAGTGTCGAAAACTTCCTTCAGAAATAACCGTTGATTTATTTTAGCCCTCTCTGCTGCATTTTGGAATATATAAAATGTGTAAATGTTTGAAAACAAATGTGTCAAATATTTGTACTTAGTTTTAATGAACTATAAGGGAGTTTTTTTCAAGTTAAATATTAATAGTCAGCTGTAGATACACTGCTACAAGTCAAATTAGTTTTGTCTGCTTTCTACATTTTCAAACACTCCTAGTGTAGTTTCATTCCTACCCTGAAAACTCAAGATCATGTTAGGTTATTTCTCTTTCAATTTAATTGTAAGAAATTATTTTTAGTTCGCATTTTCAAACCAACAGCAATCACAGAGGCAAAATATGGCCCCTCCAATCTACTCTTGATCACTTTCTGATTTTAATCAGATCCAGTAAGACACTGTTGTTGTCTTACCAACACATATTGTTTTAAGACTAAAATCCTGAAAAACATTACTTTGTTGTCACAATTCAGTGATCAATAACAAATGCTAAATAATACTATGGTTCACTTTTTTTTTTTGCTTTTGCAACAGCCCCCGGTATTATTTTGTGCATTTGCACATTTCCCACCAATAAAATGTTTCCAGAATGCTGCTCTTATGAGCGATTATTCTCCTGATCCGCATCATTTGCAGATGTGCACCATCTTATACCTGAATTTCCACCAAAAACAGTTAAAGAATGTCTTTTGTACAAACATTGAGGGGGCTTATATTAATTACTGATATCTTCACTGATCCATGCACACGTATTTCTTCACCCACTTGAGGAAGCAGAAAGTCTCTTTTTTTTTGGCCAGCAGATCTTGATCCAGTTTTTTAATATTATCATAGCAGTTTCTGCCATAGTCACAATCCATGCAGGGATAACAACTCAATAACAAGACAAGAATTATTAAAAATATATACACTTTAGGGTCAACTTCAGAAAAGTCACCCCTGCCAGTGTTTCCTTTCAGTTTCCAGATCAAGTTAGTACATAACGCTCCATGAAGCCAGTGTCTAGCCCACGATTTGTGGTGAAAAATTTCTTTAGCTATCAAAAGGTGAGTTAGGGAGAAATCTGGCCTGCAATTATTTTAGATCTGTTCAAGTTATTCTGGAAATTATACTTTGTATTTCAACACCATCAGAAACAATTCCCGAATGAATTTTGGTTTTCTTTTTAAAAAAATAAACAAAAATGAATAATAATTTTCTCTTAACTGGAAATTCCTTGACACTTCATAAGTATAAATAACTGTTTAGGAGCAATTGTACAACTGACGTAGGGCTTCTGCAAACAAATTCTAAGCTGTACCATCTCATTTCCTCTCACATTTCAAGTCCCAGCCGTGCACACAAACCACTGCATATATGCCACAAAATATACTGGCTGCCATGTGGCAAACCCTTGCTGTTTATATAAGTATCGAGACCATGCTTTGGAAGACACTTTTTCGAGCTTTACTGCTTACTTAGTAGTGTTACAAATGCAGAAGCAGAGGTCTAGATAATATCATATCTTCCAGACAAACAATTGTAGTTTTGAAGTTCTTGCTCTTCAGAAAAAAGATGGTGTCCATAAATGACAACATATGCCTCTTGGTGCCTTTTCACCTGCCTTTCCCTTTCCCACTAATACTTTTTGATTATATTTGGTGAGCTAATGGATGAGAGAAGCCCAACAAATGTAGAGGCAACACTTGCAGCAAGGACATAGTTTTCGGGTGATTCTATGGTAGGTGAGGGAGTGAAAGAAGAAGAAACATTTGTAATAACTATTTGTGACAATAGCAAATTACTAATGAATAATTTGAGGGCTTGCTGTTCCCTTCTCTATGTAGCTTCCACTTAGTGACTACTGAGAAATTATTCTCTTGTGAAGGCCGAGTGAATGTGAGATATAATGGGTGTGTTTTGCTGCTTGATTGTTAGGAATTATTCTCACTTTACACAATGTGTTCTAGATCAACAGCATAAGCTAGCTAGAGTAAATATAAGCAGCACATCTTTCAAAAAATCTCTGTTGGTGTCTACATGATGCAGACCCTGGTAAAAATGAAGCTCTGAAGTTTGTGCTCTGCCTGTCACCACTCTCTCACACTCAACATGTGAGAACCACAGGAGAACCATCCAAACACTGGGAGGTCTCCAGCGACGTGCGGGAGGCACACAGGCCACTCTCCTCAGACAACTGCCTGCTTCCTCTTGCCAGAACAAAGAGCCTAATTAAACAAAAATCCACCTCCATGCTGCCGACACTGTGCTCCTTTCCCAGTTGATTCAGAGCTGTGGTATACTGACAGAGCTCAGAGTGGTTTCAATCCATTTCATTTCTTTACGGCGACTGGCACTGAGAAGCTGTAGCTTCAGAATAAGTAAATGGGAACTTGAAACTTCCTTTACATGGCCTTTCCTGTCTGCACTCATAGTAAACACAGCTACTAGACATCTATAATGTCACTCAAAGTAGAGAATGAGAACAAATCCGCACAAAAGTTTCTCATAGTTCCTAGAAATACTAACTTGAAAATGGAAACGGCTAACAGAAAACAAACTGCAAAACTCCATTAAGTGCTTCTAAAAAACCTTCCCACGGCTCTTTACAATATTTTTTTTATCATACTACAGGGGATTACACCACTACAAGAATTTTCTGCTCAGCTCCTGGTTCTTTGCCAGATTTATAGGCAACATCATTAATTGTTTTTAATTACCCTTCTATATTGAAGCTACAACTATATTGAGAACATAATCCATCAACAATTTAGAAATCCTTCTATTTGTCCACATTTCCTGGGCAATTCTGTACTTGAGGTGCAAGCATGGTCCCATTTTTGTTTAATTCCCTTTAAAAAAAATTACTTTGGTCTTACTTCCAGGATAAAGAGTGTACATGGATGGTCTGTTGAGGGTGGTACTGGTTCCACTTCAACAGAGGAAAAACTCCAGGCTGTTGCAAAGTCACTTGCTATTGTGAATAACAAATATTTTACTTTGAAAAAGTCAACCAAATATTTTTTGCATCAGATTGTGTTCTTTAAGAACATTCAGAGAGTCAAATTTTTTAACACCTCCAATTATAATTAAAATATAAAAATGCTCATCAAAAATTGCACAAAAAGGATGTAGTGTCTTTCCAGAAAGCAGAGAAATGCTGATTACTCTTAAACTGTATGAGGTTTGTTCAAGGTATTCTTCCTGCTGAAACAGGAACACAAAATGAAGTATGTCCCTATTCCCTGAATAGGGAAATTTTGGGACTAACTATATAAAAAATTGAGATCATCACTTAAGTTGTCTCTATTAAAGAATCATAATATTGGAGGTCTTTACTGTTTCAAGCATAGTGATATTGCTTTTCCCTTAAAATGATGTGACTGGCTTAGCTCAGATATACGAAATTAAGAAAGATAATATAATATAATTAATTTTCCTTTTATTTTAATTCAGGTTTTACAGTTTGTGTTTTCAAAGACTTCTCACCAAATATGATGACTTGAAGTGGAAAATATGACACTCTTAAAGTCACTAAAAACTCCAAACTGGATTTCAGATAAAATTCCTGCTACTTCAGAGTCAAGACACAATATTACAATCTTTAACAACTAAGAATATTGATACCTTTTTGTATAATAAACACCAAAGGGGAAATCTGGCTATTAAACTTTAGCGGATACAACTGAAAATGTTTCATACTGCTCCTTGTTTGGGAAGAATATTGAAAACACACACGAGATAACGGTTTGTGAAGAATTCTTAAGTACTAGATGGGTTGCCAGAGGGTATTTTAGAAAAGGAGTAAGTGGGAGCTGACAGAAATTGATGTAACTCTAGGGACAAGATTTTACACTTCCTTCTGGACTTGCTCTGAAAGATGTTCCACAGCAAATTTGACAGTAAGTAAGATACCTGGTTTGGCAAACTGAAAAGTTAAGAATGGCTATAGAAAATATTGGTAGTAATGTTGCTTTCTCACGTGCCCTTGGCTATAGAAAACAGCAGTCTTCAACCAAAATGTTTAGTTACCTGAGCATAGGCAGAACTTTGAATTTTTGTTACTTTAGTTCAATAAGGAGTGAAAGAATGACAGGACCTCTGGTCAAACAGAACATTCAAAGAGAATGGAAGGAAATTTGTTCCACTTTTAAGCATATTTGAGAACACAATCCTTAATATACGGCTGTTAGTCTTCTATATTATAAAGTCTGTGCTCATGTTATACTTCTATTTGAAATTGAGTCTCTCCTATACAAACAATGAATCAAGATTTTTTTTCAAGTTTTCCTTCCTGGTTTCATATGCATCACTATCTGCAAACATTCATCCCATGGGGAAGCAGAATTGATATAATTTAGAAGAAAGCAAATAACATTAGATCATGGTTGCACAGTCAGTTGCCGTTTGTTCAACAGCCTACACATAAAGCTATATGAAGCCAGCTAATGGTCACTCATTAAAATGTACTTTTACCTTATACCTATTCTTAAGACACACTGTGGAGAAAACCAACGTGTTCTTTAAAAAAGATCAAAGGAGAAAAATCTCAAGAAGACCAACTTTACATGAGAGGGAAAGTTGATTTACTTAAAAGTTCAGAAGTTACAAATTAAAAAATGCTGCTTTATCAACTTGGTGCAAAGCAGATTTTTTTATCAGATTCTCTTTTGAACAACAATTTTTGGTCAATTATTACTTCTCACACGGACATTTCTCAAGGCTGAGCCATACTGTGTGCACAGCTGATATGGTACAATCTTTGCTCTACAGACGGTCTTGTTTGTCTTCCTGGCTTACTTGATTAAGCATTTTAATCAGCATTTTGCATAAGATTGTGCATCTTCTGTTGAAAACTGTCTGGCTAGTATTTAGTTGAAAACTAGTTCACTTCTCAACACCTTACTTAGGCTTTGGCTGTTTCTTATTCCATAACTTTTGAAGGGTATATAATCAATATCTTAAATTGTTTCTTTCTTTACTAAGCAATAATGAATGTTCTTCAATAATTGCAAAATTCTGCATTAACAGTGTTTGTAAGCAGCTTCCAATGAAGCTGGTAAGCTGTTAGACATCTAGCATAATGCCATGGAGAATATATAAAAGAAAAGCTTTATTTTGCCCTAAGCTTTGACCTTTTTACCTCTAACTGAAAAAATAAAATACTAGATTTAGTATTGTATTTATCCCCTATTTTCTGAGCGTTTTGCTAAGTCACCCCTTTTCCTCAGCCAGATCAGGTCTTTGTTTTTGGGGGGTTTTATTGGACATAGTAATTCTGTTTTTCCCCCGATAGTTCTCAGGAAACTGAATGCAGTTTATATTTGCGTGCTTGAATTAGGTAGAAGGTACAATTTAAAATCACCTTTATTTCATTCATGTGTAGACCATTTGGCTGAGCTCCAGCTCTTTGGCTTGCTTTCTTAGCACAAGGAGGGAAATGTCATAATTTGGGAAAATGTAAGTGCCCTCTCCAGAGCCCAGATCACACTCTCTTAATACCTTCTAGAAATTTTTGTTGATAGATGGGAAACTAAAAGCTCTCCAATGACTAAGCACAAGCAGAAGATTTTAAAACATATATATTTGCCTTCTAACTGTAAAGAGAAGGCAAAAATTCAGTTAGATTATTGGTCTTCTCAAACAATAACTGCATATTCTCAAGGTGTATGAGACAAAAGAATCCACTTTATGAGGGAAATGATAAAGATACTATATTTACAGGATATCCACTATTGCAAAAGGTAAAGTCAATACATATTTACAGCTAATTTATTTTATAGTTAACTTATACTACCTTTATATCAAATATATACTTTATGCTTTACTAAAGTCTCATCCTCCCTGTCTTGACTATGATAGGTCATCTTTGGAGCAGTCCCTAGACTCCAGTTTCAATGCCTCTGAGTTCTATTGTTAATCGTAAGTCCTTGCTCAGAAAAATGCATTTTAAAATTACTCAGCCTAGGACTGAGTAGCATGATTGTATGATAGCACTATGACATTGTACCTCATGACTATATCCCACCTCCAGTTTGAAAGACAGTCTGTGGAAAAGCTAAGCTAGTGCTGATGCACTCGCATTTCAGCCTAGGTACATATTAACCTAGGAGGTATACTGCTGGCTTAACTATTATCTAGCAGAGCTAATGTAGTAAAACTTCAAGGATAAATGACAAACACAAGTGGCAATGCTCGGTATACATATAATACATAAAGCTGGAATATAGATTGCCTGAGTTATCTTGCCACATAAAGAGGACTCAAGAAAATGTCCCTGTCAGTTGGCTGAAAAATTTGAACAGAAATTTTTAGGTTTATTTATATAAGCATATAAACAAAAATCCATATATGCTTGAAAACCAGCAATATCTGTAAACACTTTCATTAAAATTGCAACTACCCTGGGTATATTGGCAAAAATGTTTTATAACAGATGAAGAATGAAATATGATTACAGCTTTAGATTAGCTAAACTTGGTATGACCTTAGGTCTAGCATAGAATCACAGAATCATTAAAGTTGGAAACGACCTCAAGGATCATCAAGTCCAACCATCAACCCAACACCACCTAACTCACTAAACCATGTCCCTAAGCACCACATCTACACGTTTCCTGAACACCTCCAGGGATGGTGACTCCACCACTTCCCTGGGCAGCCTGTTCCAATTCACTCTTTCAGTGAAGAAATTTTTTCTAACATCTAGCCTAAACCTCCCCTGGTGCAACTTGAGGCTGTTTCCTCTTGTCCTATCACCTGTTACTTTAGAGAAGAGGCCAGCACCCACCTCTCTACAACCTCCTTTCAGGTAGTTGTAGAGAGTGATAAGGTCAGGGGCACAATCACTTCCCTAGTCCTGCTGGCCACACTATTGCTGATGCAGGCCAGGATGCCGTTGGCCTTCTTGGCCACCTGGGCACACTGCTGGCTCATGTTCATCTGGCTGTTAACCAGCACCCCCAGGTCCCTCTCTGCTGGGCAGCTTTCCAGCCACTCTGCCCCGAGCCTGTAGCGTTGCAGGGGGTTGTTGTGACCAAAGTGCAGGACCCAGCACTTGGCTTTATTGAACCTCAAACAATTGGCCTCAGCCCATGGGTCCAGCCTGTCCAGATCCCTCTGCGAAGCCTTCCTACCCTCAAGGAGGTCAACACACCCACTCAGTTTGGTATCATCAGCAAACTTACTGAGGGAGCACTCAATCCCCTCATCCAGGTCATTGATAAAGATGTTAAACAGGACAGGCCCCAAAACCAATCCCTGGGGAACACCACTGGTGACCGGTCACCACCTGGACTTAACTCCATTCACCATGACTCTCTGGGCTCAGCCATCCAGACAGTTTTTTATCCAGCAAAGGGTGTTCCCATCTAAGCCATGATCCACTAGCTTTTCTATGAGAATGCTGTGGGACACGGTGTCGAAGGCCTTGCTAAAGTCCAAGCAGATGACATTCACGGCCTTTCCCTCATCCACTAGGTGGGTCACCTGGTCATAAAGTATTTCTCATTTAAAACTACAGTATATATAGGCATTTTTAGTTTGTAATAGGACCTCCTGAATCCTATGCACAGAAACCCAAAGTTTAATAAAGACCCTTATCAATTCTGAAAAATCTGATCATTTTTTAATGGGAAAATAAAATAAGAAAATAGACAGTCACAGATGACTGAAACAAGTTCTAAAAAGAGAGCAACCTTGATGGAAGACAGGGAGAGAGAAGTGTGGAAATGGTAAAATACTAAAAATGAGAGCACGACGTTGAAATAAGCTCAGTAAATGTAAGCTCAGGAAACTAATGTACAGTTGTGAAAGAACGGAGATCCAGTGCAGGGCTTAAAAGTACTTGTTTGCATATCGTTCAACAGAAATGAAGGTTGACACTGAGGGGTAGATTATCCCTAGAGTAGAGAAAGCTACCACTTTAAGCTAGATATTGGAATACTCCCTAGGACATTTCAGATCAACCATTTGTTCCTGAAGTGTTCAAAAGAGAATCCAAACAGCTGTTCACATAATTTAGATCATCCCACAGGACAAGAACCAAGCCAAGACAGACTAAAGACACAACTTCTGGGAGCAGAAAGTTCAGGTCTAAGACACCAGTGTCATCATGTGCTTAAGAGACAGGCAGAAAACAGATACTACCTAGATTTCTTAATTATGAAACTACTCCTAGAGCAGTCTAGATTTTTCACTTGCATGAGTAATTAAGTGATCTTAAAAATACACAGAATCCAGAGCTGTCATGTGAATCTCTTTGATGTCTGCTACAGAAACAATTGAATAATTCCTTAGTAATTTACAAGCTTTGCTGTCTCCTTTGATAAATATGTGAAGAGACTTTACAGAGTCTTGAGCAAATTTGGTCCACAAGGCAGCAACGTTGGAATGCAGCAAAGAAATCTCTAAACTGGCATCAATACAAGCCAGTATGTCTTCTGGCACACAGTACACAATAACATCTGTATGTACTTCAGTTCATAGGCAGCAGACCTAAAATACCTTGGCCTCCTGAGAGGCAGGCATATTAACTTTGACGTAGTACCACTAAACACAGATTTTGTTCTTATCACCCAAGTCTGACATCTATCCATTGCGCATCCTTATTCTTCTTGTGCTGGGGTTTGCACAAATGGATTAGTATTTAGGCTGTACTGTTCCTATTTTTTCCAGTTGTCAAATGTAATGAAGTTAAACTGATTCACGATCTGAATTTTGGTAAACTTTTCAGTACAGTTAATAGGCTAACAGGTTAAATTATGTTGTAAACCTACATTTTGTAAACAGGTATTCAGCATTAGCAATTAAATTTACTTTAGCATGAGAAGAACTGAGTTCTCTCTTTGCTCTGATTGATGATTTATCAAACGTTGATTCTTTGGGGCTTATCCTGCACTAGGAGTAAAATGGGAAAGTGACTAGCGCTGTCCAAGCCTAGACCCATCTCAGCAACCATGAAACTTTCAGGTTCCAACAATATAGGACAGAGATTAGAATTGAATCATGTGTTGTAAAGCTATCTATCCCTGGCTTTCCACACAGATGTGTCTACTGTCAATCATTTCCACTAGAAAAATGAGTCTGTGAAAGATCTGGGACAATCCTGCAAACAATTTACACACAGACTTTGCAGGCAAGTTAGTGATCAGGCAACGGAGGGACTAACAGCAGAAACACATTCTTCAGTCTCAGTTCTTTAATCGCAGCACAACATTCACAGTCAGTATTGGAAAGTAACATTTTTGCCATTTTTAGTAAATTTTTTTCATTTCTGACTACAATGGGGTAGACAGGACATATTTGGAGCTGTTACTCGTGATCTGGTGCACTGAGTCAACGAAAATTATAAGGAAAAAGACAGTTTGCTAGCTGTTTCAGTATAACAACCAATGTACTGTAAAAACAGAAAATAACTGTTTGATTTTCTGTGTCACGGAGATACTCATATTAAGCACTCTTACAAGTAGAAAAAAAAAAGTAGGCTTTTAGAAGAATTTTGAAGAATTAGACTTGAGGGATTAAAATTTGTAAAATGATGCTAGTGATTATTTTTAATGGTGAATTATTTAACAGAATACTAAAAAGAGATAGTCACAAGCCTCATACTAGGACAAGAAAATAAGTTTATGCATAAATCGTAGGTACATTTGTATTTTTGTCTTGCATTTTTGCATGCATTTTTGTCTATGCATGTATCCTATGCATAAACATAGCATTAAATATTTCATACACATATGCCTTTCTGACCTGAACATCTTAACATTAGACTGGCAGGGGCTAATTGCCTCAAAAATGAACTTAGGTCCCAGTTCCACAAAGACTTTGGTATGAGTAGCAGTTTACAGACTGCAAAGTCAAATGCAGTCAACAATGCCAGGCTCAAGCTCTTGTCCCAGTCTCTAAAGCAGGGAAGTTTATTATAGTAGACTATCTATCATTCTCTTACTGAATGACCCTCCTTCTTGCCACCTGCCTCCCAATAGCATGTCATCCTCACACTAGTCTCACTGGGTATCTTCCCATTCCCATAATGAAATAATATTATCTAATAAATAAAGGATCTCAAGGATCAAGACTTTTTTTGTACAAGCTCAGGGATTAATTTTGTCTTCCATCACTCCAGTGGGATTTTCTCCATTGATTTTTCTGGTTACACAAAATGATCTAAAAGTGTTCTTTGGGAGTCAATGAGAAAACTCAAAGTATGCCAACTTTCTAGCAATGTGTATTGCCTCTAAACCGTCACAACTCCATTGCAACTATTAGTAGCAATATAATTTCAAAATGCTAGGAAACAAAAACGGGCAGTGAGAAAGTGCTTCTAGAAAGGAGAATGAAGCAGATCTGAAGATGTTCTGTTGCTACGGAAGCATTACAAAAGCAAAGAATGAACTACTTCAAATGGAAGAATTAATACCAGCTTTAAATCCATACCCAAGTAAAACAAGTAAGGTATTTTTACATATATGGTATTAGTTAGAGCATCACAAACATTCTCATTTGAGCACTGAAAATGATATCTCAAGGGTGCTATTTATGAAGGGCATTTATGTGCCAAAATTCTTATATGACATCCCAAATGTGTGGTATGTACACATCGATGCTATTTTACACCAGAATGTGTGATCAGCACAGACAACATACGTATAGTTGTTCTTACTGAATTCTTTTAAAATACTCATTTGTGCTATGGGAAGATACTGAAAAGATACATTTTGCCTCTTCATTCTTGCTTTTGTAACTGTCACTTAACTATTTGATTATTTTGAGTAGGAAGTTTTTAAATATAAATTTTTGAGTGAGAAATCCTGAATTACTATGAAGGAATCTCCAAATTACCTTTTCTTTAGCCCCTGTCTTCTTTCATATTCTAGAATATTTACATTTTTCTTATACGAGAATTTTCTGGCTTTTTAATTTTTGCAATATTTTTATTAGCATATTTTGTACGAATGTGTTCCACTTCAGAGAAAATCCACTAACAATAATTATTTTAGCAATATTAGCAGTTTTTTAGAAGTTCTATAGGTAAGTAACTTGCAAAATTTTTTTCTTTCCTAGTTTGATAGCAACAAATTCTCAGCTTGAAAATAAATCAGGTGGTCTCTGACTACACTCCTTTCTCATTAATTGCACTGTAGACTAGAAAACCACCAATAAATATTATGGCACAACGATTAGGAACAGATTAAGTTGTCAACTAGAACATGACTAGCAGCAGATTCCTATGGCTTATATTGTTTTGTGACCTTTTCCACTTCTGAATAAAATTGGGAAGCTTAAAATCTGTAGCTAGTTTTCTCAGACCAAAATAGTGAAGCTTTTGGCAGCATTTAAAGCCTGCTGACTTTGCACTGAAGCACATGGAGAGGGTTTGTGTGACCCATTCTATTGACTCGTGTGTGGTCGTAATATCCAGCTGGAGCATAGCAGAAGACTGAAGAGGTCACTTAAAAAAGTTCTGCATGGCCATGGCCATCTTCATTTCCAGACTTTTGTTTGACCCCAACTTTGTCATGGCAATAAGAACATGCTGCTTTGAAGCTCCTGTAGGATACAAAAAAATAAGCAGACAAATGGTACCATCCACACTGAAATGTTAATGAAGGCAAATGAACAAAACCCATTTAACTTTAGCTATTTGAGTTCAAATCAACTTGCTCGGGCAGCTGTGCCTGTTTGCTATACTGGAGATTTCAGCATTTTTTTAGCACAGTAAATATCAAGTTATGGGCACATTTTGGAAATGCTTTATTTTTTCTGGAGTAGTCTTTGCAGACATATATTTGTCTTCCACGTGAAAAACAGTCTAATGTGACTTGCATTTTAACTAGGTTTCTAAGCTAACAGTACTTCTTAGCCCAGCTCTTTAGTCTGAGACTTGGGCATGACAGGACAGCAAAAGCTTCAAACCTCATTTGTACCTTTCTGCTCATAAAGCTCCTCAAACTCTGACTCGGCTCCTACTGTTCAACATCAATGTTCTTTGCCCACCTCCCCAACCCATCTTCGTCACACCAATTTCCCATCAACCAGCCAGGCAAAGGATGTGACCTCTTACACCTGTAGCTCCAGCTATAAACGTGCAGATTTCAGTGCAGAAACCTCACTCGTCTAGAAGCAGTGAGGTTCACGCACCCGGATTGATGAGGTGTAGTTATGGCTTGCCAGGGACAAATTCTTTTGGTTGTTTGTTTGGATGGTAATAACAAGATGCTGCAAATACAGTACATAATGTATGGTGTGGGACCATCCAGGTATCTATTGGAGGGTGAGTTGGTATGAGACACCTCCCACAAAAATCCAAGAGGCTGCCTGTGCATTAGAAGTATAATATATTTCTGTGCAACTGCCCTTTGCAAAGTTAACCTTGTGATGTTTGACGTGGAAGAAAAACCTCAGCTGTTCTACACATGGCAACAGAAAGGGGTCTGCCAAACCAAAACAACGATGGAGGAGTTTATGATTCACAAGGGATCCCAAAATACCTTCTGCTGGTTTCTGAAGGTTAACAGCAGTTCTGATTCAGAATCTTTGTCTTGCCAAAGTCAGTGGAAAGTTACTACGAAAAAGGATGAAAGAGCCAAATTCTGCCCTCCATTTACACAGCTGTAAACTTTAGGACAAGCCCATCAATGTGAAGGTATGGCAAGAAGGATCATTATTTTATACTCGCCTAAAAGAGAAGAGAGTTTAGCCTAAATACTTTCTTCTTGCATTCTGGTGCTTCATGAGGCAGTCAGACTTCTCTGTCGCAGTTTATTACACTCTCACCAGAACCATTTGATGTAAATTACAGATCTGACACTCGGTGTCTGTCATTTGTTCCTCATGGACAATATGTAACACGTATAGCACGATTACCAACAGTGTGCATGGTATGGTGAATATGCTACAAAGTTGCTGGAAAGTACATATGAAATACGAAACTTAAAATGACAAAAGTTCTGCATTGACTGAACAAAATTAAGAAAATTATTCAGTTTTAATTATGGCACACAGTTCAAGAAACTAGATAAACATTTTCAGAAGTTATTCCAACTGCAAAATAGTTTTTAAATATTAATTAAGGGATCTATTTAGAAACATTTCACACATGATTTCCTTACCATCTGTATTTGTAAAATTTGAGAAGAAGAAAAATGTAACAACATCTGGTTAAAATTATTTGAAGGTGGTAATGCTACACTGCTTGAATCTAAATTCAGTAAAAGTATTCACCTTCTCCTAAAAACATATTATTTTATAGCTGAAAAGAATACCAATACATTACTTGTGTAGACTTGTCATGACAAGAAGTGTCAAACTACATTTTTAGCTATGGAGTTTACTTAATCCCACAAGACTTTATCTCGCCTTTATGTTGACAAATGAACAAGGCTGAAATATACGGGATCTGAGCTTCTGTCAGGATATACTCTGTTTCAAAAGCCATTGCTCTTGCACAGCTGTTTCCTTTAAGCTATTCACTTAAACACAGTTTTATTGTTCTTCTGGGTTTATTACTGAACTCCTCAGTGGTTGTAGTTAATTGTCTCCAAGCTTCACTTTCCTAGACAAGCCAAGAGAATACTGCAGAAATATAACATGATATATGATATATTTCTTACTTCCATGTTCCTGTTTTTCAAAACACACTTGTGGCATATTACCAGATTAAAGGGAAAAATGCTACCTGCACTACTTGTAACACCTTTTAGTTAGTAACACAGGCAGTAATTATTATTATTATTTAAAAAAAAAAATGTTTTGGTTCAGATCTCAAACTTCATTTTCTCTTTAATGTGTCTACATTGAACGATGAAAAAAAGACTCTACCAGCTGTCTGTTTCTTCTGTACTAATAAACAGTACATCTCAGCAGTTTCTAAATTAATAATTTCTAGCAGATTAAATACGACCTTTTTATTTTAGGTTTTATGATAGCTTACTGTCCCAAACTCATACATTCTTGGGCTAAATCAAGCCTGTGAAGAGCCCTAGAAGCTTTCCTGTCAAACTAACAATTTTTCCAGATATTTTTAATACAATCAAAATACTGTGCATTTGTCTATTTTGAGATCAACATAGACAACCTCCGCTAGACCTCATCTAGAAATACTTTTCCTGAGAAGACTAACTGCACAGATCTGTAAATTCAGTAAAATTATATGTACAGCAATTATGTTTATCTTATCTACACAAGCCAAATCATGGACTCCTTCCTAAGTTTCTACTTATGTTAAAATAAAACATAACACTGAACTTAGAGAACTGGGAAATAAAAATGCCTAGTATTGTTCTGTACCACCAGAGAACTAACAGAAGTTGCTTGCACTGTTGGAAGACTTGCTCTGGATGATCCCATTGCACAATCGGGACAACAGGCTTTCCCTCATCTTACAGAAAGAATTGATCATGGATCCTGTTTGCTCATCCAACTGCCCCTGTGGAACCAGAGTGATGCCCCTTGCTTTCCCTCACTTCTGGTAGTAGGTTGCCCATTCCAGTCCTCGGTAGGCTATAGGACTATTATGGGACTCTGACTTCCTTAGAGCTACCTTGCTACTGGTGAAAGGACAAGGAGCCAACGTTACTCCTTGTACTAGCTCTGGAAGAAGGGATGGAAGGAGGGAGGAAGGTAGGAAGCTACTATTACCAGACATGTATCTGCTCTCAAACAGATAGGGTTTTCCTTAGCACCTCAAGGCAAATTACTAAACCAGAATTGCCCTGGATAACAAAAAAGATTATAATTCTGGCAGACACTAGGTCACTGTCCCCCAGTGTGAGGACATGTGCATGCTAATTTGCCTCTGGGGCATGCTCAGCATTCTCTTCTTTTAGAAAAAAATGACAGATTTTGGTATGCCTTGAATGCTGTCTTACTTACCAATAACGCACACAAGAGGCTGGATTTCTCTCATGTAACTTTAGAAGTTTAACTATTGTATTTTGCTGCTCTGTATCCAAGAGGAAAGGCAGACACTTTCAGCTCTTGGAAAGACTGAACTGTCCTCTGAACAGAGACTGGGAGCAGTCTCTCTCCACTGTCTAGAGAAGGGCACAAAGGTAGTGACACTTTGCACATTGGTGCTGCAGTGAAGTTAGCAAGGTGGCTTGCTGAACACAGCAGCAGGAGACAGATTCCTTGCTTCCAATTTCCTAACCCCTTCTGACAAGCGTTCTTCACAACAAGTTCTTTGTCTCCTGGTTTTAACATGTATGATGAATGAAAGGTTGCTAGGCTGCCTATAAAAGCCAGTAAGGTGCACAAATACTTAAAAATGAGTGATTTGTTTATTGCCACCAACATAAGCCAGTGCAGCAACATCTACAAAATACTGCAGTAACATTAGTGGTGATACTCCTGGATTTTCTTCCTTTTTTCAGTGCCTGTGTGTGGCAATATACGCTCAACAGAAAACACATTTTTGAATAATCTTTCAAGGCCTTGTTAGCTGCTCAATGTAAAAATATTTCTAGAGTATGACACAAAAACTCTTTGTACAAAGCAGTTATTCAAGCTGTCAGACATGCTTGTGAGCACCAAGTCTCCTCTTTTCACATTTACAAAAGGGATATGCACATTTTATTCTTAAAGCACCAATTAGTTCAATGGAAACACTTTTTTGTTGTTATTTTCAAGAAAATTAATAGCTAAAAAAAAACTGCAAAAGCAAGGAAAGCAATCAGGCTGCAGACAGGCTGTTGTTCCTTAGTTACGCAGACATGAATATAGAGAGCTAGATTTGAGCTGTAGCACTTAACAGGACACCCTTAATCATCTAGTCAACAACTGCCACCCTATGAGCAAACTGGGGAACACATAAACCTCAATCTGTATGCATAGATACTGTGTGTCCCGGGGATGTATGGGATGCAAAGGGTGCAATAATTATTCCTACACCCTGTCAAATCACTATTTCTTCTTCATCACTCGCAATGAAGACAATAAAGATATGAAGAAAATCTGCCACCTCACTAAACATCAACATTTTGTTGGATGAGGTACTGAAAAGCATAGTTCTCTTCAGCATCTATCTATAGACTCGGCAGCAAGGATCCACACATCTATGACCTCCAGGCTTGATTACTGTATCTCATAGTATCCAAGAACGAAAAATCTATATCGTGAAAAAACTCCCAGTGCTACAAAAAGCAGCTGCCAGTCTGCTTAGCAACACAAGCCACTATGAGCACATTGTCCTGGCACGCTGGTCTCTGCGCAAACTCCCCCATGATTTCAGAGTCCAGGTGAAGGTCACTGCCACGGTCCTCAAATCTCTCTGTGGGACTGGCCTTAGGTACTTGAGAGACTGCCATCCCCTCTGCAGCAATGACCTCCTCTGACAGATGTGTTCCCTCGGAACAATGAAACTGTCAGCCAAGGGAAGAAGCTCAGCAGTGGAGAAGACTTAACTTTACAGAAGCTAAATCTTGGTGAGAGCGCTACCACTCAGGAGAGAGAGAAATGAATAAATCCCACCAGCTGCAATTCTCAGACCTTTAGCTTAACTTCCCCCATAAGTTTCCTGCCCATCCAACCATACGCTGCAAAATGGATGGATGCCATCAGTGTATAATCATTCCCAGATGTAAACATAAAATAGACATAAATAGTAAGATGAGGAATATACTTTCATAACTGCTCTTATTGTGTTGCTCCTAGACTAGAAAAAGTCTGGAAGACCGCCTGTTCACTCTATTGCAAAAGTATTATTCTACATTGAGATCAGTGCAAATCACTGAAATATGAGTTTCAACTCATTCTTCCCAATTCCTTGTTTGCTGAATTAGAATTATTGGTAATCACAATTTAAGTTTTCCCCTAGAAAGACAATGATCCTAAAAACCAGCAAAGACATTTCTCCCTCCTTCTCCCACAAAGTGCTTTTTTTTTTTTTTTACATTGGAGAACTGCTCAACAGCAATAGGAAATTCAAAGCAGCCTGCTTAAAAGTCCTGCATTTTCAACAATACAGTGATTGAGATGGACAGAAACATTTTCTCTTGAGTGTTTTTGAAAAAGGACAGGAAGATTCAGTCTCAGAGAAATTACACCCTCTTTAACAAGAGTTGTTAGCATCTGAAAGAGAAAGGGCACAGGCTACCATAAACATTTATTAGGATCAGACAGAATGGGCCTGAACTTTCAACACTCTTCTCATACTATCATGACGTCAGACTTAAGGCCTGGGACTTTACCTTTACCTGAGATATGGGTGCTACTGGAGAAAAGTGTTGCCCAGACTTTAAAAATCTGTCAGCTGGTGGAAGCAACTGGTCTGCCTATAAACCTTAGAGTAATAAGATGACCTGGCATGAATACAAATATGTATAATTCACTCAAGGGATTACACTTCTGACATCATAAACTACAAGAACATTGCCTGAATGCTTTATGGACAGCAGCAGAGCCCCAGGAGCAAAATCAACATTGCTCTCTGAAGTCATTCAGTATTTTATATAGAATAGACTATGAACTCTTCAACATTTGAAGTTCAAAAACTTTTAAAAACACAATGAATAATTCAATTTTTCTCCCAAGTGACCTCAGTGAAATGACGCTGGGGTCTGGATTCAACGTTTACAAGTGAACTGAAACTGAAACAGCAGCTAGTAGTGCCACAGCCTAGAAGGAGTGGGAGCTCTCTTAAAACATTTAAAGGGCTCCTCATTCCCTGGTGTGTGGGCTTGATCTATATACTGCTTTTTATACCAGTACAACTGTACCACTTAGGGGATGATGATTCTCACGTAGTCAAACCAATTTTAATAAGGGTGCAGTTATATTAGTATAAATGTGTGTGGTTTAGCCTTTTCTTTAAAAAATATCTTGGCTCTAACTTCATCAGTACTTTTGACCTGTGACTACAAAAAAAAAAAAAAAAGGTCTTTTTGACTTCTTCGGTACTATTGCTGATAGCTAGGGCACTTTGCACAGACGTTCACAAGCTGTAGCCACAAGGATGGCACACAGTGCTTCTGTAAGGGAGCCATACTGTTTCTCTGCCTGGTAATGTCATTTGTGAATTGTACACAAGCAAACACAGCGAAGGAAGGGCATTTTTCCTGTGCTACTACTATGTTTTAAAATTTTTTTTTATTTAAGTACAATTCAATCTGCTCCTCTTCCAAAAATGAACTAATCATTTGCAGCAATTGTACACTTAATTTGGAATACAATATATTTTTAGCAGTTAATTTTATTTCCCGAATCTAATGCCAGTCTGACTTTTCTCTGACAAGTCTGCCCTACATTGGAGTATTACAGGCAACGCATTTCAGTCAGCATCTGTGCATCATTACTAATAGCAGATGTAAAGATGTAGTTTAATTGCAGAGAAAGGACCACATTCACCACATTGCCTTGCACAATTCTGTAAAAGACAACAGTTACAGCTAGGGTTGATTCAGCCCACTGTGTCTTCTGTAATTTCCTTTAATAGTGTTGTGAAATTATAGCCATTAGAACTGGCTAGTGCATCGCTGTGGTCATGCCCCTGCTATATTCCTGTCAATCTCTCAACTTCAGTTACTTTCATACAGTCTAGGGGGCCACTTTGATTAAAACCTCAATAAAAGGTATTTTATTGACATGTCTGACAGAGAGGTCTTTCGTGGGCTGAAGAGGAATATGCATCAGTCCATCAAAACAAACCACATCATTGCAACAGAGACAACATGCATGGGTGTGTAGGGCTTATTTCATTGCCCATGATAGAAGAGCAGAGCAAAGCAATTGCTAATGTTTATCATCACAGCATACAGGTCGCAAAAAAAAAAAAAAAAATCACCAGCCAGTAAAAGACACAGTCAGTGCCTTAAGTTGTTACAGCATACATGTGTCAGAGAAAACAAAGCACAAAAGACAGAAGTGCAATAGATGAAGTCATCATAAATGAAGTCGTCAGATTTTTAATTCTGTGTGAAAGAACTGGAGTTCAATGTGTACTGAGAGGCTGGTTAGTCTAAAAATACTGGGCAGGAGACTTGGAATGAACAAACAACAAAGAAAGCAATCTGAAGAGTTTAAGTTATCACTGTGTGGTATACAGAAAGAAGGATGGCAGAAAGGGAGAGAGGTAGGACCTGAAATTAAAGATCTCTGGCAACCACTAGGAATATCCCAGAATACTAGCACACAGACACAAGAATAGAAAAAGACAATTTTTTTTTGTAGTTACCATTTGAAATGAATGACAGAGGAATTTCTCGGGTGACAGATTATGATAGCATCATTCAATAGCTAGACTACAGAGCTTTTAGTACAAAACCCACATTACAACTAACTTCTCAGTACCTTCCTTGTTATCCCTTCTTGTAAAATAACTGGAATTTTTTAGTAGTAATTCGGGTTTTCATACCAGCAACATAAGGCTCCATTGCACTGAACACCAAACAACCCTTCAATAACCTGACAGAGCAGTAGCACCTCGCCTTCAATGTCAGAGTGGCATGCCACCCTCACCATACCAGATCTTCAGCTCCCAAATCTCTATGCCTCTCTAAATGCACAAAGATGTGCAACTGGCCTGACAAGAAGCCAGAGGTATGTCCTCACAGAGAAGCAATCAACCAGTGCTTGTATCTGTTCTGAAGTCATTCCCAAATATCTGACTTGGAGCATCATGTGGCTGATTCAGGCCTTTCACGCTACCTCAACTCATTTAATAGCCCTTAGTCTACTAAATAGCAAAAGTTAACCTTGGAAATAGATTAAATCAATATAAATAGTATGTTAGCAAAGCATCAATAAACATTGTAGATGGTATAGGCCCAGTATGGTTTTGGTCATGCCAATAAGTAGATTCCTGGAAATCGCTCCAGGACAGAAGATTCAGAAGAAATCAATGAGCTGAGGCTTTCTGTGGTCACAGGCCACCTTACAATAAATAAGGTGTATTTGTTTGCCTTATACAAGATCAGGACACTTCAGTATCAATAATATTCAGTTGCCTCATAAAGATTAAGGCTGGTTTATATTAGTAATGAAAGAACAGAAAAAGGCTGTCTCAGGCACAGCACTGAATCTGTGCGTGTGCATGCACACAAAGATTTTTATCTATAAATGCCCCAAGACCTTCTTTGAAATGACTCTTGAAATTTCGCTAACTCCAAATGACATTTCTTCTTAACAGTTTTGCTAACTTCAAGGTAAAATTTGAAGTTCTGGAGGATACACAGTCATGCTTGTTCTCATTACTGTCCATACAATCCTTGATTTCACACTGCTGTTGCATGTGAATTCTTTATGTTTCATTTGCATTATGGTTTAATTTATTCATTGCTGCATGAGCTTCAGATTTATGTGAAGTACTTTTAATGTCTTACGAGGAAAACCTTGCCGCTCTGGAAGTATTCCTTTACTTTCCTTAGTTCCCAACGGACGTCTGACAGCAAACATTTCTATGTTTTAACTCTGCTAGTTTGTGGAACAACTTCTGGAATTTCTGTATGCCCTGTATACAGACACATAATTTAATCTGAATCACCCTACAATTCCTTTACTACCAATGGAGAGAAATAAGCAGCTTTTCAATGTGATTCATTTGCATCATTCCAGATGCCAACTATACTCCAATGACTCAACAGGTCTTTTCCCTCCATGGATTAATAAAATAGCCCAGAAAACTAGCTCAGATTAAAAGGTCAAAAACTGTAGCTGTCTAAATGTAAATCATACCACTTCTATGGCCAAGCTACCATTTGTTTGCACAAATCCTGCCTTCATTCTCTGGGTCCAGTCTCAACCCAAGCAAAACACATATCCCCACTTCCCACTTCTCCTGTACTGAAGAACACATGGCAAATGGATCACTTGGGACTTTATTGTTAGGCAATGTAAAGCCATACAGGTATAAAGCCTGTTCCTTGTCTGCTGTGGATATTTTGGAGGCCTATGAGAAAGAAAAAGAAACGTATACAAAATATGTCTGCAGTCTGAAAAGTATGGGCCTGCCTAATTGAACACTTAAGTGGTGTAACTTGAGCTGTACCTTACACTAGTGCTGGACCTTCACCAGTGGTACACTGGTGTAGTCATACCTATGTGATTTGTCCTCATTCTGATATTCCTTTTGACAGTGTCCTGTCTATTATAAAGTAGATTATGTTATCTAATTCTACTTAGGTTGTTTCTTTACTATAAAATGGGGGTGTTGGGTGGTAAAACTAATTTTTGTGGCATCATATGATAAGCCAAAAATTTAAGCAAAGACCTATCTAATTTCAAGTTAAGAGAACTGGAATAGACACCCCGATTCTCCACAATCAGACACTAGTATAAACTCTACCACTTTGACAGTTACGCAAGTGTTAAATTGAAAGAGGGTAGATTTAGATTAGATACTAGGAATAAACTTTTTACTATGAGGGTGGTGAGACACTGGAACAGGTTGCCCAGAGAAGATGTGGACGCCCCATCCCTGAAGGTGTTTAAGGCCAGCTTGGATGAGGTTTTGAGCAACCTGGGCTAGTGGAAGGTGTCCCTGTGCATGTCAGGGAGGTTGGAACTTGATGATCTTTAAGGTCCCTTCCAACCCAAACCATTCTATGATTCTATGATAAAATCAATGCAAAGCAGAAGTCAGACCAGAGGTCTCCAGAAATGGGCACAGAACAGACTTTCATAGAAAAAAACCCATGTATTCCGTAGTTCATACGTAGATAAAGCCAGGAGAAACAGAAGCACAGTCCAGGGCATCCATCACTTGGGAACATCCCTTCACCTACACACAGATGAGGAGAAACCTTGTAATGTACTTTAATCACCAGCTAGAACAAAAACCCAAAGCAGCTCCTTACCTTTATGTATCCCCAGTGTGCTTACATGCCATTTAAATTTTCCATTAAATAAATAATTTGGTATCTTTGCAAAGACAGATACCTTTTAGATACATTGGAATGCTTCCATTAATGGAGATGCAGAAAACAATTTCACTTAAAGATTTGAGGCAAACAACAACGGGACAAATACAAAGCTGAAAGTACGTTCTTGTCTCAGATATGTCAGCAATTCCCTACATGACCCAGACAACCGCCAAAGCATTCTCAGCTGAAAGATATAAGGACTGAGAATCTGCTGCCCAAAATAAATCTTTTTGCCATCATTTACACTAGTACAAAGGTCAGTGTAACTTTACTGGAAGCTGTGCGTAACGCCTGATTAATTTGGCCTCAAAAAGCTTAATCCCTTCCTTTTCCTTTGCTTCGGTTCTCTAGTGTAAAACAAGGGGATATTAGCATACCTATCTCCACGCATTGCTATAAAGATCAATCCCTAATGTCTGCAAAATGCAAAACCTTTTTTATTACTGCTAGTGTAGGAGGCAGTGATTTCTTTTGTGATTTGGAGAAGCGTAATATTGTAAGAAATTACAGAAATAGCTTTTTAATGGAGGTTTTAAAGGTACTTACAAAAGTTTAAGTGAAACTCAACAATCTTTCTATCCATTTAAAAAAGTACTTGAAGCTCCCATTTCAAGTAATGTAAAATAACAATAAAAAGAGACCAAGAAAAGATCAGACTCATCTTACCGAGTGCCTTTCATTAAATGAAGTTTTATAATGAATTCTAATTAAAATCCACTGAAATTTTTTTATTTTAATATCTCAGGTTTTAAGAAGCAATTGTGTATTTTAAGCCTGCTGCAGTCAGCAGAATTGCACCAAAGTTACTGTTGGTTTTTGGCAATAAAGAGCTTTTGGAATCCAACCTATCTGGTTTTTTGTTTGTTTTTGGGGGGGGGGGGGATCGTAGAAACTGTGCTTGAACATGTTGATTTTTCAGTGTTTTTTGAGCACAACCACAAATATGGATGTAGAAAATCTGTCTTTCTGGTTAGAGTGTCATAAGTCTAAGTTTGACAGTTCCAAAGGTTACTGTATTTTAGGCTCAGGTTTACTGTCATCTTCCATACACACAGGGTGGAGTTAGTGATTTCACTTACTAGTCAGGAATCCTCACTCAGTTTGATGCAGGGTTCTAGTATTTCTTAGCAGGGTGGATTAAGAGAAGACTTCTCATCATATTACAACAAATTCATATATTATGCAGTACCACATAAAAAAATTAATTCTGTGCTTTATTTATACAAGCACTTGCTTAATTGCTTTTCTGATATATTGTATTGATCTTCAGAATATGTGGGTTGAGTTGACCTATGCCAACATGCAATACCATCTTTAAAGTATTGTAGGTGTTGAGAGAATAACCTTTTATTTTGGGGCACAATCCAACACAAAATGAATGGCATTCTGGTAACTTGGTGTGGCGGGTTGGCCCTTGGCTGGGGGCCAAAACACACACACCCGCTCACACAGTCCCTGCCCCCACCCAATGATAGGGGAGAGAATTCAAGAGGTAAATGGCAAAGAGGACTCGTGGGTTGAGATAAGGACAATTTAATTACTAAACTACAATAATATTAGAAATAATACTATTTACAAAGATGCAATGTGATACACA
>WKFP01014838.1:1410980-1461779 GCA_011057875.1 Pterocles orientalis | reverse complement strand
TAACGATCCTCCTGGAGAGGGAGGATGTCAAAACTCACGGAACGGAGATAAATGAGTGTCCCGGGCCGAGAGCTAACGGCGGCCGTGGGGGGAGGGGGGGGGGAAAGGCCTTGGGAGAGCGAACGCAGGCTCCCCAAAGTGAGATGAATCCGGAAGTGAAAAGGCAGCTCTCCCCGAAGAGTCCTCTCCTATATACTGCGTATGACGTGCATGGGATGGAATAATTGGTCAGCCTGCTTCTCAATCTTGACTTAAAAGCAAATTCCAAGCTAGAAGCCGGGCTCTCTGTCTATTGAGAGGAAAGAGGCTGAATGTATCTCGTCCTTGAGAACAAATAGCAACATCCTAGCAATAACTATAAACGTTCTTCTCTGTTCTTCTCTTATCAATTCTCTCCTGAGCAGGAATCCAAAACATAGCTTTTTGCTAGCTATTTATGAAGAGAAGGGAAAAGGGAAAAAAAAATTCACTCTGCTCTGCTTAACCCACAACACTTGGGCACTTAAACTGTTTCTTTCAGACCATAGTCTAAATATATTTTCTCTACAAAACACCATCAGGGATGAAATCCGAACAATAGTAAATTAACATTTACTTCAGTCATGATGATTACACTCTAGGGAATGTGAAAGGAAAAGCATAAAAAGAGAAGACATGAGTCTACACAGACGGGAAACAGACACCAGGTGCGTCTGCAGCTTCTTCCAACCTTGTTATAAAGTTTCTCAGCTGGACACCCACCCCTCAGAATAGTGCAGACAAGACCAGTGTGTTGGGTTTGTGTGGCCGGGTTTTGGTAGTGGGGTAGGGGCTACAGAGATGGCCCCTGTGAGAAGCTGCTAGAAGCTTCCCTGATTGCAAGTCAAACCTGCCTCTGGCCAAGAGCAACCCAAACCGCACCTCTGTGAGTAACACACTTAAGAGGGGTGCGGCACATGGAGCAGGAGTGCGGCATGGCCCCAACCCTGGGCAGGGCCCAGCCTGGCTGAGCTGCCCCCCCAACCTCTGCTGCAACCCTGGCCCTGGGCAGGGCCTGGACATCCCAGCCCCAGTCCCTGCCCAAGGGCTGGGAGCTCTTCAGGAGCCAGCGAAAAACCTGCAACAGAGAGAGGAGCAGAAAGTGAGACCCTGGAGTAGGTGGTTGTGCCTGAAGGGGGCCAACACCCCATGGGAGGGACCCACGCTGGAGCACTTAATGGAGAACTGCAGCCCGTGGGAAGGACTCACATTGGAGAAGTTTGTGGAGGACTGTCTCCCATGAGAGGGACTCCACACCAGAGCAGGGGAAGAGCATGAGAAGCCCTCCTCCCCCAAGGAGGAAGGAGCAGCAGAAACTTGTGATAAACTGACCGCAATCCCCATTCCCCATCCCCCTGTGGTGCCAGAGGGGAGTAGTTAAGAGAAATAGGAAGCAAAATTTTGAGCCCAGAAAGAAGGGAGGGACGTGGGACAGGTGTCTTCTTAAAATGTGGTTCTTTTTCTCAGTATCCTACTCTGGTTTTGATTAGTAACAAATTAAATTGTTTTGGTTTCCCTCAAGTCAAGCCTTTTTGCCCATGATCATAAATGATGAGTGATCCCTCCCTGTCTTTGTGTCAGCCCACAAGGTTTTACCTTTTGTTCTCTCAATTTTCATCCCCATCCCACCGGGGGTGGGAGGAGTAAGCAAGGGGCTGCGTGGTGCCTTATTGCTGGCTGGGCTTAAACCACGACAACTAGTAACAGTCGCTTCCTTCTTACTTCTACCAGTTTCAACCATGCTCTCCCTTGTAGAGAAGTGCAGATTTTACACATCACTTTGTTAGGCAAGAGTGCTGTGATAGGCTTTTTCACACTAAAACATCCTTCTTTCCTTTTTTCCCTTCACCAGGTTTCTAGTAGTTCATCCCACAGACCCTGAAGGAATTCAGAATTAAAGACAAGCTTTGTTGTGTACCACTGCCATCTGCTGCTAATCTCTCCCTGTGGATACAGAAGGTCTTATTTCACCATATATTTAATCCATTAAAAATCTTCAGCTGAATTTGCATGGTCAGTTCAATATTTCTTTATAATACTTATCAAACAACCTCTTTGCATTCTGTTATAGAGCTTCTCATTGCACATCTTGACAGATTTATTGAGATAATGGCTTCAGTCTCAGTTCCAGCAAGAAAATTATTTTCTTCTGCCAGTCAGTGGAAAAGGCTTGTGCTTGCGATCTCATACAGAACCAGACTGTTCCAGAAAGGAAGTGTCCATCTTAGATACTCCAACAGTTTACACATTTGCCATCTGTACTCAAAGTTCTTCAGTAAGAACAAGTTATTTCTAGAGTCCCACTTCTGCAGCACTTCTGACACCTACTCATTCACACCATTTCTCGGGAGTACATCATGTCAGAATGCAGAATTGCTGCACAGTTACTTTTATTTATATGGTGCTCTGACTTGAGTTTCTAAATACATGTAACCAGGATATATCAAGATCTGCTGCATAAATACTGTTGGGAAGCAAATACAGTTCTATATGAGAAAGAGCAAAGGAGAGCATGATAAAGAGGAAAAGAAAATACAGGACCCCAAGTCTCACTGATTTGTAACTGTATGGCTAATTGAAGCTACAAAACAAATCAATTGTATAAGATTTGAGTTGCAGGAAAAGATATCTTCTCCCATACACCTTGTCTTTTGAAAAAGATGGAGCCATATCTATCACCTACAACATCTGGAGAACAGAATAGCTCCCGTTAATATTTGACACGATTCTTCATGCATTTTTAAAGCATCTCAGAACACTGGAGATTTCAGAACAGACCTCATTACTGTTCTGGAATTAAAAGAAACTTTATCATCAGAATAAAATGCACAGATAGGACTGAGATAAGGAAGTGTTAGGCCTCAGTTTCACATTCACTGCAGTCTGAACAGAGTCACCTTAACTCCTAACACGCCACTATACCATTGTCTAGGTGGATAGTTCTTGGTTTGATAGCTCACATTCCCTGTATGTTCAGTTCCTCATACCCTATATACAGGCATATGTGTAACATGTAAAAAACAATCACAGAACCACCACCGGCTAGTGAAATCAGTGAGGCATGCTGTGTCCACACAGTCTCCTTGGGCAAAGTGCCATGGACTTTTTTGACCACTTTTTGAGAATTCTTATCTGCCTGATGGATCTATTTTTTGCATTATTTACTTTTTAAGGGTTTTTGGAGGGTATAAAGGAGTACTACAACAATTAAATAAGAAACAGGCTTCCTGTGTTTTAATAGTGAAACCAAGTATAATGCATTAACAAACACAGAATCTTATCATGCACTAAAAGTTATCCCAGAAGTCCTCACAAGAGAGAACAGAACAGAATAGAATAGTTGAAACCAGATAGCACTGGTTCCAATTTTATAATATCAAAAAAATCACACAATAGATGTAATCAAAAAAGAAAAGATATTTCACTTCACTTTTTCAATCAGAGTTGCAGATTCTCAGGAGGAACACAGTATGTGTCAGAGCATTCTATACAAAACCTGTAGCATCTAAACAGTACACATCTGTTTCACTTTCCTGCACCTACTGAGCACTTCACCCCAGTGAAGAACAGATGCACCTTGCTCCTATCTGATTTACTTTCTGTCTCTGTCCCTTCCCAGGAGGAAGCTCTTTCCTTGCTTTGATCATAAAAAGCTCAGCTAGGCAGCTGGAGCAAACACGCTCTGCAGTGGCCCCCACTGACAGTAGCTAGGGCTCTAGTTGTTGAAGTTGTTGTTCTTCATGGAAAATGATGGAAAATTTCTATCTTCTTTTGCTTCCTGTCTGCTTCACCCTCCCAGAGAATCTCTGAGGGCATTGAATTAACTTTCACTGTCAGCATCTCACACTGACCAGTGCAGGATGCAGGAAAGTACATAGGATGAATGAATAGTATTCTACAATACTGAATTCCTGGATTCTTTGGGGCCTAACTTTGGGACTTCCAATTCTTACTCTTGAGCTATGAGGTAGAGCTGTCTGTGCCTTCTTCAGAAGAAAATCCTGAGGCTTTTACTGCCAGACAGACGAAATGCATGTTTTAAAGCCCAGAAGATGTTTATCCACAAAGGTACCTGCTATGACGATGAGTTGAGGGAACTCACCAGCTGGGAAACAGACAAGGATGTAGTAGCACCTCTGGCAATGCCTGGTCAGGATTCAAGCGACAAGGTAACAGGGGAATAAAAAAAAGATCAAACTTGAATAGGCAGATGATTATAATCTAGAGCATGTGAACAGATGGCTACACCATCAATCAATGAATAAATAAATAATAGTGCAATCTGACTTGATGGGATGATTGGATGAACTCAGATGATACCAGGCACGCTCCACCTTATATAACTAAGTACCAGCCATGAAGCAGAGCAGGATGTGAGCATATTCCTGCCCTAAAAAACTGAAAATACAAAATTAGCATGTCTCGTATGACTGGGTATAGGAACAGCCATTGTGTCAATGAATTTATGTGTGGGTTATCACCTGGAGATAGAACGACTAGCTACAGAATAGCTCTGCAACTGGACTGGTCCTTAAGATGAGGGAAAAACAAAACCAGAAACACAGAAGAACAAAAAGGGCAACTTGCATTGTGCCTGGTTCTCTGAATGGAAGGAAAGGTGTTGCCACCAATTATGTTATGAGCCACATTCTTATGCAGTGCTGGCAAGTGAGTTTAGCAACATATGTCATCTGCTGCGCTCCTTCCACTTCATGCTTCATCGTTTAATTTCATTTCCACTACCGAAGTATAGCAGAGTTGTTAGCTATACAGTATTTCAGATGCCACTGCAAATTCAATTACAGTTTTATTTTGTCATTTGATATGTCAGTGGAACAGAAACAATCAAGAAGATTGACGCTGATAATAATCTCAATTGTCATGCCCAACCCTTGACAGAGGCATGAGTTAGAAAAGGTGTCAGTCATTCATTCAAGACTCCTGACTCTCCAAACTAGCTTGGAATGTGCAACAAAATGGTGGATTCTTCACTGTTTGAAAATAAAACAATATACTATGCTTTCCTGAATAGAATTACCTGAACAGAAGAACTACTTTTTAAGACTCACATAGATTTAAGAGTGAATATTTGTGGCTATTATTTTAGTTAAAAAGTTACATACAAAATCCCAGAAACTTTATTATTTGTAATTATGATGTTATGTTTTCTTTCAGCATATTTTTATACTGTTATCCTCCCCTGTACTAAAGAAGATTTCAATTTTTTGTCACATTAGTATCTTATTTTCTATCTATTTGCACTGCAATAGTTTACTGTGCCTGCTGTTTTCCGCAATATGATAGTATTTGCAGCATCAAGTCTGATCACTCTGAACACACCCTAACAACACATACCCATTAGGAGATTAAATAAAAACAAAGAGGTAAATCAACCTAGTTTCTACACTGTGGCAGTGAATCCTTCATTATTCTAGGATGTCAGCATAGACAGTCACATTTCAGAGCAAATGAGGACAAAAATAATCATCTTTCTTAATGGACACAAGGGAAGAGCTTCAAAATAATTCAATAGTTTGTTCTCTATACTACCAAAAAAATACTGTTTTCCAGGATCACAATGGCAACAGTCAAAAGTAAATAATCTACAGGTACTAGCCAGAAGGTAACATCAAGTGATGGGTTCATTAAAGTGTAATGCATGTACTACATTACTTCACTGTACACTGTACAGTATATTAGTCCACTATGCTTCAGATTTAAAACGACCACATCAGGATTTACTTGATCAAAATGAAGAGCGGCAGTTGAACACTTCTATCCTAAACTACAGCAATTAGATTATGTCCACTGTCTGTATAACCGGTAAGGAAAAAAAGGTGTTTCTCAGCAACAAGGCCAAGAGGCACCCAGAGCCAAAGAATTACTTTAGCACACACAGGTTCCTGTGCCCAAAATTATGATTAAAAAATTCCACCTAACTATGAAAATAACAAAAACTTGTAAAGAGCCTCCCCACTCAGCCATAAACTATGTAAGTTTTCAGGAAAGAGAGGTTATATCTCAATGGTTGATGTTCTCTGAGAAACATGTAATCCACGCACATATTCAGAATACAGGTCTAATATAGGAATTAATAGCCATGTTCAGGCTCTGTTGCCCCTTCTGCTATGTGCAAGAACATGTAAAACAAAATATTCCCACCTTAATTTTTGTTCACCTGCAAAATGTTTCCTGGGCCATAAGAGAAAAGGGTGTTGAGGCAAAAAGACAGAGAAAGTTGATGAAAATGAGATAAAATGAACATACCAAGTTTAACCGCTAGGAAATAAGCTCACTGTCTTTCACTGGTAAGCCACATGAAGATGGTTCCATACTGTTCCACACATTCATAGTCCTGATTTTTTTATCTTTCATGCAAACAGCACTTTCAGGGCCATGCAACATTGCCTGAATACCTCTTTAATGGCAGCAGGATACACTGAGGCTGTGAAAGGAGTGCTAAGCGGGTGGCTTTGTAAATGGTGGAAATGGGGATATTTCAGAACAGGATTACTGAATGAGGTCAACAAAGCACATGGATAAAGGAGATGTGGCTGAAATAAGCTAACCTGAATTTTCTAAAAGGCTTTTGAAAAATCCTGCATCAAAGGCTTCTATGGGAACCCAACTGTTAGAGCTTTAGGGAAGGTTTTTATGTTGATAAATAACTGGTTAAAAGACAGGAAACAGAAGGTAAGTAGGTTAGCCAGACAGCTCTTGCAATGGAGGGAGGTCATTAGAGGAGTTGCACAGGGATTTGTGCAGGGGATGCAGTCATTCGTCATATTCCTAGGCAGCCTGGTAAAATGGGTGAGCAGTGAGGTGAGGCGGCTTTCTAATGATATTAAGTTATGCAGAGTAATAAGGATGATGGCTTGCTGACCGTGAAGAATTGAGAAAGGTCCTTATGGAAGTATGTCCCTAGGCAATAAAACGGCAGATGAAATTCTTTGTAGATGAATACAAAGTGATGCATGGAGGGCAAAACAATTCTAGGGTCATCAGACAATTGGCCCCCAGCTGACCATTATAGCTCAGGAGCAGGATCTTAAGGTTATGATAATACAGTACCATGAAAACATGCTCTTAGTACCCCATATTGTCAACACCTCCCCACCATGAATGTCAGGAACTATTAGGAAAGGAACAGAAAATCGGGGAACAGCATTAAAACCCTGTAAACACTGTAAAACCCACAGTTCATTATACCTTGAATACTGTGGGCAGTTGTGATCTCCCTATGAAGAAGGACATAGCAAAACTGGAGAAATTGCAAAGAATGGCAATAAAGATAATCAAATACACAGAACAGCTTGTGTATGAGAAACAACTTACTAGGCTAGAGATCATCAGCCTGAAGAAGAGATAAATTAGAGTACGATACATGTCTACAAAATCATAAACATTAGAGAGAGAGCATACAAGGATGAAGTGTTTATTGTCTCACCAGTAAAGAACTGAAGGCATCAAATTAGCTTAGTAACAAACAAGTTTAAAAAAGGAGGTGATTCCTTATACAGTGATGTCTGGAACTTGTTGCCAAATAATTCTGTGGATGTTAAAAAAAAGTACTTGGGCTAAAGGTGAGATTGCGCAAGAACGGGGAAGAGACATCCATCAAGAGTTATTATATACATAAAACTGTGTGCAGTTGGAGAGAGTATCAGAAGACACTACCATATATGAGTGGCTTGTTCTTACTCTCCTGGTAGGCTTCTCCTCCTGGTCACAGTTTGAGGCAGGATAACAGGCTGGAAGGATTTTTGGTTTGACTGGGTGTAACTGTCATGTTCTTACTGATGTAGCCCCAGTTCTAACATGGTGCACATGACAGAAGGAAGTTCTGGTTTAGGAGTCTACAGATTTACTGCGTGCTCGCATGGCAGTAAACATTCACTTAAGTCTGTCAGCTATTGATGTTAATAGCATCAAGGACCACGTGGACAGGTGTCAGCCCTCTAGAGTATTCCTTATGAACCAGACACAGGCCCCTGTACTAACTACACTGTGACCAGCCATATAATACAGAAGCCTTCTTCACCAGAGGACAAAGACAAAAAATGCCTCCGAGAGAAATGTGAATAAAAAGAACAGAACAAAACAAAATTATTTCTTTCACAATTAGCAAAGAATACATAATGGTGTGAGATTTGTCCTCGAGAATTATAAGACTGAAAACCTGGTTCATTTGGCCAGATAAGTACATTTCCTGGAGCTTTTTCAGCTGGCACTGAAAATCTCAGAGAACAGAAAATCATTCTCACAGAGCAGTTAAGCTTTATCAAAGGGACCAGCATTCTACCACATGTTTTATATCACAATGTGCAGGCATGACCACTTAATGATGTGACTCTTTTGCCTGAGAAACTGCACAGAAGCCTGGGAAACTTGTGTATATGGGGGCCATTATCCAGTTCTACTAATGAGAAAAGATAGGTCTGGATTCATCGCTCAGTAATAACCTTTTGAAAGCCCAATACTATGTCTTGACAAGAAGTCTTAGGTGGAAGGTTTCTACCTCCATATCCATCCATCCAAGTGGATAGGAGTCACTCCTTGACAATGGGTCAGTGGAACAAGTGGTGACCTATCACCCTTCCATCCAGACTATGCTGAAAGTACTACTTCCTAACTTCCTACTAATTCCTCTGTGATTGTGATGGATCCTGTGACTGGAGTGCTGGAATAGAAAGTTACAGGCTCTTTAGGAAGGACAGGCAGGGGAGATGAGGAGGTGGTGTCACCCTGGATGTCAATGACCAGCTGGAATGCAAGGAGCTCTACCTGGGGATGGATGAGGAGCTAACAGAGAGCTTGTGGGTCATGACTAAAGGGAGGGCAGGGACAGGGGACATTATAGTGGGGGTCTGCTACAGGCCACCTGACAAGGAAGACCGAGCAGATGAGGCCCTCTAGAGACAGATAGGAGCAGCCTCACATTCACAATCCCTGGTCCTCATGGGGGACTTCAACCATCCTGATATTTGATGGAGAGACAACACTGCAGGGAATAAGCAAGCCAGAAGGTTCCTGAAATGTGTTGATGATAACTTCCTTCTCCAAGTGACAGAGGAACCAACAAGGAAAGGGGCTACGCTGGACCTTGTTCGTAGAAACAAGGAAGGGCTAGTGGGGAATGTGAAGCTCAAGGGCAGCCTGGGATGCAGTGCCCACAAGATGGTGGACTTCAAGATCCTGAGGGCTGCAAGGAGGGCACACAGCAAACTCACTGCCCTGGACTTCAGGAGAACAGACTTTGGCGTCTTCAGGGATCTGCTTGGTAGACTACCATGGGATAAAGCCCTGGAGGGAAGACGAGCCCAAGAAAGCTTGCTAATATTCAAGGATCACCTCCTCCAAGCTCAGGAGTGATGCATCCCAACAAAGACGAGGTCAGGCAAAAATACCAGGAGGCCTCCATGGATGAACAACAAATTCCTGGACAAACTCAAGTGCAAAAAGGAAGCCTATACAGCGTGGAAGCAAGGACATGTAGCCTGGGAGGAATACGGAGAAATTATCCGAGAAGCCAGGGATCGGGTTAGGAAAGCTAAAGCTCTGAATTAAGTCTGACCAGGGATGTCAAGGGCAACAAGAAATGTTTCTATAGGTATGTTGGTGATAAAAGGAAGACTAGGGAAAATGTGGAATCTCTCCAAAAGGAAACTGGAGGCCTGATTACTCAGGATATGGAGAAGGATGGAAAACTCAACGGCTTTTTTGCCTCAGTCTTCCCTGGCAAGTGCTCAAGCCACACCATCCAAGTCACAGAAGGCAAAGGCAGGGATTAGAAGAAAGAAGAACCACTCACTGTAGATCAGGTTTGAAACCACCTAAAGAACCTGAAGGTGCATAAGACCATGGGACCTGATGAGATACATCCATGGGTCGTGAGGGAACTGGCAGACATAGTTGCTAAGCCATTATCCATCAAATTTGAGGAGTCATGGCAGTCTGGGGAAGTTCCTGCTGTGTGGAAAAGGGGAAATACAACCCCCATTTTTAAGAAAGGAAAAAAGGAAGACCCGGGGAACTACAGACCAGTGGGTCCCACCTCTGCGCCTGGCAAGATCTGCTGAGGCACATGGAAAATAAGGAGGTGACTGGTGACAGCCAACATGGCTTCACCAAGGGAAAATCATGCCTGATAAACTTGGTGGCCTTCTACGACGGGGTTACAGCATTGGTGGATAAGAGCAACCGAAATAATCTACCTGGACTTGTGCAAAGCATTTGACACTGTCCAGCACAATATCCTTGTCTCTAAATTGGAGAGATGTGGATTTGATGTATAGACCACTCAGTGGATAAGTTATTGGCTGTACGGCCACACTTAAAGAGTTGCAATCAGCGGCTCAATGTCTAAGTGGAGACTGGTGACAAGTGGCATTCCTCAGGAGTCAGTATTGGGGCCGGCGTCATTTAACATCTTTGTCAAAGACATGGACAATGAGATCGAGTGCACCCTCAGCAAGTTTGATGGTGACACCAAGCTGTGTGGGGTGGTGGACACGCTGGAGGGAAGGGATGCCATCCAGAGGGACCTTGACAGGCTTGAGAGGTGGGCCCATGCAAACCTAGTGAATTTTAACAAGGTCAAGTGCAAGGTCCTGCATGTGGGTTGAGGCTAATCCCAAGCACAAATATAGGCTGGGTGGAGAATGGATAGAGAGGAGCCCTGAAGAGAAGGACTTGGGGGTGCTGGTGTATGAGAAGCTGAACATGACCAAGCTATGTGCACTCAACAGTTCAGAAAGCTGTATCCTGGGCTGCATCAAAAGAAACGTGACCAGTAGGTCGAAGGAGGTGATTCTGCCCCTCTACTCTGCTCTCACCTGGAATATTGTGTTCAGCTATCGGGCCCCCAATGTAAGAAGGACATGGACCTGTTGGAGTGAGCCCAGAGGGCCATGAAGATGGTCAGAGAGCTGGAGCACCTCCCCCATGAGGACAGGCTGAGAGAGTTGGGGTTGTTCAGCCTGGAGAAGAGAAGGCTCTTGGGAGACCTTACAGCAGCCTTCCAGTACTTAAAGGGGGCCTACAGTAAAGGCAGGAAGGCACTCTTTATCAGGGAGCATAGTGATAGGATGAGAGGTAACAGTTTTAAGATGAAAGAGGGTAGATTTAGGCTAGATATCAGGAAGAAATTCTTTACTGTGAGGGTGGTGGAGACACTGGAACAGGTTGCCCAGGGAAGCTGTGGATGCCCCATCCCTGGAGGTGTTCAAGGCCAGGCTGGATGAGGCTTTGAGCAACCTGGTCTAGTGGAGGGTGTCCCTGACCACAGCAGGGGGGGTTGGACCTAGATGATCTTTAAGGTCCCTTCCAACACAAATCATTCTGTGATTCATGGCCACCATTTCACACAGCATAATTTGTCTTGAACAAACCACTGATACATACTGAACAGTACATTGAAAAAGAAATTGATGCCATTTTTTCTTCTGTCTGTTGCAGAGTATGTTCCAAATATGTGGAGGATCAAAGACAAATTGACAGAAACTTGGATGACCATTCTAAGACTATTCCTATAGTTCTATAGACCATAGCCTTAGCATTTCACAGTCACTCCTGCTTGAAACTGTTCCTATAGTCTGTTCTCTTAACACACACCACAGTCTTAAAATTTATCCATCTTGGCTTGTTTCTTTGCTTACATCAGAAGTTGTTGCAGTCACTAATTAAATGCAGTGCTGAGATCTTTTCCATCCATTTTTATGGGTTATGCGATAAACATTCACCATCAGGCAATGTTTGCTATCTTAATGAATCCCTCTAAAATTATGTTAATTGAGTAAACAAACAGAGGTATCAGTGAATCATTAGGAAAAAATCAATTTAGATTCATTAAAACCTATTCTGCAAGCTTAAAAATCATAGACTTCTTTTCCTAATTTAAATGAACGTCATTCTCACTTTGGTTACTAATGTCACAGTGATAATTCCTAAAATTCCTACCTACGCTGATCATAAAAAAATAGTTTTACTTTAAAAAAAAATAACAAAAATTAATTCACTTTTTATCCCTTTATGTTTAAGAAATGCTTTTCCTGAACAATGAAAACACATGAGCACATGCCTCATTTTGTTCCCAGTTAGCTGTCATTTTCTGGTTATCTTTCACTAAGCTGATTTTGGGTTACCCATATTTCAGGAGAGAACCTTAATAACAATTATAATCCAAATGAAAAGCAGCCTCATCAACACATTTAATATTTTGTAAAACTTTATTCTTCTAGAATCTAAATTAGAGACAAAATCTGATAGTTTAACTTCAAACAGTCTACCTTCAAATTCTAGGAGGGAACTGGCTTGCCTTCTTTCTCTCATCTCCATCACTCTTTATCACATCTTTCAGTTAATTTTTTTTTGATCCTTTTTGTTAGATTTGTTTATCTCTAGTCATTACTTGCTGTTTCACCAGATAGCGAGTCATGATGTTATTTCATAGCAAAGAAGGGTCACTGTGCTGTCCTCACAGAAGTCAATGGCAACGTTCTCAGTCACAGCAGAAGAAACGAAGCATTGCTCTGATACATTTTAAGTGAAACTCTTCTGGACTCACAGCTAATTAAATACCCTGCCGTTATCTTACTTTTCCTTTGTTATCTTCTACTTGTCTGGGTTAAAATACTTGAATACTTCAAGAAATTCAGTTTTCTTCTCCTCTCCTCTTTCCATTGCAACCATTAAACATATTCCTTTTTCCTTTTTTTCTTTTAAAATGTAATATTGCTTTTCTTACCATCCATGCTGTGACAAAATCTCCCATCCAAGTCCCAACTGCAGCTACTTTCATAAAATTTTCATTCCTGATGCCCATGAAGTCTGTTATAATGTATGCACTGTGGAAACAAGAACACAGACTGTAAGCTATATACATTCAATGCAGTTATAAAGAACTTGCCTTAGTGACAAAATTTATGATTAGCTGTGAAAGATTTCCAATCTCTTTCATAAGCACTTTTTATGCTACATCTGAGTTTTGACATAGTACTGAACCAGGATGGGTCAATTCCAATTAGAAATGAAAATGTGAATCTGGTTTTAAAGCCCATGTCTCTTTTGAAGGTACTAAAATAATGATAGGCAGAGGTTTTAGGATTATGTAAGGTTTCTGGAAATATAAACTTTTTTACACTTTTTACCTCTTCTTTTGTACAAATGGAATTGCAACATTCTCAGAATCGGCAGCTTTGCAAGATCTTTATGACGAAAAATTGAAATCTTTAAATTCTCTTTAAAAAGTTTATTGAGCCACTTGACTTTTCACTCTAACAGTTGTACAGTCACATTTTGTCAACACAACAGTGCAAGCAAGCTTTGCAGAATTTCAGTGAGAAGTTGCTGTTTCTTGATTTACACAATGTGTTTTCATAGATATATTTTACTTAAATCCAAAAGAAGCATTTCCATTCTGCTTAAATAATACAACAAAGAGGATTTAAAACTGCATGCAATAATTTGACCTCTACTTTCAAATTCATCAAGATGCTATAAGGACAATTAAGATGGTAAAGTTACTTGTGCTGGATTAAAAACTTTGTGAAAAAAAAACAGCTTTTAACATACTCACAGCCTTTGGTAAAAAAAAAATTTATAGCGGTTAAGAAGAGATGACTCTCCTCAAAAGCTAACACATTGAATAATGATAGCAATTATATTTTAAATTCCCAAGTGATATCTGTGTTTTCAAGATACCTGTAAACACAGGTATAATGTTATACCTATTTAAGGATGCTACTGGCCCAGTTGCATGTGACAACTTCCTTGAACATCGTGTTACTCATTATTCAAATCTTACCACTCTTACACACCAAATATTGTAATGCCTAGGAGCTAACAGACCATATCCTTGCAACTGGATCAGTGCAAGCTGATCCCACTTTTGGGGCAGTCCTATCAAAATCTAAGTATTTGATTGGGATACAGAATCTTGCTGGCACAAATCTGTGCACAGCACTGTATCATTACTTAGATACAAGTTAATATTTTCTAGAGTAGAAATATTAATGTCATTGAATAGTTTCATGACACATAGAATCATAGAACGGACATGTAAAATGGCTCTTTTCATTATACACATTTTGTGACCTTTCAGCTAATACATCACTAACAAAAATACCATCCGTGGTTTTTGTTTTTAATCTGTTGAATGTCATATAAATGCTGGCTCAGATTTTCTGTTGGAATTAAACATTTTTTCCAAGCTATTTTTAATTATGTTCCATGTAGTTAATATGATTATCAATATTTAAATTGGTCATGTCATAAATAAGGATGTAAGAACACATGAAGAGCTACACTGGGCCAGCCTAAAGACTCCCCATTTCAATGGCCTGTCTCCAAGAGAGGGCAACAGCAGATACCTAGGGAAGACTATGAGAACAGGCAAGCACACCCCTCCCAGGTATATTCTTCCAGTCTCTTTATAACTAGGAAACATTTGAAATTCCCTTTCTTTCCTGCATCTTGGGTGTGCAGTTCTTGTAGCATCTATTAAGGCAAAAATTTATCAAGTCTGCATTCCTTAAGGTGTCTCATTAACAAAAAAGGCACGCCATGAATGACAGTTGTAAGGACTGGCCCCCAAAAGCAACCCATATCCTTATCTTTTTCGTCAGTGTGAAACACATACAAAACCCCACAGTTCTCACCTTTTTTTATTCCCACTTCTCATATGCATTATACATTATCATATGCATTATACATGATGACAGGTGTACAGAAACTAAATGAACACTTGCACAACACTCTTGAAGAATGGGCCACTGGGGCAACTCCTATAGCCCCGTTGTATAGAGCAGCCCTGCCACAGCCACCCATGGCAGGTTGATGTACACCAGATGGGTTATCCAAAAGGACCAAGAGGTGACCAATGTAGGTATTAATATGTAGGTATTAACAAGTAGAAGAGATATCAAACTAGACATAAGCTATTTTTTTTTTTACTTAAATTGAAATTCTCCATGTAGACACTTGTTTTTACGAACATTAAAGTACCTGGAAACCTATTGTAAGGTCAGATGAGCTGGATACAGTGCTCAAATACATAGAAAGGCCTTGAAAGCACCAGATCATCCTAACAGTCTTTTTTTGTAATATGAAACATGGAACATTTGAAACATGAAAACATCCAAGAAGCCTAGTGTAAACTGGGCATCATAGTCTGTAAGTAATTAATGCCTAAATCAAATATGCAAATTGACAGACCTTCAGTAAGAGTTAAAATAGAGTACTATTATAAAGAAACACTTAAGAACATAATATGTGCATACATTAAGTGCATTTACTGATTAAAATACAGATACATCTTTTTATGGAAGATGGAAAATATTTTAGCACTGTCATTATCTTATTAGAAATAGTAATTAAATACACCACTATTTCATTAACTATTGGCATTATATCCTGTATCTTTTATGCTTTCTGCAGTATTATTTTAATGTCAAAACACAAAGAGAAATTGACTTTTTAAAAATATGGAATTTTGCCTGATAAAAATGAAAAAAAACCTCAGTTTTTAATTTTCAGGATTTAGTTTAAACATAAATGAGAGTAGCTGACATTTTCAAAAAAAGCCATGCTTGCCTGATGATGTTACCAGGACATATAAAAGTAAAATTAATCCTATTGTGGAAAAATCCCCACTTTTTTTCTATCTTTATCTAGTGATAGAGCAATTTTCACTAACTGGTTGCTTCACTTTTTGTGGAGGACCCATGTCTGCACCTTGTCGGAGGGCTAACAGCTGTTGGGTTCCAGTTAACTGTCATGTTCAGACAAGGTTTTGTATGGTTTGTCAAAAGCTTTCTTTTTGCTTTGCCGTACCTGTATTCTGTAGCAAGGTACATTCATATTGCATAAATAGCACAATCTAAAAAAGCAGAGTGGAAAAACACAGCAGTCAAAGCCTGTGACAGAGTAAAAAGCTCTTCAGAAACAGACAGGATAAGTGTAAATAATTATACTTGTGAATGCTACAGATAAAGGACAAGTTTGCAACTGGGATTTGGGACAAACCCACTATTAATCTTTGACAGTAAAACTGGAAGCAGCAAAGCCAGGGAAATTGCTCTTTGCAGGCCAAAGCCTACGGAAGGTAGAGCACAATTTTCATAGAATCACAGAATGGTTTGGGTTGGAAAGGACCTTAAAGATCATCAAGTTCCAACCCCCCTGCCATGGGCAGGGACACCCTCCACTAGACCAGGTTGCTCAAAGCCTCATCCAGCCTGGCCTTGAACACCTCCAGGGATGGGGCATCCACAACTTCTCTGGGCAGAAGTCTATTTTGACAGAATAGGACAAAACAGAGGAACCAAAAAAGAGACTTGAGACACATAGTTCTAAAACGGAGTCCAAAAAACCCTGTCATTAGGTACTGTCCATGTTGTTGCAAAAGGTAGGTTAACAACAGCGAGTCAGTAAAAAGATATATGAGCCCAATCAAAAGATATTTGATCACTTTTCTGGAATTAGCAGCAGAGTGTGCACAGAACAGATAAAACCCAGAAAAGTTCTTCAAAGAAGGGAAGATATCAGAGCATTTTTTTTCAAAGGATGACACTTTAGCAGCTGCCAAAATGATAAACAGTCTGAAAGCAACTGGAACTCTTTTAAATTTTAAGTTGGATAAAGATGCACAAGCCACTATGGTGCTGTCAACATTGTTCTATGCACTAGAATAAAAGTCATGGCTGAAACTCAGTGCTGAGATGGTGTTTTCTTAACCATCATGGGAACCTAAAACTGGGATAAAGCTTGAATTTAGACACCTAAATTGAAGTGTAACCCAAGTATCCAAACTCCCAGTGGAGCCCTAGCCAGAATAGTCAATACAGCACGACTCGTCCTTACGCTACTGCAGACATGCTGGGTGAAGGGTTTGTTTGCTTCACGTTACTGCAGGATGGATAGCACATCAAAACAGTATGTTCACATACTAAAAGGTATTGCCAAACCTATATAACTAAACCATTCCAGGTGCTGTGACATATCCTGGTCTCCAGATAATAATCCCAAAGAGATCTGGATCTCTCGTAAGGCCTGTGACACATCTGACAACCCAAACACATCTGAATGGAACCTAGGTCATCTCCATGGACTTCAATGAGAATACGGAGACTTTTGAGAAGTTTTAGTTACCTTTTAACTCCATTTTAGCAACCTCGGCACATCTCAGCTACGCTTTAACAGTCTCTTTATACACTCTAGAGTATCTACAGCACCAGGCTGGCACATGGCCCACAGGGCATGTTCTGTACAGGGTCTACAAGAACTGCACCCACAGAGAGTGGTAACTTAAGGCTCTTCAAAGAGGAGGAAGGAATAGATGTCTTTTATGTTGAGTGATAAAAAGTCTATATGTCTTCTGCAGTCTGCTACGTGCTTTTCTGAGGCAGTTTTATTACCTGGCATTCTGCCTAAATAGCTGATTATCTATATGGAACTCGCCTTCCTTGGTGCATCTGGCAAAACGAAATGTCTTGACAATGCCCAACACGTGACAGCATGAGAGTTCATGCAGGCCGAAAAGACATGTTTAGACATGTCACCACAAGCTTCCATTACTCTTAATTTAGCAGAGGCAAAGAGTGTCAGAATAACTGAAAACATACATAAAAGACTGCAGATAGTTCCTGATCCATATTTGTCACTCTAAAATGACAGAATGGCAAATGAGACACTTGGAAGCATTTTGCCCAGCTGAAAAGCTATCCTTCTACGGCTAGAAAATGAAGTCAGAGCCACGGGGAGCTGGAAGATGCACAGATTCAACAAAACCTGCTGTCCTGTAAGTTGGCATATCATGAGAATAGCATAAGGCATACCTACATACATAGCTACCTACAAACAGTACAGAAAGCACCACAGCTAGCCATCTAGTCATACTGTCCCTAACCATCCCCACTGCACACTTTAGAGGTACAGATGAAAGTTTTTCCATGACATCAGAACAGAGTATTAAGAGGCAAGGGATTTTGCTTGACGAGATGTCAAAGAGATAACAGCCACAAGAGGCTCAGCGGGCTAATCTCCAAGACACAACAAAACTAGAACGCAAAAGTGGCTTAGCTATGGTGAGCCTGTTCCATGGCACTGTGCAGGACATCTGAGACTGATGGACTGATGCTGTAACTGAGCACTGCTGGTTGGCAACTTATTTGTATACATTTATTTTTTGAAACAGGAAACAGACCTGTGATTCTGAAAACCTCTGCTCATCAATCTCCAAGCCTGGAGGCTACCTAACTTAGTCTGGGGACTTGGCTTTTAAAGCTCCCAAGCTATTTAAAGTTCTGCTGCTAGGCATATAGAGGAGCTGCTCACTCTCCGCAGGAATAATCTATTTGGCTTCTAGCTCCTATATTGATTGATATCCATAAAGTGGTTATTCCTCCACTCGGTTTGCCTGAAGAGCTCCATCTGTGAAGTGTTCTGCAAGCCTGCCTAGAAGACAAGGCCCACTGAAAAACGCAGCAATTGCATTTCTGTCTGTTAATGCAGAAGAGGTGCATTCACAGAACTCAAATGCTAGGGAACACAGGAGATTCAATCCCTATTCCAGGGGACACTGGTTCAACACCTCTCCAAGTTAGAGAATTGTGTCTCACTGTGACTCTTATTAAGAAAAGTGATGACCAACTGCTATTAGGAGAGTAGCATATTTGCATATGGAACTCTCCGGAAGGATGAGAAAGGTGTGTTTCAGCTTCCTTTAGGTAAGGGGTAACTGAAGCTATATATTCCATGTCCTGTACAAATATTGCCTTCCATGTATAAGATGTTCACTTTCCTCCACTTTTAGAGAAATTAAATGGATGCCACTGGTCAGGACAGGAGGTTGGACGAGATCACAGGTACAGTCCTAGGTAAGGTGCTTCAAGGCAGTTGGGACAGGATTTAAAATGCATTCCTGTCCTTAATATAGCTTCTTTATTGCAAATTGTAGGAGTTTCTTGTTTCCTGTATGGATTTTTGTGGATCCTACACCAACATTCCTCAAGCACTTGATGCCCACTAGAGTCTGGACTTCTCTTTATAGGGACCAGGTGGTATTCATACAGATTATCTTTTGCCTAACAATGCCAGTCTTCCTAGGCTGTCTCCCTAATCAATTAATTTGACAGCCATCCAGAGCAGGAGGCTAATTTAGATGATTTTCACATATGGCATCACTAAAGGCCAACAGTTTACTTGTAATGGATTTGCAAAAGGCAACTCATAATGGCAGGGCCACTGCCAGCAGATCTGAGAGTCTGCACTTAGGCATCTGCAAATTCAAAAGCGTTGAGGACATCCACCACGGGAGAAACACGGCCTCCCCAGACTAAAGGTAAACTTTGGTCAGTGCTGGCACATACTCCCAGTGAGTTTAAATGACAGGATTTGCTACACCTACATTCTTTTTTACGTCCAAACTTAAAGGACATAAATAAAATTAGAGACAACCAGCAGACGAGTTGGAAACTGAACACAGAATTCTGCCCTCTCAGATGAGCGACTTTCTCCATCATTACATAAGTGCTCCAACAAAAATGCTGTACTGCCCCTACAAACTCCACTACAGAGTACTTCTTATGGAGAAGATAGTCTGGGAAAAAGTATAAAAAATGCCTGATAGAATAATTCAACAAATTGATTTTTCAAATTTATTATACCCATGACAAATACTTGCTTGGCTTCTAAATTTGGCGAGATACTGGTAAGAATGGCTTTGAATGATGCTGCGCTGGCTGAACTCTTCAGGGAAGTTTAAACATGTTATTATAATGCTGAATAAACCAGTAACTACAGTATTATTGCTACTCAGAAGGGGGAAATATGAAAAAATTGCAGTTGGTATAACTCACTAAGTGCTTCTAAGTAGCAGCACAACTGGGAAATCGAAATCAGAAATATATCTTAGCAAATTTGCATAGAAACTTGTAAGTATTAGCAGATAATGCAACTTCACATATTATCTTTAAATTATTAAATTTCCTGAACAATTTGAATGTTTTTTTAAATAAATTAAAATAATTAAATGCCAGAAAACTGCAAACAACATGTCAAAAGTTAATGAATTGGAACAGAGTGAACAAAGAAGTGCCAATGGAGAACCTCTGCTGACAGATTCTCAGCAATCATAGCTGAAAAGAATTTGAGATGGCTCTGAAAAAAATTATAACTCACAATGTAAAATAAACTTGGGGGAATTTATTACAAGTACACTTTTTAAAACAATTTGTTATAAACAAAGTAGATTTTTTTCCCTTATTTAATGATAATGTTTAAAGGCTTTATAAAGGCTAACATTAGTTAGATCTAAACCAAAATTCATTTACTAATTTTCCATTTTCTATTTAAAATTGCTGTTTCACAGGAAACTTCTTATATGACTACCGTATGTAAGCTAAGTAGTGAGTAAAATAGACTGTGCAGGTCCTGTAATGACAATTTAAAATTATCTACATGGATCTGGAGCTTTGTATCATGATTGTTAAAATTTTTAAAAATACGACAGAAGTGTCAAGGTTGTAGAACAGGTGTGTCAACTAAACTGACTCTTTTGAAATAAGGTTTGGGTGATTTTTTTGCATTATTCTTTATAAAGATAAGTAATTTTTGAAATCAGTGAGTCACGAACAAGACTCATTAGTCACTGACAACATCTTAGACTGAATGGATGGACGGCAGGGCAGAGTCTGTTGCTACTTTGCATTGCAGAAGTATAAATTTACTAAAAAAGGAAGAGTGAGTAAATACGACCTTCAGTGGAGCTTGTGGGATGTTCGCTGAACTAGTCGAATGAAGACTGGGCTTTACAAAAGTTTGGGGAGAAGATGAAGGTTTCTAAAGTATTAGACTATTGAAAGATCTATCAAATAAGCAATTAGTAATAATTAAATAAAGCAGGTAAAATCACAGAAAAAAAAGTAGGTTGGAAGGAAACTCAAAGGATGACCTCGTCCAAGTCCTCATGCTAAACAGGGCTAACCAGCATTAGATCAGATCGCTCAAGGCCTTATTTATGCTAAAAGATTGTTTATTTTAAGTTACATTTATTGAAACTTATTTATTTAAACCTAAATCCTTTACCAAAAGCAAAGCTAACATTACTTAAATGTCTGAGCAAAATTTAAAAGGGCACTAGGGAATGAGTGCAGTTCACAATTGACTGCTTGGGATTTCTAGTTCAAGTGTTCTCTTTTGATTATGCCAAGACCTCATCCATTTAACACAGTGCTAAAGCAGCCACGGATTTGGCGCAGAACACTTCTATGCAAACAGCCAAGATTTTCCTCTTCCTATCCTGTCATTAGAGTTCAATAAAACACAAGTATATATCACCCTCACCCTGAACAGTTTGAAGAACGAAGACAGCACTTCATTTTTAACTCCACATGATTATATAGTGACTATAGCTGCTTACAGTATTTGTTAAATATCCTCCACAAAATAAGACAAATGTAAGCACCTTATATTAATATAGATAACACAAAAGTTAACCATACACACCGGCATATATTGCTTATGCAGAATACAAGTTATTTTTTTTCACCTTGAGAGACAAAACAAGGCAAAATGCTAAGAGTAAAGTTAAATTAAAATGAAACTCTGTTTCCTATAGGATTTTTGTGTTGTATATAGGCAAAGTATAAAAAAAGGCGGAGCAAAGGCCCTTGGAGAATCTCTGCTCTGTTCCTTCTTTGTGAGTACTAATGGCTCTCACACCCACTACATGGATTCCACCAGTGTGTGCTGGGATCCCTCCACATGACAAGTTATTGAATGTCGAATTTGACAAGGGCCACATGGAGACCATCAATCAACCAAAATCAGAGAAATAATATGCAATAGGGGAAGCAGAGCATTAAAAAATAGAAGAAGGAAGAAGGGTAGGAGAGCAGGGAAACTGGACTGACAAAAATCGATGGAAGGGAAATGACAAGATGAGTATAAACAGAAATGCAGAAATAGATTTCAAGTAGAAAATATAACTTTTTTTTTCGTGCTTATAGCTGCTTACAGATGCTTTGCTCTGTTATGGTGTGTGCAGATAAAAGGAGAATGAAGCTGCAGATTGTTCAAGGAATTGAGAGCACATACCAGCCTGGAACATCAGCATGCAATGGCACAAATAACTGCACAGGCGTCTTACAAAGACCGAAATGGTATTAGCATGTCAACCTTACCACTCTTTTCAAAGAACCATGTCAGCAGAAACAATAATTGAGTCGAAAAACCCAAGAGTTTATTCAGATTGAAGATAGATACTACAGTTTGATACAGCCACAAAGGAAACCTAAATAAGACTTCTGCAAATGTCTTGTTCTAAAATGTTATCCAAGTTCTACATTCTGTATACACACAGCCAGTACTCTGTCGATAAAACAAAATCAGTTACGAAACTCTCATATGAGAAAGAGTTATTCTTTAGAGCTACCTACATGTGGAAAAGAACAGAAAATATCTTTCTGTTCTGTATGTTTGAGTTCATATCTGTTGAAGATGACTGGTGCATATTGGTCTTGCGGCTGTGTATAAAACCACACTAAGATATACAAACTGTTGGAGTTAAGAAATGATGATCTACCATGCTCACAAGTACCTCTGAGAAGAAATGGAAGGAAAATGTGGCATGACAACTCAGGAGATGGTCTGAGGATTTGGTTGGCTTCTCTCATAACATAATAACAGCAGCAGATTGCAGAGCAGATGGAAAAGAACTAGACTTCAAGCAATGTACAAATTAACAAACTGAGGAGATTGCTTTACTATATGATTTGAAAATGGTGTATAAAGAACGACTGGGTTTATGGCCAGTCAGCTGACAAGGGCTGGCATATAATCACAGCAGAGAATTTCACATGGAAAATGCAAGTAAGAAGACAGCCTGTTCTTCCACTCCTCGGCTGACAAAGCATGACTACTTGACCATCCAACAGTAATATCATCTGAAAGAGTCCAATACTGGATCTGCTATAAATTTGCTCTGTATTGTACTGACTGCTACATTTTCTTGTCCTTCCAATACTCAGCATTTTAAATAAAATTATCATTGAAACAAAAGAGATAAATTGCCAGAAATTGTTTGAGGATTTTATCCTCACATCAACACAGCTCCATTGCAGACTATCCATTTTACAATACAGTCTTCTTCCAATGACTTAAAAATGAGTTATCAGGGGACACATCAGAACCACACACTGCAAGTGCTTGCTCAGGCACTATCACTTGTAGTACAACTTTAAGATGCACAAATGGAGAAAAGACACAAATTGTGGTGTGAAATTCTTTCTCAAAAAAATAATATTCTCTCAAATAATTAGGCCCTAAGGGCTAGCACATTGTCAAACAATGGAGAGAGAAATGAATGGATGTGCATTTTTCATACCTAGACACTAAACTTTGACGGGTTTGACTATATTTTCACAGTCAGTTAGTTACAAATACTGGGTTTCATCTCATCTAACTACAGATTTAAAAAAAAAAAAGGCCTCATTTCAGTTAGAAATTCTAGAAGGGTCCATTTCTCTCCACAGTCAATGGAGAAAAATAAGCACTTTATAGATGTACTTTGTCTGACTTAGACATCTGCACTGGGTCTGGCTGGGGTGGAGTTAATTTTCTTTACACCAGTTCATATGGTGCTGTGTTTCAGATCTGTGACCAAAAAAAGTGTTGATAAGACACTAATGCTGCCTACTGAGGTTGACCTGCAAGAACAACTCTGAATCAGACGAATCATCTTCTGAATATTTTAATTTAGTTAAATGTAAATGTAGTTGGCTAACTTTTTGATAAACTCATCTTTATTGGATTCTTAAAACTATGAGATACGACAAAAGATGATTTTTATGTTTTAAGACTGGCATAGTTTAGATTATTAGACTGAAGGTCTAATATCCTTAAAATGTCCTTGCACATCTACACACATCCCAAACTGCAACTAAAACCAGTGAGCTACTAAAGACAAAATATGCAGCCTGGGAAAATACCGTTCTAAGTGAAAAAACTTGCCTCTTATTTAGACATAAGGTTAAAAAAGAAATTTCCAAATAGCATAAAAGATTACACAATAAAACATCACCAGTAAGAAACCTTTACAAGAATGAGTAAATTGCAATTAAGATTTCATTAAAATAGTAAGTTAAATCTAAAGTTGAACAGATGGTTACTATGACAGATATAACCAGAATTAAATAAACTATGGAGTAAATATCTATCTTTGTCTGATCCTCATTGTGGAAAACAGTTTGAAGTGCTAGTGTTCAATGATAATCTGATACAGAAATAGTTTTATACTGTCCCAAAGTTATCGTCCGCATGGTACTAGCTGAAGCAAATAGTGTCATTAATAAGAATATCTTGAGATCTTTATATTGGATGCAGGCAAAGCTTCAGGAACAATGCCAATATATTTTACAGTAAGTATTTCCTTAGTTATTGATTATGTGGGAGATTTTGTAATTAAACTGATATTCTGCAATGATGGCTGGAAGAAACAGAAAGCTGCTGGATGACTTGCAGAGCAATTATAAACCCTTCTCTCTGCTCAGGAACAACCAACCACTGCAAAATTCTCCTGACATCCTGAAACCAGTCAAGAACGTGAGAATGGTTAGAAGTGCCTGCTCTGAATCAGACAAGACAGATTACAATTCTTCAGCTAAAAACTTATATTTTAAGCCTTCTACAACAATATTTTGCTTTTTAAAAAAGCAGATAAAGATAACAAGAAGAAGGCAGTAAAATACTGTGAGACCTAATTAATAGAAACTACTGGTTAGAGGTGGAGTATGATTAAATTACCATATTTCAGGACTTTAAAAACCCATTGCTAATTAAAATTTAAATACATCTTTCTTTAAACTTGTATTATTTTTCAAAATATATATTTCACTATCTATATGTCAAATACAATGCCCACTTTGTGTTTTTCAAATATCTTTTTCAAATGTTCACCTGTGAACAAAAAAGATATTCGTATCTAAAGACAGGTCACAGCATTAGATCAAATACTGCACGTCTGCCTTTGGTATATTTATCGGGTCTGGCTGGAATGGATTTAACCATCTTCACAGCACCACATATAGTGCTGTGCTTTGCATTTGTAGCTACAATGCTGTTGATAACACACCGGTGTTTTGGCTATTGCTGAGCAGTGCATGCACAGCATCGAGGTTGTCTCTTTTCAGTCCACCACTCAAAAGGCCAGTAGGCTGGAGATGGGCAAAAGGCTGGCAGGCGACACAGCCAAGACACCTGACCTGGACTGACCCAAGGGATATTCTGCAATATATGGTGTCACACTCAGCAATAAAACCAGGGTGAGAAAGGAGGGGGAGGGTCGTTTGCGGTTTGTCTTCTAAAGCAACTGCTACATGCACCTGCTTCCCAGGAACTGGTTGGACATCTGCCTGCTAGTAGGAAATTGTGAAAAAATTCCTGGTTTTGCTTTGCTTCTGTGCATGGCTTTTGCTTTTCTTATTAAACTGCCTTTATCTCAGCCCACAAGTTTGTTATTTTCTTCCCCCGTCCTGTTGAAGAGGGAGAGTGAGAGAGTGCCTAGGTGGGGGTCTAGCAGCCAGCCAGGGTCAACTCTCCACCATGGATTAAGTTCACGCTGACTTTCTACTAGCAAAATGAGTTCACAACTGATAAAGTAGTACTCTGATTTTATTTTAATATGACTTTAAATATCAGGAAAATAACATTTCAAATATGAATCATAATGCAAAACTTCAGGTAGAATTTTCAGGGATGCCCAGCACCTACATTCATCTTTTTGAATGTTACCTTCATATACATTTAGCTCCCAATAACATACTATTAAAGTAAACGCAAAAATTAATGGATTTTCAAAAACATAACTGATCTTCATATGCTAACATCACTTATTTAGAGAATCAATACCAACAGTTCTATAAAATTCCACTTTCACATTTTGTTAAACTCACTTTAATCTAGACAGGAGTTCTGCATTACTATTTATAAATCAACCTTTTATCATCCACTTTTGGTCATTGTCTGGGATGTTTACAACCTTCAGGTCTTCACTTTAAAATTTATGATGCAGAAACCTTCACAATATCATATATTTACGATAAATGTATCAACTTAATGAGAAATCTCAACATTAACAGGACAACCCAGCCAATCTATGAAAAACCTATAAAGAAGCATCTCCACGTCTGTGAGTTTATCTCCTGTAATGTGTAAAGAACCTTTATTGTCTTTGTTTGAAGGCTGTTCACCCCATAGTCTGTCACATTTGTGAACTGAAATTCCATTTCTTGTTCTGCACTGCAAATGAAAAAAAAAAATCTTCTGCTAGATAAGAGAAAAAAGAATGGATTGTGACCCTGTCCCTTTTGATTTACTGGTTGTACAGGCACAGTGTGCATTACACTGAGTCATCTCTTTAATTTCCCCAAAGACTATACCTCAGAGCCAGCAGGAGATTTGCCCCTTGCAGGACTCCAGTTCCACTGTTTCACATCCAGTTTTCACATTTCCCGTTACATCAAAGGGTGGTCATTTGCTAGCACTTAAACTAATGGCTTTTTACTCTTTTCTGTACTGACCAGAATTCAACTGTTCTACAGGTGATTGCCTGAAAAAAAGGCAAGTAACAGTGCAAAAGAATGAACTTTACATATTTTCATATTTTTATACTTCTCATGAAAACATAGGTTGGAAGGAACCTCTGGAGATCATCTAATCCAATCTCCTGCTGAAGGCAGGGCTGATTTCAACCCGATCTGGTTGAGGGAAGTCAAGATCTTCCCTCAAAAGTAGAGCACAGCAAAGAGTGTTGCTGAAGTTTCAGACCTCCACAACTGTGGCAGAATCAGAGGTGAGGAGCAGCACAAAGGACAGCTGCTTCTACACTGAAGATGCCACTTGAGAAAACATTTAGGGTTTTATTAAGATAACAGTACAAAAATCCCTGCCCTCTTTCGCAGATTGGATGTCCCATTTCAGGAAGAGTGACAGCAGCAAGCACTCCGAATGAAAAGTTTACTCTATGCTCCAATGATTTAATTACTTTAAACACATTTAAACTGATCAGATTTGGAAAGACATAAAACACTCTGCTCATCTAAATTTGAAGTGAGTTATCTCCTTTTTTTTTGCCAGAAATGTACCATTTTTCTTAGTTTTAAGAGTTTTTATAAGCATTCTGAAGTGATGAAAAAAGTGCACTCATTTTTTTTTTTCAATTTCACAAGAGCTACATTCATCTTGGCAGCAATCACATTGCTACATAAAGGAAAACACAGTGCAAAGTAAAAACAAATGTGTTAACTGGTTTTGGACTGAAAAGCCTACCAAAATTTATTGTTAAATGAGGATTTACTGACAGAATGGTAAAGAAAGTTACACATTTGGATAGTTACGAAGGCATCTTCACTGGACTGGCTTTGGTCTTTAGCTGGACTGCTGAAATAGAGAGTAATTGGCAATTTTTAAAATATTTATTATTTATATTTCCTTAAAGGAAAACAAGATTTTACCATTAATTCATCACATTGTTGGGAAGCATTTCTAAGGCTAGGAGAACTCTTTCTTACAAGCAGACCACTCAGGAGTGAAAGAAACCATGCCACAGATGAGGAACATACGGGTCTCCTCCACAGGACAGTTGGGCTCGTAATGTGCCGGGGATATGACACATTTCCATCACTTTTCCAACATACTGTTTCACCCCATGTTCTCTCTAATTTGTTGCAGGCTTGACAACGTCTGGCACAGCCCCATGTCCATACTGTAACTAGTATGGCTGGCTATAAGAACATATACAGTGCTGCCTTGTCATGCAAAGCACCTGTGGGAAGATAGCACTAGCCATATGGCTTTTTCCAAACAGAAGAATAAGTCAGGGTTTGGAAAATAAGTACATTAACTCTGCTGGTATCGTGCCTTCAGTCTGTAAGAGAAGCAGCCTGACCAACAGAAGTTTTTGAAGAGTTTTACATCCCTTTTCCTATTGACCATTGTTTACCGCAGTCGTAATACGCAGCTTATTAGTTACATGCATCTCTCTGTATGTTTCTCAGAAAAGATTTAGTTATCAGCACTTCCATTTCTCACAAAATGTTATATGACTTCCAGGAGACAAAACTGAAACCTCTAATAAAAATGTATTTATAGAAAAAATAGAAATAGAGCCTTTTCTGCCATTAAAACAGATGTTCATTAAACTTAAGCTATGTAGCAGTGTACTGCTTTATTTTTTTTCTTTTACCTTTTAATTGGTGACACTTCTATGTTACAGAATCTAGTTTTAAAGCCTTTTCATCTACTTAATATGAGGAGCAATTTTTTTTCCACTGTAATCAATGATCAATAATTACTATTTACAGGAATGACATTAAGCTAGGTAAATGAGTAACAAGATTTTATCTGGTTACAACATAGATGATTGTTCTTTGCGTCAATATGGTTGTACAGAAAACCCAATGATTTGGCCAGACAAGCAAGAAACAAAACACCTACATTTTGGATGCACTCCCTTGTCAAGGATTTGTTTTTCTTTAAAAAGTTCATGCTTCCCTTTTGAAAATTTTGTAGCAGAAGTGTCTCCTGATTAAACAAAAGCAAACGGTTTATTTCAAAACAATGAAGACATAATAGACTGGTTTTGGAATCGGACTAAGAAGTTGATCCTGTTTTCTAAAAGCTGAAAAGACTGTAGAGACACTGTGTCTTAGCTCCTTCAAGAGAGAAAGTAATCAAGAGAGTACAGTTTTCTTGATTCCACCAGCAGTACCAGTTTGGAACAAATATTAGCTTTCAATATTCTCAGATGACCTCCAGGGCAGAGAGAGACTAAAAAGTGGAATGGCTTTTATGTTACTGGGAGCATTTGTTCCCACAGATAGTCTGGGGATAAATTCCCCAAGAGAGGAGAAAGGGAACTAATACACGACAACACGTTTGACAGGCCAAATTTGGAACACTGACATTTGCATTCTTACTGTTGTAAGACAAAAACTCATTCAGTTGTTAAGAATTCTTGAATACATTTTCTTAACACATTTTCAAATAATTATAAGCACTACAGCCAGCTTGAATAAAATATATACACAGTAGAAGGTAAGTATAGGGTAAGTAGAGTCCATATTCCACATACTTCATCCTGAAGTTCTTCTGGCCAGGGCTGCAGTAAAGCAAAAGAATCTAACCTAATACAGAAAGAAGACATCGGCAATAAGAAAAAATGGTAATGACAAAGTTTGTCATCAATCTCTTTTCTCTTGGGCAATGGAGGCACAACAGTGAGCTTTCTTAATGGAAAGAGATTTTTGCCACAATAGAGAGGCCTTCATTATTAATAGGTAGTTCTTTCAAGAGCTGATGGCCATGGCTGCAGAAAGAAATTTATGTTTAAGGCAAGCTGAGAAAGTGACTACTGTTTACCGGAATAAGAGCTATGAAACACTAGCATGGCAAGTGCCAAAAAGAGAAGTGATACAGAAAGAGAGAAACTCTTGCCTATTTGTAATTTCGGACTTTTTGTGGCCTCTAGTCTCACTCATCAGTCTTTTCTTAATGGAGTGAGACTACTCGTAGTTGATAAGTTTATAACCGGAGAAAAAGAAATGATCATTCACCTTGAGATTTGCACTATGATTTTCAGGCTCTGACTACTACTTCCTTGCAGATGCAGTTTTGCCCTTACCTGCATGATGTCTATTTGAGGTGAATGTCTTTCAATTTTTAAATTATCTGTTTACAATGTTTTGACTAGAATATTCGATTTTCAAAAATAAGGCACGTGATGGTTAACAGAGTACTTTTGAATTCACAGACTTAAAGACTGTAAAATGTAAAAAACATTAATCCCCTCTGATCTGCATAATCCAGGTCATAAAATTCTACATCGTAATTCTTAGCAGAAACGGACTCTTTCTAGATGAGATTAAGTCCATTAGAAAGTCTTGTTTTCAGTACTCTAAGCATACATACAGAGAATGAACATCACCTAATTTTTCCAACGGTTACTTAATCCCACAGTGAAATATCTGCACTTTATTCCTGCTCTGAATTTGTCCAGACTTTGCTTCCAGCTATTGCATCTTTTACACCTTTGCTAAAGTAAACACTCTATTACCAGAAATCTTATCTTCCACCTCAGTAATTAAAGGCTTAATTCAAGTTCCTCATGGTCTACTCTTATATAAACCAAATAGTCTCAAGCCACAAAGCATGCTTTTTGTGCTTCAAGCTCTTCTCAAGGTTTTGTGGGTTTTTTAAAATTCTTGTGAATTTTCATATGGAATCTGTATAATGATGTATTTATGTCTCCTTATTTCAGGGAAGAAATTCCTTTTTGTATATCCAAGTTCCAACACTAACTCATCTGGTCAAGGTTTAAAAAAAAAAACATGTGAAATTCATTGTCGTATATATAATAATATCACACCTGCCATGTGCAATATAAAAGCTAGCATCACTTTAACAGAAGTAGTGCAGAAGCAGAAGAGTGTTTTGCTGGTACAAGTACTCATTTTTGAATGTGCCGATTCTGTTGAAACCATCTACAGTGTCACTTGGGTACTGTGCATATACCTGTGCAAGTACTTGCACCTCTATAGCACAGATAAGAGCTGAACATAAATAGAGGCTTGTGTTTGGATAGATCTCTGAGATACAATGATTCATTGTTCTTAATAAGCAAAATTAAAGTTCTCCTTAATTTTTTTGCTTTTGGATAATTCTTTTGATTTCTTTCATCATAAGTAGGAGGAAAGGGATTTTATGTGGGTTTTGTTATTAAAATTGGCTGCTCCTTTCTTATATGATGAAGGAAAAACCTGTTATCTCTCTCTCTTCTAAAACTGTGAAGAAAATGAAGCACTTCTCTCTTTCCATTTTGTCTGCTTTCCCCCTTCTTCAAAGTCAACAAAGAAAAATAGATTATTATAGCTGACCTCGAACCCACCAAATTGCTCCTGAGGTATGAAAAGCTTTATGGAAATTGCTGCAATTTGGATGAAAACGCTAAGAAGCCACCTGACTTCCTTGAAACAACTAGTTCTATAGTCCTTGCAAACTTAGTCCCTGAACAAAATCAAACCTTACAAAGGAAACGTAGCAATAACAGATCGAAGTTGCAGAACGATCTGGGATGCAACTCACTCACAAGTTCAATACACCCATATGTCTAACAAACATTATCAAATAATTTTCCCCCTTTTTGCACTGATTTTTAGAAGCATTTTTAAGAGAAATATAATGTGGGTGTTTCTCTCCTTTCTGCAACCAGAAATGTCAAATATCCTCACTCAGCCCCATTGTGATCTATGGTTAAAAAAAATTTCTCAATTACAGTCATAAACCCATTAAACAGGAAGAGGGGGCTGAGAACTTGAAAAACTGAAGTTTTGGGAAACAAGTAAAAAAACTTCTTAAAGGCCAGTAGTGGAAGAACAGACCAAATCTAAAAAAGATTAGTGCAACAGATTGCTAATTTCCCCGATCAAACTGCCGTTTCACTCAAGAAGAGGAATATGGGCTCTTCAGGTGGAGGCAGCAGTTTCACCACAGTGGAACACTAATCTGCTATGCCTCTAGCCCCCATCACAGAATATTTGAAAACTAAGATCCTGAAGGTAAAAGTGCAAAGTAGTAAAGTGAAGCTGCCTCTGAGAATGTAGGTGGTGTAACCCAACACACTTCAGTTTAAAACAAATGCTTCTTACCAAAGCAGATGAAGAGTCAGCTTTTGACTGGAGAAGAGCTTCCTAGAACCAAGTTCTTGTCACTGGGGGGAGAAACTCACAGCAGTAACAAATTAATGGAAAAAAAATATTTAAACCAGCATAAAATAGATTCGCCAGAGTCCAAACAGCAAATGCAAATACTAGTAGCAGATATCATTATCACGGTTTTCAGAGCATTGACTTCCTTTGTTTACAAGTTCTAGAAACAAACATGCTTAAGATCTGCTGCTCATTAACACCTCTCCTGAGGTCCAGCTCTTTCTGTCTCAATTAGCATCTCCAAAAGTCTTGAGCAACATAAAGAAGATGACTCACATGGTAATCTACACATACTCCCCACTAAGTATTGATTTGTAAAGTTAAATCAAAAATGGGGAAAGCACCCATTTAAATACCTGAATAATGTTCACACTTACTGTCAAACATCAGTGTGTGTGAGATATTCTGAGTCTGATTTTATTTCAGTTCTTTCTGGAAACAAGACCAAGCCACTCCCGTTCAATAGCATTGGTTCCTCCCTTCTACCTGTTGTATTTTTAGCAATCATCTTCTTTAATGATGTTGACTACTTGGCATTTTCATTCCTTTTACAATTCTAAATATTAAATTTTATTAGTAAATGAAAATTAAGATAGATAGACACAGAAATTATGCACTTTGGCACAGAGGCACTGAAGTTCATTCCTGACTGATATAATCCAAATAAACTTGTGTTACAGCATTCCTGGACAGAAAGACTATTATGAATGAAAATGAATGTTTCTCAAAATCTCAAATCAAAAACAAGTTCCTTTAAGCCGATTCACACTGTTCATGTGCTAGTAGGACTGCAACCCTAGTCATATACAGCCAAGATTATCGGAAAAGAGTTTTATAAATTCTGCTTTTCACCAAATCAATACTACTGTGAAAATGGAAGTTCAAGTAACGTAGTAACAACATGGGTTACTGTTTAATATCAATGCACAATGAGTTCTCAAACAACTGTATTACATTGCCATAAAATATGCCAAACGTACAAGTATGTTATTCATTAATTTATTCTGACGGGATTTCATTACTGGAATTGCAAGGCATCATGTTCTAATCTGCTAGGCTTCCCTAAAATAACCCAGTCGATGAGATTAGGGATTTATGTGTATACTCAGTCAGAGGGCTTGTATCTTGGATCCATTCCAACCTTGATATAGGTCCCACTGGGGATCACTTTCTTTCAAGCTGGTAATAGTCAATAATTCTAGAAGCTGAATTTAACAGCTTCAAATCAACATTCAAATAAGTTCAAAGTTTAAGACTTTTTTTTAGAACTATTAGGTTACAGGATCCAATTATATTTAAGATTCAGTTCCCTCCACAACAAAATATAAGTTTAAGAAGTATTATTGTCTCCTACAATCACAAATTGCTTAGAAGAATATCTGAAGTCTGCAGACAGGGAGTTCAAAATCTCAGCTATGTTTCATAATGTTTTTAAATTCTCAACTAACCTTTTTAACTGTGTTCTAATGTTTGTGACCTACACTCAATATCTCAACCATAACATGTCTGAAGAAAACAATATCTCCAGAATGATAGTATTTCCATTGGTTCATTAATTACTATTAATAACAAGTATTAGGACAAAATGCAGGGATAAAATGAAATGATATGTCCAAGTACAAGATGTAGCACGTAAGGAGTGAAACACATGACTGGTCCCTACATTCACGTGGCTACCAGAGAGACAAAGGGAGAATTTAGGTATTTTATTAGCAATTAGGCACTGAAATATCTTTTTTGTTTTGGAAATAAATTCTGCTGCATGCTGGCTGCTATATTCTGGTAGACTGAACACTTACCTTCAGGTACATTACTAAAATTACTAATGTCAGAAAGTGTGCACTTAAATTAAGCATGTTGCTAAGTGGTATGCTGAACCGGCGCATCCTGGTAAAACCAAGTTCTTTGGAAGCAACATAAGTCTGGGGAAACTGATTTTTTTCTTATCAGTCACTACCCAGCAGATGCTTCTCAGCTGGTTTAGGTGACACTGCAGAGTGCCTTTAACATTCATGTAGGAAAAGTGAATAAAAACAAAAGGGAATATACAAATGTCGTGGGTTAAGCAGAGGAGAGTTAATTTTTTTTCTTTCTTTCTTCTCTTCATAAATAGCTATCAAAAAGCTATGTTTTGGATTCCTGCTCAGGAGAAAACTGATAAGAAAAGAACGTTTATAGTTATTGCTAGGATACTCTCAAGGACAAATACATTCAGCCTCTCTCCTCTCCACAGACAGAGAGCGGGGCGGAGAGAGACAGTCTGGCTTCTAGCTTGGGATTTGCTTTTAGGTCAAGATTGAGAAGCAGACTGACCAATTATTCCATCCCATGCACGTCATACCCAGTATATAGATGAGGACCCTTCCAGGAGATAGCTCTCTTTCACTTTCCTTGTTCTCCAGATCATCTCGCTTCGGGTGCCTGCATTCGCTTTCCCAAGGCCTTTGCCCCCCACAGAAGCCGTTAGCTCTTGGCCCGGGACGCTCGTTATCTCCGTTCTGTGAGTTTTGGGATCCTTCCTCTCCAGGGGGATCATTAGCTGGTTTGTTTTTTTTTTTTTTTTTCCCCTGCTTCAGTCGGCTTTCGGCCTGGGACGCTTCGGCTGTCATCTCCGTTCCGCGAGTGCCTCCAGGATTTTTAAATGACTTATAAAACTACAGGTATCACATGTCTAGTTCTCCACTATTTTGTGTGATGTATGCAGTGTTTCCCATAAAGTGAACATAAAGATACTAAGGAAAATACATATTTGCTCCGGCAGATGACTGGACTATCAGGAAACTGGATAACAACTCCTTATACATGTACCTAAACAATACAAGCTAAGACTAAGTCACAAGAAGTAACCGTGTTAGGAACATATAAAATCAGAAATAACCTATAATTAAGTGTCATTAATTGTAACAAAGTAGAATATAACATCACATATTCATGTCAAGATAGCCATGTAGAGAATTGCTTGAAGAAAAGACAAATGTAACTACAGGTTACAAACACTGGATCAGATAGTCAGCTAACGAAAGCAGTGCAGTTCCTGGGATTCACAAATTTAAACAATTCATGGCTTCATCCCAACTGGCCTTAATTTAAGTGGATTCTTTAAATTTTCAGGGTCCTGTAAGTTGAAAATAAACTGCAAAGCCAAAGGACTAAGGCTGAATACAGGCTCCTACATTCACAAGTACATTTCCAAAAGGAGTCACTAAACTACCTGTTTTTGAACCACCACAGAGACTAAAATTTTTAAAAAAAGCAAAATTCAGAATACTAGCACAAATTTATCGCAGCTTTTCGGTAATTACTTTCAAAATGAATTAATGAAGTAGACCAATAAGTAAATGCAAGAAATCACTATGAAACAGTATCTGTTCCTGGTTGATTCACTACTAAAGGTAGATGTCAAATAAATTACTAAATAAATAGATCAGAGATTAGAGAAATAGAACACAATTAGAGAAAGCTGTAAATAGGTGTGAGCTCATAGGTATCAACTGGACTGCATCGATTTACATCCACAGATGAGCTGGCCCCATCTTTCACATGTATCTCATTTCATTAAGATACATTAATGATGGTGATTATCCAGAAAGGAAACAAAATAAGAATCTCAGGATAAGACAGATGATGGTCATTAACAGCGCATACTACCTTGTTGTTAAATTGCACAGAGATTGATTTCACCAAATACTAGCATTAACATATAATAGAAGGCTCAAATAATAATACTTAAGAAAACTGCTGTAAAATGAAGAATGAAATAGCGACAAATTTGTGCCTATTACATGTTTGAATTTGCTCTGCTGAAACAGCATCATCAGCAAGATACTTAAGGGCACATTTAACTTACCATAATTCTTCACAGTTCAGAAATAAACATGTATACTTCTGAGCTTTTTTGACTCAGATCTAAAACCAGCAGACACATTACTCCATTTTTATTTCCCTTATTTTATAGTATTTTACAGCAATTGGCGCTGTGTACATATTTCTGTTTGATATTAAATGCATAAGTGTGGGGGAAATTATGTGATTCCGTTACTCACATTCCCATTCCTGAATCTTCATCTACGCCTTCTATTTACATTCTTACTTGTGTCAACTCTGTCTTTTGGTTTTCTATTATTTCTCCTTATACTAACATTCACGATGTCTGCTTAGATTGCAGATTACAGTACTAGAATGTGAACTAAGAGATGCTGACACTGCAAATCTGCTTGGCTGAGGAGAAAATATTTCTGTTAAGAATAAATAACCCAGATATAGACCAAGGAAACCACCTGGAGATGACAAGAGATAAACAAGATTATGCTGCTAGAATCACTTGCCTTGCTCAAGAGAATGCCAAAATCAGAAGGGCTGACATTCCCACTTACATTTCAAGGTTACAAATGTAAATAGAACTAATTCACTTTAACTCTTAGTAGACAGACATTCACTGTCACAAAAGCACTGAACACAGTTTGACAATTTAACAGATGGCATTTCAAATGAATCCTAAAGCCACAAAAAAAAAAAAAAGAAAGAAGTTGGGTCCTTACAGCTTAGCACAAAGGTGCTAATCAAATTCTACATCAGAATAGGATGTAGAATTTGATGTGTTTATCTCAGCATAGTTCAGGTTGTTGCTTACATTTCTATAAATTCCAAACTAAGTCTGATGACAGAAAAGAATGTACATATTTTTGGGATAATACAATTTTACTTCCAACAAATGACTGCCCTGGGTTTCTCCATCCAAAGAAAAAGAGCAAAACTAAACCAAAAGTCAGACATAACTGGGTACACCTCAGAGAATAGTTGAACCATGGAAAGGTTGGAAGGGATCACTAAAGATCATCTAGTCCAACCCCTCCCGGCCATGGGCAGGGACATCTTTCACTAGATCAGGTGGCTCAAAGCCCTGTCCAGCCTAAACTTGAACTCTTCCAAGGACGGGGCATCCACAACTTCTTTGGGCAACATGTTCCAGTGTCTCACCACCATAATAATAAAAAATGTCTTGCTTATATCCAATCTGTTTCAGTTTAAAATCCTTGTCCTTTGTTCCATCACTACAAGCCTTGGTAAAAAAAGTCTTTCTCCATCTTTCTTATGAGCGCCCTTTATACATTGAAAGGTTGCAATAAGGTCCCCTCAGCACCTTCTCTTCTCCAGGCTGAACAACCCCAATTCTCTCAGCGTGTCCTCATTTGGGAGGTGCTCCAGCCCTTTGTTCATCTTTGTGGCCCTCCTCTGGACCCACTCCAACAGGTCCATGTCTTTCCTGGGCTGGGGGCCTCAGAGCTGGATGCAGTATTGCAGGTGGGGTCTCAGAAGAGTTAAGTAGAGGAGGGGAATCACCTCCCTTGATCTGCTGGTCACGCTGCTTTTGATGCAGCCCAGGACACAACTGGTCTTCTAGACTGCAAGCACCCATTGCCAGCTCACATTCGATTTTTTTGGTAACACAAAAAATGTAACCCACAGATCTTTCCCACATTTTTATATACATAAATATCTAGATTCAGAGCCACTGACAATAAAAAAACCTACTACAGAACAAAATACGCACCTGCCTCATATAAGCAAGTACAGCAGATATTGTCTATTTGTCCCTATGAACTTGCCATAATATTTCATGGCAAGGACGTTTTTACATCCTGTAGTTACTGGTTAGTAGGTAAGAAGTATCTGCTTGAGATCACTGACAGATTATACATGTCACCTATACAGCAGATCTGACAGCACTTTAAAAGTCTGATTATATAAATAGTCTATAGCCTAAAGACGACTAGTCCTTCTGCAGGTGTTTAAGGGGCTGAACTTCACCCCAATTTCCTGTGTCTATTTTTTAAAAGCCAGCGTATGCCCTGCTGTACTTTCCTACAGCTGCTTTGATGTTATTTTTGCCTACAAAAGGCTTGTTCTCACTATTTCAAAGGGCACATATTCTTTTGCACAACCTGAATGACTAATGGGAAGTACACCAGTGTTTATAACTGTTAAACTTGAAAAACTTAAAAGAATTCAACATAAATCATAACATCATACAGCATTTGCAATTATATATAGTTCATTAATCTCAAATACCTGCTGTAGGAGTTAAAGATTTTTCATTCCTGTATGATTATTCCTTATAATTATTCCTTTCCATATAAACACATCTCAAACGGAATTCATTCTAACTACTAGCATATAAAGCATTTTGTAAAAAAGTTGTTACAGTTGCTACATCCCATTATTGTACTCTTCCTAGTCCATATTATATAGGCCAACTATGTAAAATACTCTGTACTTTGCTCCAAGGTTCCCAAGGATATTTTCTTTTGTCTTTTGTTTAAAATGAAGAACAAGTAGGCGGCTGAAAAAACCCTGAACTAGTTGGTAAAGGTTGATTTTATATGCATGTTTAAGCTGACAAAAAATGAACTTTTATTTTTTTTTTATAAGTTCATGTTTCAATACTTGTTTTTCTCTGAAAATGCGGCATAACGTTGATACAGGAAAACTTTCTGAGGAAAGACGAATTCTGACAGCTTTCAGTTCCAAAATGTCATTTTGCAGACACATCTCCTGCTCTGTGCTGTGGACTATCCCTCTACCAGAGAAGGTACAGTACATCACGAGACGTACAGCCTGGCTGTTGAACACTGGCAATAGGGAAGTATGAAGGCATGAGTTATCCAGACCATACTTCCTATAATCCCACAACCACCACAGCAATTTAGATCCATGCAAAGAGTAATGGAAAAACCTTTAAAAAGCTAACATTTTACACCACCTTTCTTAAAAAGTGAAAAATTCAAGCAAACACTATCTTGTTGAAATTGTTAATTTGTTAGAAAATACATTTTCTGTAGAAAATTCTGTCTTAAAAGTTTTATCTAGTTAGAATAGAATCATTAAGGTTGGAAAAGACCTCAAGGATCATCAAGTCCAACCGTCAACCCACACCACCTAACTCACTAAACCATGTCCCTAAGCACCACATCTACACGTTTCCTGAACACTTCCAGGGATGGTGACTCCACCACTTCCCTGGGCAGCCTGTTCCAATGCCTGATCACTCTTTCAGTGAAGAAATTTTTTCTAATATCCAGCCTAAACCTTCCCTGGTGTAACTTGAGGCCATTTCCTCTTGTCTTACCACTTGTTACTTTAGAGAAGAGACCAGCACCCACCTCACTACAACCTCCTTTCAGGTAGTTGCAGAGAGTGATGAGGTCTCCTCTCAGCCTCCTCTTCTCTAGACTAAACAACCCCAGCTCCCTCAGACGCTCCTCATAAGACCTGTGCTCCAGACCCTTCACCAGCTTTGTTGCCCTTCTCTGGACCTGCTCCAGCACCTCAATGTCCTTCCTGTGGTGAGGGGCCCAAAACTGAACACAGGATTCAAGGTGTGGCCTCACCAGTGCCGAGTACAGGGGCACAATCACTTCCCTAGTCCTGCTGGCCACACTATTTCTGATACAGGCCACGATGCTGTTGGCCTCCTTGGCCACCTGGGCACACTGCTGGCTCATGTTCAGCCAGCTGTTAACCAGCACCCCTAGGTCCCTCTCTGCTGGGCAGCTTTCCAGCCACTCTTCCTCAAGCCTGTAGTGTTGCAGGGGGTTGTTGTGACCAAAGTGAAGGACCCAGCACCTGGCTTTATTGAACCTCAAACAATTGGCCTCAGCCCATCCCTCCAGCCTGTCCAGATCCCTCTGCGAAGCCTCTCTACCCTCAAGGAGGTCAACACACCCGCTCAGTTTGGTATCATCAGCAAACTTACTGAGGGAGCACTCAATCCCCTCATCCAGGTCACTGATAAAGATGTTAAACAGGACAGACCCCAAAACTGATCCCTGGGGAACACCACTGGTGACCGGCCACCACCTGGGCTTAATTCCGTTCACCACGACTCTCTGGGCTCAGCCATCCAGACAGTTTTTTATCCAGCAAAGGGTGTTCCCATCTAAGCCATGACCCACTAGCTTTTCTAGGAGAATGCTGTGGGACACGGTGTCGAAGGCCTTGCTAAAGTCCAAGTAGACAACATCCATGGCCTTTCCCTCATCCACTAGGCGGGTCACCTGGTCATAGAAGGAGATCAGGTTGGTCAAGCATGACCTTCCTTTCAAGAACCTGTGCTGGCTGGGCTTGATCCCCTGGGTGTCCTGTACATGCCGTGTGAGCACACTGGAACTGTTCCATAATCTTCCCTGGTACCGAGGTCAGGCTGACAGGCCTGTAGATCCCCGGGTCCTCCTTACGGCACTTCTTATAGATGGGTGTCGCACTGGCGAGTTTCCAGCCTTCTGGGACCTCCCCTGTTAGCCAGGACTGTTGATAAATGATGGAGAGTGGCTTGGCAAGCTCCCCTCCCAGCTCCCTCAGTACTCTCGGGTGGATCCCATCTGGCCCCATAGACTTGTGTGTGTCCAGGTGGCGTAGCACGTCATTTACTGCTTCCTCCTCGAATGTGGGAAGGCTATTCTGGTCTTTGTCCCTGCCTGCCAGCTCAGGGAGTTGAACACCCTGAGGATAACTGGCCTGACTATTGAAGACTAAGTTGTAATACAAAATTCTGAGAGCTGGCTGGTTTTTTTCTTTTCCCCTGCTGGGTCTGTACGTAGTGTCAGTCTTTGCTCAAGCAGCATACTTGAAGAGCCAGAGCATTTTCCACCTAAGTCTATAGTCACCTTGACAGCAAACATCAAGAAAAAAAAATCTCCTGCAGGGAAATCAGAAACATATGCAGAACAAATTTGGGGAAAGAGTTCAGGAATGGCAATGTGGAAATATTTTTCATGAAATATTGCATGAGTGCTGAAAGCCAGTAGTTCAAGAGTTTCAACCCACCAATGAATCATAGAATCATAGAATCATTAAGGTTCAAAAAGACCTTAAAGATCATCAAGTCCAACCCAACACCACCTAACTCACTAAACCATGTCCCTAAGCACCACATCCACACGTTTCTTGAACACCTCCAGGGATGGTGACTCCACCACTTCCCTGGGCAGCCTGTTTCTTGTCTACCACTGAAGATAATGCCATTTTTGAAGTTTAAATTGAGCATTTGAGAGAAAAGAAAGTAAACAGCAGCAGAAGACATACACAGGGCACAATTACAAAAGGAGAAACAAATGAACAGAGAATATTATCAGTTCTGTCCCCTAACACAAAAACTAGGAAATAGTTGAAATTATCAGGATCTTTAAAAAAGCAATTATTTTTCCCAGAGTTCATAATGTAAGCTTAAGAGTTCCTCTTGCTGGGTACTGCAGTAGCAAAAAATGTAGGTAATTTGAAAAAGTGACATTATAAATTCATATATGAAAGCCTGTTAAAGGTTATTACTATACAGACACTAGACTAGACTACCATCTAGGTCAGAAAACTTCTAAGCACTGCATTGGTGAAAAATGTGAGGGTACACTGGAATAAGCATCACTGTATCCTTCTCCTATGTTCCCTTCACGAATGTCTGACCACAGTCAGAAATAGGATGTTTCTAAAAGTTAGTCTGACACATTACAGCCTTGCTTATATTCTTATGAGATTATGGATATTTGCAGGTCATAAAACTAAACAAAAAATAACTCCTATGACATGTATAAACAGCTACAAGAAATATGTTGGCATGTTACTTTCAGAAGATGCTCTACGTAGGTTTAAACTAAGGTGGAAAAAAAAGTATCACCACAGAAGCTTTTTGTTGATGCCAGGTCCCAGTGAAAACAGACATACAGCAACAGTGTTTTATTTATGTATATGCTGCCAACAACATTAACAAATAATTTATTCATGTCTTAATGTTCCTCCTGGTACAACTCAATTTCACCCAAGGACACTTTGGAAAACTTCCTAGCGGAACTAACCATAGTTTATCTGAAGTGCAGATGGCTCCAGAACTCTTTTTAACACTGTGTGGTATCCCTGTGCATATTTTAACCATAGGAAGCTTCATTAGCAACTCTCCTTTCTAAAGAATTTTTTCCTCCAAAAAAGAACAGCAGTACAAGACAGACAGTCCCTCTGAAGTTGCAGTGGCCTTTGGTATTCAATACCGATAGGCAATCATAACTCTGTGCATCTACTGAGCAAAAGATACTTTGATAAAAAACAGGCTCTGTAAGTATACAGGAATTAAAATTAAGTTATCTCGTTTAGCCCGTATTTTAGCAATGACCAGAACTTCAGAGAAATCACAGAGAAGGAAATTATTACAAGCAGCCTAGTGGCCTGGAAGCAAAGTGCTTTCCTATTTGCCCTAAGACAGAACAAAACTAGAGCTTTCATTGCACCTGATCAGATGTTGTTCCACATCTCTCTACAAAGCATGTTTGTCCACAACACAAACCATTTTCACCGCTACTTTACAGAATGGTGCTGGTCCGGATGCTGGACGCAGGCTGCCTCCCAGTGGTGAGGAATATAGAAAGCAAAATGAAAAATATGAAACTGAAAGGGAAGGCTGCACACTACCGAGGCCCCAGCTTCCTACTCAGCTCCCATCTTCTAGGCTCCTGCAGCGGCACTGGTGCTAACACCAGGACCAGACTAGGGCTAGGCTGAAGTAACTCCCTCACACACAGCAAACAGCATATAGTGAGGATGCTCAGCCCTCAGCACCATCTTATTTGCTTTCAGGTTCAATCCTGTTTTGCCAGAAGACCATAGATATAGGCTGCACAGGTTCCTCTTTCCTAGCTGGAAGCAAGACGAGTCTGTGTCTATATTATTCTTTTTAGAATGTCATTCTAGCTTAGCACAGAGCCTATTCTTATCACTTAGTCTGTATCTAACTGTGAAAGAGATTACTTTCCATGCCTTTTCCTTTTCCATGCAAAGGTTTTTGGCCTGACAACATAAACAACGCAAAGCTATTTTAGAATAGATATAGGCCCTCATCAGAAAAAAGCTTCTCTATCCAAGCTCGCAAAATATATACCGTATCAGAAGGTAAATTTTCATAGTGGGTGTCCAGCCAGCTCTTCAGGAGTGGCAGGGCTCACCCATGCCATGTTGAACCCTTGACGTATAAGCACAGCAGGACACAGAACCAGCCTAAGAGCTGGTCTTCTGGGAGATGCAAAAAGATCTGGGGAGAAAGAGAGGCTCCATCAAATAAGTAACAATAACGAACAAGACTAACCAGGCTTCTTCTTGACTGTGTCAATTAAAGTGGTTCCCTGAAGATAACACAGGCACACCAAGTAATTAAGTTGTTCATGTGGAAGACGTATAGATGGTAACTGATGTGAGTTTCTTTTTTGTTGCGACATTAACAACAAGGAGAAGAGACTATAACTGGTGTACCAGAGGTGGCCTCAGAAGAGAAATCAGACCATAGGAAGAAAGTCCATTATTTTCATATATAAGAAATTTGCTAGATTTAATGCATGCCAAGTTGCCAAGTAAGGCATATGAAGTTCTTTACCACTTAAGTATGTAAGAAACATCTTAAATCCCCTCCCCTTTTGAGGTGGTGAGCAGATTGATCTATCTGAAGAATCTGTGCCTAGTCTGGTCCTAAAACATGCAGCTCTGTAGTCTGTCTACTTCCACTCAACTTTCCTGCCTAACTGTTAGGGGGTGGTGGCAGAGGGCTCTGCTTCTCAGACTTCGATCCTTCCCTTCTTTGAATCTCTTTTTCCATTTTCCAGGCTGGAAGATCACCTCTAGCCAGGAACAAAAAAAAAAAATGTTTCTTGAACTAACCAAGATACCAAGTAATGCTCAGTGGCCAGCCTGTCCCTGCTCCTTCCCTGAGTCTTCCCTCAAGCGCAGGTACATGCACCTCTTTTTGTAGCAAATGGTTTACTAACATTGCTGAAGAAAATCTGTGGCCTGGAGACTTGAACTGTGCTTGTTGGTTTCCCACAGATATTTTCACTGTCCTGCTACCTATGCTCATTGTTCCTGCAGTACTTTCATTTCTATCTCATGAATTAATTGCTTCCAATTAATTGACAGCAGCTTCATACTGTATTACCAAAGGATTGCAAATTAAATTTTAATTATGGTTCATTGTGCAGGAGAAATCAAGTATAAACATAATCACACTCCATTATAAAGTAAGTACACTAGATATTTTCCATAGCAGATGCACACTATCCAAATTATAGTCAATTCTGATACGTTGTAAACAAGCTAAGACTCATTTATTAAACTGAAAGTATCACACCTCCCACACAGAAATGCGTGAGACAAATGTTTAAAGCTTCAAATTTTCACAGATGGTAGCAAGAAGAAAACACTCTTATAAGACAAGTATTTCATGCCTGCAGTCTTCAGCAGTCACTGGTGTTCCACTGAAAGGAAAACAAAATCCCCAATATAGTTTTTCCCGTACCACGGTGGCAGTAAAATCACTTAATTGTCACTGTGAGTTCAGCCTGACATCACACACAACTTGGTCCCTAACAACGCGTTGTCAGGTGCATCACTCCAAATTGTTGAAATACATGTCTGAAAACAAATGTAACAGATGTTCAGGGCAGAAAATATTCTTTACAGTATCAGCATCTGAGTTTAAAAAAATCAGAAAGAAGAGAGATTCCAGAAGTGGAGCTCAGAAAAGGGGGGTACCCTCGTCAGTGCAGTGCCCAGGAGAGGACAGCTCTGCGTTCCTCCTAATGTTCTGTGAAACTTCTCCCGCTCCGGGAGAGCAAGTGGAGTATTCATTGAGGTAGTGGGAGGAAGAAGGGTAAAGCAGAGAGAGAGATCTCCAGAGCAACAGTTTACTTTTTTTTTCCTCAAAAGGATGACATCAAAACATCCGATTGTCAACTAGCCAGTGAATTCAAAACCTATAACATACCCTAAGCCAGATCCTTCACTGATAAAAATTTACTCAATTCCATTGACTTCAGTAACAGGAGAGATGAGTTTTTGAGGAACTCTGAAAGACAGCACCTTTCACAACCAACCTGCAAGGGTACCGTCTATAGGATCTGATTCTCTTTTTAAAAGTTATCTTGATGCATAAACAGCTGGGTAAACTTTTTAACAACAAAAATAAGATCCGTATTTTGAAATGGTTGACAAAGACTTTTCACTCATCATTACCTCACTCCACTGATTATCACTAACAACCTGAAGAGTACCATTTCACCATACAATAGGCTTCATGTACGTGAGTATTCTCAAAATACTCATATACGTGAGCCTTCTCAAAAAATCTGATTTGAGTCCCCCTAACTAGAGGCTTTCAAACATATACATGCTGTGTAGCAACACGTGTAGCAGCAACAGAATACAACCCTTTCCAAACCATCATGCTCTCTGAATGCAAAAACAAACCAATTTTTCAAAACTGAGATCTAAAAGAATAGGCAGTGAATTCTTCTGTGTTATAAGATGCAGTCCTGTACATATTTGTCCTGCGGTCCTACAAGATCAGTTGTTGTTGATCTTAAAACACTGCAAGTTCAATGTTAATAAAATTGCAGATGACACAGAGCTATACCACAAATCATAGGGACAATTATGTCATCTGGATCATTTATTACATTACGTTCATTCAAATAACATTTTAATATTCATAAAATAGTGCTAATCTGTAACACAAGAGGGACGTCATCTGAGGAAGCACACAGCTAACAAAACACAAGGTCCCAATGCAGTGTTACAGCCGATGGATAACAACATCCCTTGGAATGTACGCAGAGGAATACCTATCAAGACTACAATTATGGTATCACTCCTAGGTATGGAGGTATTTTTGGACAGCACGTGTATTTTCTCAGTGCTGTTTCAGGTTCTGATGCTCCGCACTGGAAAAAGGGAAAAATACTTATACAGGAACCACTAGATAATCAGGGGACCATAAATCCTGCTTTACAACGACAGACTTAAGAATCTGTGTCTATTTGATCAAAGCAAAGATTAAGAGGCGACTTGATTACACTATACAAGTATCTACATGGGAGATCATTGATAGTAGAGAGCTCTTTAATCCAGACAAAAAGAAAATAACAACATTAAATAGTGGAAGATTAAGTTAAACAACACAAAGCAGAAACAAGGTAGAAATGTTTAATTGTTAAAATAATTAACCTTCAAAAAAGTCTATGAATTATACAAGCCAGTAGAATTTATGACAGTAAAGAGAGATGCCTCCCACACACCTCAGTTCTAAAACCTGAATTTTTTTCTAAGAAAAGTATCATGCAAAAAGCTTCCTGACTTTCTGGTATAAGCAAACAAAAATCAACAACACATTCATTTCATCTGCACTGCTGTAACATTTTACTAATCCTCTGTGTATATATTATACAAGTCTAGCTAAAATGTAATCTATTGTCCTGCATCCTATTCCTGCACAGGAAATCCTCGAGATTGAGCAACGCGTCTCTGAATACACAGGTACACACCACTAGCGATACTGAAATATTGCCTTTCAAGACCATCATGTTTTCTACGTGTTCTACAGAAGAAGCAGAACTACTGATATTCTCTCTGAATTAATACCATTTAGCTGAGTAGAAGGTTGGGCCACTAACTGGAGTTCATAGTGCCATCACTGATCTGCATGGAAGATTTACACTGGCATGCATACAGGCATGTCAAAAAGAAATACATGCACGCACCATAATCAACTGATTGCTGGTAATTTTTCAGACTATACTGCTGCCGTAACTTCAAATGTATTCATTGTGAGCTCTCACATGGGACCTGCAGTCTGTTACAAGATGCTGCTTTGTGCACACTGCAGACACTTCACTGTCATTTAGCAGCCTGCTGACAAAAACAAAATTATACTACTGACATGCAACAAATGTGTTATCCACACGATTCGTAAAATAGGAAACCATAATGTGTGTACACTTGTGGTGATAAACAGTATGAAAATTGCAAATATAAGGACAGATACTGAACTAATTTAAGGGTTTGATTGTTTAATATGTTGCATGACACGTGCATGTGTACGTGTGGGTATCAGAGAGACTGAGAGGAGATTATCTATCCTGTCAAGTTTTCAAATGTTTTCTCCTCTGGATATTTATAACAAGATGTCACTCTTTAGGGTCAGGTTACTGATGGCTTATTTAGCTAATATTTTAGGACTGTAGGGAAAACATTTGACGGAGTATATCCAGTCCAGTGTCTGATAGGTGCTGTATGAAATGAATGAGTGAACTGGGGACTAGCCGAATGAAATCAGCAGTTTCTCTCTAGTACAGATTTGTTAATAAACAGAAGGATTTGGACAGGACTAGAACACACAGTGTACCCCAAGGAATTTACAATGTTATCTCTGCTGTACCACAAAATGCTTTCAAAATATCTTTCTATTTTCATTTTCTTATGTCCCTGTTTTGCATGTTTATTTCATCTGCAGTCTCTTCTAAAGGAATGGACAAGATTTTATAATAAAAGTCTAGTAAACAGTCTGACAGAAGTCAAATCATAAGCTTGCTGGTAGAACTCAAGGATGTTTACACAGCATTCACTAATTTTTCACCTGTTTCTCACAAAATATTTCAGTAATTCATAATCTCACTCACTCTTTTGCAACTTTGTTAGATTTTGCATTATAATCCTTCCTACATGTTTAGCAGCATTGTGAGAATGAGGAAATATTCATTCTCCGATGGATATTTAGTTAAGTTTGATATGAAGGCCCTGTACTTGCTGCAACTTTTAAATAATATATACTGAATTGAATGCTACTATTCCAAATAGAATAGTACACAAACAGAATTCCAGATAGAATTAGACACAAGACCAGAATCTCAGGTGCGTAAATAAACACAGGTCAGCATTTCCAACCAATCTTCTAATTGGAGGTCTATATATACAGGAGTCATCAAAGAGGAAACTTCACTTTTTAAACTTCTTTTCACTTTTTTTCCCAGTTTCTTGCTAAATTTCCTTTCAGTGAAAAGCATCTACAGATTTCTTAGGTCATCACTCATCAGCAGTTCATGTATCTGGACTACAATTTCTGTCTTTTATGAGATCACCTAAAGGAAGCCTCAGAAAGGATGAATTTTCTGTTCCGAGAATGGTAGAATGGGCACGTTGGGGTTGTGTTCTGTAATGCTCTTCAGTATGTATTTCATACAGCTTAATATGAACGTGACAATTTTGAAATCTCTTTTACTGACATCTAACATTTAAGAAACATACGCAACCAGAACAGTAATATAATAGTGGCTGTACTTTGCTAGATCAAACATCTGTCTGTCCCAATATTTCACCTCTGACAGATGCCCAAGGAAAGGATTAAACCCCACAGGCGATACCTCCCCATTATAGACTCCCCCAACTGTCAGCAACCTGAGGCTCAAGGGCTTTCTCAGCCAAAGGTGATATCATTGTGTGTAAAATTCCAATATATTTCTTCCACGAGCTTATGAATCAATTTTGCACCTACACAGATGTCTGCAATATTCTGCGGCAATGAGTTCCACAGCATGTGTTCTGTAAAAAAAGTACATCCTTTTGTTTTCACCCTATCACTTGACATTAATTGATAATTCCTAAATTTTATAGCATGAGAACCAGTGAAAAATTGTTCTTAGATCATTTTCTTTGTGCCACCCATGATTTTATGCACTTTTTCATAGACTGTAGCATACTTAACAGCTTCTTATATGGAAGGTGTTCGTTTGATCATCCTTGTTGCCCTTCTTCATGTGTTCTTGAGTTCTTCATATTATATTCCAAAGGGGTGTGGAAAACTATTTGTGCAGTTTTGCAGAGACTGCAAATTGACTGTCTCCAATGACTCGTGGTGTCTCAAAACATTCCAGTTGTAGAAAAGATGTCCAGGAATGCACCAAAGGCCTTACTAACAATGGACTCAATCGTCGAGGCTCTGACGAGGCAAAGCCTCGAAGCCTCATGATGTCCAGTTGTAGATAAGAAGATGGCAGGGAATGTGCCTAAGGCCTTACTCCATGGACTGGCAAAACCCCTGCATAGTCTAACAATGGACTCCGTCTTGCTCTTACAACAAAGTAGCAAACCCTTGCTGAGTAAGGCCCTGCCTCTGTCTATAAGAGGTGAACAAGCAAAGAGAAGGCATGCTTGCACCTAACACCTGAGGACTCCTGAGATGCTGACAGACTGATCGAGCAACCCCCCGCACCTCCAAGATGTCGACGCTTTTCTCCAAGGATCCAAAGAGTGGGGAAAACTTTTCTCTCTTTTCTCTTTTTCCTTTCTTTTTCTCTTCAAGTATCTCTTGATCTCTCTTAGTATTGTTGGAGATTATGTTGTTGCTATCACATTACTGTAGGATTTGGTGTTGTTGGCAGTCGGTAGTGTTGTCATGAACTGTCTTTACCAAGTAATTTTTCTTTGATAATTCTGTTAAGTTTAATGCCAGCTCCTTTTGGGGGCTTGTTTAGTAGGTTTTCATGTAGATTGCTTATTTTGGTGGTGCTTATTACTAACCCTAGTGATATTGGTAGTTATGCTATTCTTACCTCATTGCTATGAGATTTTGTGTTGTTAGTGGATGGTAAAATACTCATGGATTGTCTTTACCAAGTGATTTTCCTTTTCCCTGGATTCTGTTGTATACCCCACATTTTCCGTTTTCCCTAAACAATTATATGCACTAAAATTATAAGCCAGTACGCAATTCTTCGGTGCCATCTCACCTTAATTTGCCCCAAGGGAATATATATATATAGCACCTCCGTGAACCCCACTCGTCCCACCCAGGGTGGTTCTATGTGCTGGGTCACAACAAAGGGAGAACAAAATTGTGTATATTACAGGTATGAACAGCAGCACAATGAATTCTGTTCCTTGTTCTAAACTCATCTACTAACTTGATGTTGTGAAATCCCTCTGTAGCTCTTTGCAATTAGCTTTCATTTTTGCTGCACCAAATAATGCGGTACCAGCAAAAACTTTGTTATTCCACTCCTTACCCTCCTTTCCAGTTTACTTCTGCAAATACCAAGCAATAGAGGCACCAGCACAGATCCCTTTAACACACTATTAATAATATCATTTCATTCTTAAAACCAACCATTTATTTCTGCCTTTTGTCTCTTGGCTTTAACAAACTATTTTTCTCTGAATATGTCTTCACTCTAATCCTGACCAAGATTCTTGAAAGACTTGGATGAGAGACTTGTTGAAAGACTTGGAAATTCAAGTCAGTTCTACCAGTTGGATTTCTTAGCCCACATATTCAGTGATGCCTTAAGGACTCTTAACAGATTGTTGTAAGGCATGACCTTCCCCTGTAGAATGATTATTTTAGAGTTATCTTTAACACAGCATATCTTTATACAGTTCATTCATCCCACCAGCTTGTCCAGTAGGGATATCAGACTTCTGCATCTACGGTTTCCCAGTTTCCCCAAAGTACATTATGGAGGAGCAACTGCAAAGATACACAAAAGTTCATATTGAAATTTTAAGTTAGTTTGGCTTTTAAAATGTGCACTGCAAAACTTTTTCAACTATAGCAACACACTCCCTCTCCAGAGCATGCTTGGAAAAATGGACAAAACTCCAGGAACTAGATGCTTCAGCTCTCCAGAACGCTTTTCAGATTTGGAACTCACTACTCTCCATTTTAGTATCAGTTACTGTTCTTTCAAAGTGAGTCTGCCAGCCGGCCTAGTGGACTTGTTAGAGATGAAATTTTACATACTTTTTCTGAAGGTGTACCTTTTGTACTGTTTCCACTACTTCGTCTAGAAATGAACTATATACCTTTTTAAAGTTATTATCTATTTGCCAGTACCTCGCTAACAGCTTTTTATTACTGACATCCAAAAAGGCCTAAAAAACACAGCCCTGGCTGCCCTGTTTAACAGTGGCATCACTCTTCCATGACATTCCAGACCAGAAGGTAAGACTACCGCAGATCTTCTGAAGATACTTGGAGGAATGTCAGTAAATACTGGATGTTAAAACCAATGAACTGTTAACCATAAGTTAATCATAATTTTAGGACTATCTGGAACCTGTCAGAATACTGAATTTTCAACTACTTTAATAATAGCCACTTTTATTTATTAATGCAGTAAACAGGAAAAAGTACTGTCTACTATAAACGAGGGAAAAAAAAAAAAAA
>WKFP01014838.1:1380126-1399771 GCA_011057875.1 Pterocles orientalis | reverse complement strand
ACAGTGGCATCACTCTTCCATGACATTCCAGACCAGAAGGTAAGACTACCGCAGATCTTCTGAAGATACTTGGAGGAATGTCAGTAAATACTGGATGTTAAAACCAATGAACTGTTAACCATAAGTTAATCATAATTTTAGGACTATCTGGAACCTGTCAGAATACTGAATTTTCAACTACTTTAATAATAGCCACTTTTATTTATTAATGCAGTAAACAGGAAAAAGTACTGTCTACTATAAACGAGGGAAAAAAAAAAAAAATCAACAAACCAACAAACAGCTGCTATTGAACAACAAATGTTCTCAGCAGGGAACAAGGTAATTTCCCATAACTGTAAACAGCTTCAAAAGGCCTTAGGTAAACACTGTGATGGTCAAACTCAAGGGATAAGGAAGCGCAATTATATGACAAACAAAACATTCTAATTAGAATACTTTTAATCCAAAAGTGACTACTACCTCTACAGTAGTCACTCAGCCTACACAAACCTTATCTCCCATCCATTCCACGTGGTCTTCTTGCAATATGGTCAGCTGCTGGGCACTGATAGCATTTGACTTGCAATGCACTAATTTCAGTATTTGCTCTATCATATATTAAAAATGAGTGACAAGGAATCAACTACTATGCTCTGCCTCCATGGCACTGTCAGGTTCATTATTCTCCCTACTCCCATATCCCACCTCTTCCTGAAGCTCCAGGAGAAGCTCATGACATTCCATATACTCATGTGCCATGAGGTGACACTCTTCCTCCTTCAAAACAAGGCACTTACGCTGCTACAGAGGACAGAAAAGGTTTAAACTAGAAGTCCCTCTGGCCATAGCAAACAAAAAGAAAGAAATAAAATTGCCCAATGTGAGGTGTATCCTAGCATTCCCCAATGGGAAGTCAGCTGCAGGATAAGCACTGGTGGAGGTAATCGAAATACGGAGCTCCACATGCCCCAGACGCCTCTGATGGCTCCAATCCTTCTTCTGTATGATTAGGGGTAATGCTAAGTGTCAGATTTGGCACCTACCTCTTCGCATATGTGGAGTCAAGATACATCATTGTTTCACTCAGGTTGTCAGCACAGGCTGCAGGAAGTTGTTCCGAGGCAATGTAATTGGTTAGCAATGTGGCAATCGCCTAAAGTGCTGCCAACATAAAGTTCAGTATAACCTCTAAGACGTAGGTTCTCCTATGTAGGGCAGAACTGTACTCAAAAAGTGTCTAAAGGAATCAACAGCAACAGGTACTAAACACCACAGGGCCAATTTACTCTATAGGGGAGCACTTTAGAAAAGAAACAGTGAAACACGACCATTAGTAGCATCTGGTCTTCTTATTCAAAAATTCTGTGTTAAGCAGTATTTATCAGAGCTTTCTTCAGTGCTTTTCCAAACACCCACAGGTAGTGAGAGAAAAATCAAAGCATGTATCAGAATGGTCTAATACACTGCTCATACAAGGAGCAATGCTAGCTAATTGAGGGGTGGATGTGAATGAGACTTCACTAGAGGAGGGATGCAGGCCATAAGGTTTAATTTACATCAATAACAGAAGCACTATGCAGAAGAACAGAAAACATTTGACCTTTATATACAGCATTGGTAAGACCAATACAAAAATGCTGCATACAGTTCTGGAGTCCACATTTTTAAAGTATGTTGAAAAGCTGTGTCAAAAAAAAAACAAAAGACTGGAGAAAAGACATACAGTGAGTTCTGAAACTTACTTGTTTAACTGATTAAAATAGGTCTGAGAGGTGACCTGGTCACAGAATATACATACTTTCATGGGGAAAAAAAAGAGGGACAGAAAGACTCTTGAATCTACTGTGGAATGGTATAAAACCATCAGCAGCTAGAGCTGAAATATTTGCACCAGAAAAGCACCACAATAGTCCTCAGAACAGCTTGCCAAAGGAAGCAGCAGATTCACTGTCCATTGAGACATTCAGCTCTTCAGATCTAGATTTTAGAGCTGCAGACTGTCCTCCACGAGGCAGCAGAGCACAGGAGCCTCTGGGGTAAGATATCCGAGTCCTGCCAAACTCATTAATGTTCAAAACTAGGTGATATTTATGGCCCCTAATATACAGGCAGGCAGACTGGACAAAGGGTAAATAACATCTTCACAGACAAAGCTCGGAGGACTGAGAAGTAAATTTGTCCCTAAAATCAGATTAAGGGAGAGGCTTCACCTGAATCACAGGCTGCTATATACTGAGAACTCTGTATATCCCTTTGCACCCTCTTGTACCCACATAAATACCAGGTACACAAGAAGCAGGGAACGGATATACACCTTTCTCTTATAACATTTCATTAGTAAAAATACAGCCTCACACTTACTCAATCCCTGTCCATCTTCATTTATTTAGAAAATACTTTTATCAGTATAAATCACACTTTGATCCATCCTGCCTTTCTAATCATCTATTTGACTATGATGCATGAACAAGGAAAGAACAGATGCAACAGAAGATATTTCTCTATGTTTGGTCTTATAATACCCAGATGTACAATATATTGTCAACAATGACAAAGAATTATTACAGGGACCAAAACTGCTCATTGGGCTTAAAGGATTATCAACCCATCAGAACAAAAGCAGCTTTCAGGTTTCATTACACGCACATGAAATCGCAGTTTAAGTAGTCACAAAACATTGGTGCAGAGCAACACTTCTCCTGGTTTACATTAATTTTCCTAAATAATAAAGAAGAAATAGTTCTCTGTGGACTGGTGTTATAAAAAATTACACTTATAAAATAGATGTTTTGCTGAATGAACTGTTAGGAGGACTTCTATTTAAAACATGCACTCTATAGAATCCAAGTTACTTTAGTTCTGATCTTTACACCACACGACAGAGGGGACTTAAACAAGTCTCCTGTTGGACAGAGGAAGGAAGAACAGATAAAAGTGGACCATTGTCCCTTTGGTTGTCCAAAACATACCTCAGAACTGACAAAGTGTTAATGCAAGGAGTTTACTTTCACATTGAGACTCTGAGTCTCAATGAGAGGAATCAATTACCCTGGGGAGTTCCCCTGTAATCTACAGGTTCTAGCAGGTCCGTTTGATTCTTTTCATAGCTAACCCAATAAACTTTCACTTCTTTTGGAGGTTTATGATAGCAGTTTTTTCCTTGAAACTAAAGAACAACCAAATTGAAAAAAAATCATCTGCCTTCACTTAAAAGTACTGAAGGTTAAGCTGGTAACAAATTTTACAAATAATGAATTTAATATACTCAGTTTAAGTCAGCACAGTGGGTTCCCATTAACACTTTATGAAAGTATACTTTGTGCAATACTCACAGAAGCAGAATATTGATAGGGTGACAAAAAATCGATATCTATATTTACTGTTTGCGAGCCTACAGCAAATTCAGATGTTCTGCAGGATACACTTAGTGCTGCTGCAAAGGTGCAGACACATTTTTCAACACTGGAAAACAGCAAGGCCAAAAATCAGGAACAACAGGCTCAATCATAAGCAGCCTGAAAAGGAAAAATCTCAGCCCCTAAGGACAGAAAGCAGTTTATCTTTGCCTTGAGCATGCACTCAGTCCACCAGTAAACTCAAGACTGGTGACTGGCTCAGCTGTTACCTATATTGTCACCTTCCTGAATAAAACAGAGACAAAGGAGAGGAGTTGAGTCATGGTGCAGCTGCAACACGCAGCATGAAACTCATCCCAGCTGAACTGCACAGTTGTGAACAGTTACCAGCACACAGCAAATTAGGCGGGATTAATAAATTATTCCCATCAAATAGAGGGTGTAATTAAATAAGAGTAGTTAATTAGTCTGTGATTTATGTAGATAAAAGCATTCAGACATGTTAGATGTAAGCTTCACATTAAAGAACAATATGTATAACCTTGCTGCATCCTGACAAAATACCAAGCCAAGAACCCTGGAATTGTGAAAAATAACATAATATTGTGTTCAATTATCACCACTTTTATACAGGAAAGAAAAGCTAACACTCTGAAACACTTATTTTAAATTGAACCATACCCCTAAGTATCTCAATATACTTTTCTATATACATATAAAGATAGATATTGCAAAGCCTATCTATTTTCTCCATTAGCTATGCAAGCACCACATATCCAGCAAAGATTACCTTGTGATTTAAAGTGAGTTATCTGGCATCTGACTTCTTAATTCCTAGCAGTTTACTTATGGGCAGCCTTGGTGTACTTTGCTCACATGAGTACCAATTCACAAGAAGGTGTTATACTGTTTAAATGAAGTCACGGGAGGCCTAAGGCATTCCATCAGGAAATCTATACCACAAAATCTGATTTTAAATCCAGCCTTGCATGTTCAGAAGCTGCCATTCTCAGTAGGTCAAAGTATGGAATCTTTCTTTGGTAAAATTTCCATGAGATATACTTCACAGATGAAATATTGCTAGTTATGGGGGAAGGAACTGACCAGGTGACAGAAACACGTTTTTGTTTTACTCAGTTTCCCAAACATTCAGAGTAAAGACCAAACTCTCAAAGTACTATTTTATACACTGCACTGAATCCCTGATCAGAGAAGTAACTTTTGACATAGATAGGAATACCTCATTTGTCACGTATTTACATACATAAAGGTCCTAGTACAACATAAGGATAACAACTTTCATTAACAATTATTTATTAATTACACAAATGTGAGTAATTGATAGACGATTTCAACATCTGAAAATGTGCAGATGGCACTGTAAATATTTATGTGGTTTATAGTCAATATATTCTTTTGTGGGAATTAAATAACACCCTGTTCTGTATATTTTTGGCTCTTCATTCATGAGCTCATCAAAGGCAGAAACAACACATCTTTCAGATGTAACTTTAAAGCTGTTGTTAATTCTGAATTGTAACTTCTGTCTGGCAAGTAAATCAGGTCTAGTTAAAAGGCAGATTACAAATGTTTAGTCACAGTGCCCTCTAGCTGCCCTAATTCTGATTTTATAATTCCAGCATAGTTTTCCATACACAGAAGCAAAAAAATATGGACAAACCATGAGCTCTACATCAGTACAAAATGAATCCACACTTCTGCTAGAGAGACTATGGGCATCACTACTTGTGACTCACCCCAGCCCACCACACCCCACCTCCAAAACAGCATTTCTCTAACATCCAACATACAAAATTTATTTTTCTTACTGAATTTCCCAGCCTGAAAGGTAGAGATCAGGAAACCAGTCAGAAGAATGTAAAGACTGATACAACACTTTTTTAAGAGCCAAACAAACTCAACAGAAAGAATGGGTTTCTGCCTTTCACTACTTTTGTGTGCAGTCTGCACTGACTGTTTTGAATCAGAAAGCATCAGCAAACAGTGGCAGATCTGGGATGACACAAAAAGGTAGGCTATGAAGTCCAGGCTCTCTTCTCACATGACAGTGGTCAGCTGCAAACAGATACAAGCAGTTTATCATGCATTTTGCTAATCCAACCGCTTTAGGGAAGTGCGGGTCACTTTTCAAAGTCTGTGTCCTTAAGGAACACTGTCTGATGCACATTTAGTTTTCTCTTACTTCTCTTCAGACCAAGATTTTTCAGGCTTAAAACTCTTAAACCATAGCCTCCGAAAACATACTAAATCCTGATGGCTTCACCAAGGGCAAGTCTTGCCTGAACAGCCTAGTGGCCTTCTAAGATCATAGAATGGTTTGGCTTGGAAAGGACCTTAAAGATCATCAAGTTCCAACCCCCCTGCCATGGGCAGGGACACCCTCCACTAGACCAGGTTGCTCAAAGCCTCATCCAGCCTGGCCTTGAGCACCTCCAGGGATGGGGCATCCACAGCTTCCCTGGGCAACCTGTTCCAGTGTCTCACCACCCTCACAGTGAAAAATTTCTTCCTAATGTCTAGTCTAAATTTACCCTCTTTTAGCTTATACCCGTTACCCCTCATCCTATCACTACACTCCCTGATACAGAGTGCCTCCCCATCTCTCCTGTAGCCCCCTTCAGGTACTGGAAGGCTGCTATTAAGTCTCCTCGGAGCCTTAATACATCAGTTGACAAGGGAAGAGCTACGGATATTGTCCATCTGAACTTCTGTAAGGCCTCTGACATGGTCTCCTACAACATCCTTCTCTCTAAATTGCAGAGATATGGATTTGAAGGACGGGCTGTTTGGTGGATGAGGAATTGGTTGGATGGTCGCATCCAGAGGGTGGTTGTCAACAGCTCAATATGTGGATGGAGATCAGTGATGAGCAGTGTTCCTCAGGGGTCTGTATTGGGGCCAGTACTGCTTAATATCTTTATCAATATGAAGACACAGACAGCAGGATCAAGTGCACCCTCAGCAAGTTTGCAGGTGACACTAAGATGGATGGTACAGTTGACACCCCTGAGGGATGGGATGCAACTCAGAAGGACCTGGACAAACTCAAGAAGTGGGTCCATGTGAACCTCATGAGGTTCAACAGGGCCTAGTGCAAGCTTCTGTATCTGGGCTGGGGCAACATCTGGTATCAATACAGGCTGGGGGATGAAGGGATTGAGAACAGCCCTGAAGAGAGGGACTTCGGGGTACAGGTGGATGAAAACCTGGACGTGAGCCAGCAACATGTGCTTGCAGCCCAGAAAGCCAACAATATCCCAGGATGCATCAAAAGCAGCATGGTCAGCAGGTCAATGGAAGTGGTTTCCCCACTCTGCTCTCATGAGACCCCACCTGGAGTACTGCATCCAGCTCTAGAGTCCTCAGCACAGGAAAGACACGGACCTGTTGGTGTGCATCCAGAGGAGGGCTGTGAAGGTGGTCAGAGGGTGGGAACATCTCTCTTATGAAGACAGGCTGAGAGACTTGGGGTTGTTCAGCCTGGAGAAGAGGAGGATCCAGGAAGACCTTATTGCAGCCTTTCAACACTTAAACAGGGCTTATAAGAAAGATGAACACAGACTTTTTAGTAAGGCCTGTAGCGATAGGGCAAGGGGTAATGGTTTTAAACTAAAACAGGGTAGATTTATGCTAGATAAAAGGAAGATATTTTACTATGATGGTAGCAAGACACTGGAACAGTTTGCCCAGAGAGGTGGTAGATGACCCATCCCTGGAAACATTCAAGGTCAGGTTGGATGTGGCTCTGATCAACCTCATCTAGTTGAAGACATCCCTGCTCATTGCAGGGGGGTTGGACTAGATGACATTTAAAGGTCCCTTCCAACCCAAATATTCTATGATTCTACTTGGTCTGTTACTTAAATATTCCTTCACAATCACATTCTCTGTAGCCAGATGCACTTGGCTTTTTTGTGAACTTTTAGTGGACAAGATGACTTACACACAAGGAATTTTCTAATGATATTCACTATTGTTTAAAAAAAAATAAAAGATCTGTTTAACTGTTCTGCAATGAACTATCTTCAGCAGTGTGCTCTTACTCCTTCTGTAAGCCTAAAGTCTGACCACTGTTTTGCACAAGGCAAAGTCTCTTCCTTGCCTTTCTTTTCCCAGCCCAGTCTTCCTCCCGCATTTGATAATGCATACAATATGCATTTGACAGTGCATACAATTCCTTCCAGTCCACCCAGTGTCTTGATTAAAAACACAGCTGAGAAAACTCAAACCTTTACCTCCAAATAGGCCTCTGTTAAAATCCCCAATCTCTTGGCATGAATCGATAGACATTCACAGCTGATACTACATTGTTCTTCACAGGCTCCACATATATTTATGTCCAACTAAATGTCAAGTTTCATTAACAAAAAAGATGGTCACATCATAACAATACAAGAGGATAATTAAAATGAAGGTTAAAATGAAAAACTAAGCAGAAAAATCAATATGTTACCAATATAACACAACATATCTTGTGATTTCATGCAAATATAAATTTACCCCTCCCCCTGCCTACAGAAGCCATGGAGTTGCAACAAAATTCCGGAGCTCTGCAGAAATCATAGAATCACAGAATGGTTTGGGTTGTAAGGCACCTTCAAAGATCACCTAGCTCAACCTCCCAGTCATGGGGAGGAACATCTTTTCAGCTTTTCATCCACCTGTACCCCCAAGTCCTTCTCTGCAGAGCTGCTCTCAATCCCTTCATCCTCCAGCCTGTATTGATACCAGGTGTTTCCCCAGCCCAGATACAAGACCTTGTACTCAGCCCTGTTGAACTTCATGAGGTTAACTATACTAGTAATGCAAGAGCTTTCAATTTCTTACCTGTGTTTTTACCATACTTTTGAATATCCTTTCAGTAACAGATGCGTTCATGTTCAGATATGTCTTAGAAAACAAATGGTTAACAGAAAAAGTTTTTTTAAAAAAGAGTTTTAACTGAAGGTGACTGAAAACAGCTTTACAACAAAATCCAAATATTAGAGTAAATGTATTTGGACTGTGCAGTTACACATACAATTATGTGAGATTATATTGGGTCTGGCTGAGCTGGAGTCACTATCCCCACAGCAGCCTCCCAGTGCTGAGTGTCACACTGGCAGCCAGCAGGGGGTTTGTAACACAGCTTGGGAGGGGGTGGAGCCAGGACAGCTGACCCGGATTGGCTGTTCCATACCATGTGACCTCAGCTCAGCCATAAAGCCCAGGGCAGGGAGGAGGAGGGGGGCATTTGTTGCTGTGTTTGTCTCCAGGAGCAGCTGCTGTACATCCTGAAGCTCTGCTTTCCCAGGAAGTGGCTGGACATCGCTTACTGAGGGGAAGCAGAGAGTAACATCTTTGTTTACCTTTTGTTTCTGTGCATGGCCTTAGCCTTTGCTTTAATTAAACTGCTTTGATCTTGACCCACAAGTTTTTCATCTTATTCTCCCTATTTATGTTGCTGAAGGGGGAGTGATGGAAGGTCCTGGTGGCCACCTGGCATCCAGCCAAGGTTAACCCACCACAGAGACTTTAAAAACCTGGAATTTACATTAGCGGGACAGTAGTAACAAAACTGAAAATTCAAAATGTCAGGTAAAGGTTAGAATAAGTGTTCATTATACTTCATTCGTACTACAGCTGACCTGAGCTGCAAAAACTTCTCCTTAGTCCTGCAACTCTGTAAACATGCAGCATGTAACAGCAGGCTATCATGCTTTCACTAAGTATATGAGAAAATAAATGTTGTCTCAAGCAATCTTAATCAATACCACAGTTCTCTGGAGTGAGGGGAAATACTTCTCAAGTCCCAGGAATCTTAAACACTTGAAATTTAAAAAGTATACAGTATAAATCTGAACTTCAGCATGGAAATGAGCTATTTAGCATCACATTCTGATTTTGGCTTTTCACTGGCTGATAGACAGATATACTCACTTAATGTAGAACTACACTGATGGCAATCCAGCAAAGGAGAGTCACAGGCAGTAACCTTTTATCTAGAGAGGAAGCCTGTTACTGTTAAAGTTAATAGTAAAACCCTGAATGACCCTGGACAACTACACAGTTTTGCCATTAAGTGTCACAAGGCATCGAGAAGTACCATGAATATGAATCAACAGCCCAAAGTCTGACCATGACCCTCGTAGTATCTTCATCTCAAGAAATTTTCTTCAGAGAGTGGCTTATATGTGGTATAAACATCCTGCTGAACATCCTCAACCATGCTCTACAAAGATGTGCAGGACTGCTGCCAGCATTACTTATTTCCTCAACCTCCTTTAGGTAAAAAATTGGGGGATTTCCTGTTCACTGTGGAGAACAAGGAGCTCTACTGATGCACCATGAGCTTTTTCTTACTCCTATGGTATTCCAAGACTGTAGCTCCCACACAGAGCCAGAAGGATGACATACTGGCAATATCCAAGTCCTTAAATATAAAAAAAACCAACCCTCCTTTTGATTTATTATTGGATCTTATAATTTTCATATTTTTGAATTTTACTTCCAGGACTTTTCCTTTTCCTCAATTGTTAGGGTGATTTTAAGAGACAAATCTTGATCTCTTCAGTAGAAACAGTCCTGATTTATCATGCTATTAGAGACATTCATGCAACTCTCTGATCAGTCGGTAACCTCTAGAACAGAATTTAGCTAGAAGGCAGCAACCGTAACATAGGCCAGTTCAAATGCCCTGGAGTCTGCATTACACTGAACAACCACTCTGGTGATCTCAAGCCTCCCACTGGGACTTAGGAATCTCCAACCAGATTCTTAGCCATTCCCAGAGCACCTTCAAGAGACATGAAGTCTTCCCGTTCCTCAACCACTGTATTTTTCTTAGAAACAGTAAAAAACTACTGAGAGAAAAGGTGGAATGGAAAACCTAGGGAAAGAATTGTGGAGGTCCTAGCAGCATTTGGAATTTTCTAACCCCGCCTACTGTAATTATTAATGTATAAATCCTGACTGTAAGTTTGTGGTAAACAACAACAACAACAACAAATATTTATGGACAGCTGTTCTCACTCTGCTCTCTTTCTGGAACTCAAAGCAGCTGGAACCAGTATTACAAGATGGGCATATACAATCATATGTAATGGTCATCGCTACAGAGTTCAAGGAATCCCTCTGACACTTTGTGCACTCTGCTTATCTACTGCCTGCAAATCACTTCATTTATGCAGCTGCAACATAAGGCAAAGCAGAACAGGAAGAATCTGGATCTTAATATCCACTGTGTGGCAATATCCTGGGGTATGGCTTGTCTCCTGGACACAGGATGCTTTCAGCGACAGATTAAAAACAAGGTTTTCCTCCTCAGCCCTGCCAATATAAGAATTGAGCATTTACTCTCCATTTCCTGAAGGAGGTGGACAATTCTTACTTTAAAAAACAAAACAAACAAACAAAAAAACCACCACAAAAAAAAAAACCTACAACTGAAATATCTCAAAAGATGGATGTTTCTGAGCCACAAGAACTGATCGTAGGTGGATTGGTTGTGATGGTGTTATGCTCTAGTTTATTGAATTTTCATGTCAACTTACTGGCGCCCTTTTTTTGCTGCACGTAACTGTTTCCATTCCAATTGACGTTCACTTTTTTGTCTGCATATACGAAAACCATTTCAGCAGAGAATGCTTCTAGTGGGTAAGTTTTGTGAGAAAGCCATTTTTAATTATCGACAATATAACTCTGAGAAAGACTAAAAGACATCTTTGCAGCTTCAAGTGCTACATGTTGCTACATATGACCAGAGGCTAAGATGAATATTTTCAGCCCTGGAAACTTCCAGGCTTTTGTGACATGTTTGTGAAGTTCATAATGTTAGGTTTCTTTTTTTTTTTTCTGTCCCTGAGCCAGTCTTGCAAGCCTCAGTACTAAGCCCAAGAAGAACAATAGATGCAGGTCACTAACAGGTGGTGTCACAGAACCAAAACTGCAGGTTCCTGCCACTGCTGCCACACTGCTCAGGGGTGGACCTGCTGTATGGGGAGGTGTCAGAGAGTTTGCACCGTACTGGTCTTCACTCCTTCAAGACAAGAACAAAAGCCCTGTGCAAGTTACCCCGCTGCGCTTTATACAGGGTGGGGTGTCACCCTCCTGTTACTTCAGACAGCTAAGTGCTAAAGGAATACTCCGTTTCTTAGCCTCACAAGCATTTTAAGGCTAGAAAAAGATCCTTTTGATTCTATTACCACTTATTCATCACTGGAGAACTAACTGCAGGTGCCAAATGCTGCTGTTACCCAGAATCAATTTATGTTCGCAGATAATGTGTTAGATAGACTGGAGGCATTACAATGGGTCACCTGAAAGAACCAGAACCTATTGTGTACCTTTACTCTAGCATTGTGTCACTGAAAGGCATTTTCTCACAATTCTTTTTACAATTTGCTTCCATTTAGATAGGTTCTAACCGTGTCTTTTTCAATGTTTCATTATAACTTCTACAACCAGTGGTGCTCTCCATCACAGTCACGCTGACTCTTTTACAGTAAAAAATGTCTCTAAAAATAAATTCCCAACCTTCACTTTGCTAGATGAGCACTGGTAAATGGCAAAATATTTCTAACCTATCTGCACAGTACTCAAGAATTCCGTTAAGAAATATTTGCATGGAAAGTTTTTGCATTGGAAAATTTTTGTATCCTAACTTACACTAATTTTTTGCATGCCTATATGAATACCACTTTGGCATGCAATTTTGGAATTTTGTGCCCAGCTATTTTCAAGGTCATTCATTCCTAAACTGGTGAATTGCATTAAAAAGTTTTACTCCCTTAAAAAAAAAAAAAAGAGAGAGAGAGAGAGAGAGAGAGAGAAATTTTTATATAATAGACTCCCAGTAATTCCTTTAGGCAAAAGTATGGATCTTTAGAATTAAAAAGAGAGTTTTCATTTTTTCACAAATAGCCATATATCACTAAAATCCCTCTGTCTCTACATAGATAGGTACTGGGTCCATTCCTCCTTTCACAGAATATCCCTACAGAATGGACAAATATCTCAGTGGATGCAATTATACTTTGCCTGAATAATACTGAAAATTTCATGTTAATTATAATGCTTTAACACTAAATTTAATTGAACAATTATACCATGGAGAAAGCTGTGGCTACATGCATTATAAAAAGTTATTTTCATTAATTTAGCAATTTTTTCTGCCACCTGGTACATCCATAAGTGGTTATTTGCACATTACTCAGAATTATATTTGTATTCTTTGAGAATTTTGGACTGATTGTTAAGTTTTCACAGCAAGCATTCAACAATTTATTCAAAATAATAACTGCATGAATTTGCTATAACTGGTGTGTTTGGGCTACATATTTGAGTTTGAAGTTCCTTTGGGTGCTGAAACTACATAACACACAGTTTTGGCACAAATATAAAAAATAAAAGACCAGCAGCAAGTCCTGTCTCAAAACTGCGCATACTGTTGCTGCACAGCAAATAAAAGAGATGAAGATTTCTCCCTATTATGAGTATTGCCTAGAGAAGAGTAAGGATTCAAGTTCTAGTCCATAGTAAAAATACTGCTAGTTCTCTCAGTAAGTATCAATTAAAAAATGCAAGTAACAGGAATAAGATGTGCTATTGCTCTACCATCTTAATTTCTGCCCTTTACTGTCTGGTAAACTGAATATTTCCAATCTTTCCATGACATCCAAGGAGATCAAAAGGTTTGTATCAAACAAGTAGATTTCCAACCATTTTTCTTTTTACTGGAATATATACATGTTTTTTCTAAAAACTTTAAAACTGTACCCAGCTTCCATTTCATAGCCTAATTGTTAAGACTCTAGTTTAGGTGAAAAAAAAAAAAATTTTGATCAAAACCGCAAAATGTATAGGTTAGAAAAAAGTAGGCAATTTTTAAATTCAGTGAAATATTTAAAAGTTCACATGTACAAGCACATCACTTAATCTGCTAATTTGTAAATGTATGAACACATTAATGAACAGGTGTCACCTATAAGCCAGACACCCTGTTTTAAAAAAACTGCAACAATCCTGCAGGTTAATCATTAAAGCATAGTTTTATTTACATCACATTTACAGATTCTCTTTAGACAGGCCTAGAACACATGCAACTGCTGAAAAAATGCAGGTAAATATTTTTTAAAAGGACAACTTCAAGACCAGGCTGGATGAGGCTTTGAGCAACCTGGTCTAGTGGAGGGTGTCCCTGCCCATGGCAGGGGGGTTGGAACTTGATGATCTTTAAGGTCCTTTCCCGTCCAAACCATTCTATGATTCTATGAACTTATTTTTGTTACAGTTGTAGTTGTAGGGTGATTGATGGTTATAACATCAGATAAAGCAACAGGGAGATGTGTATTATCACTTGCTAAACTCAGACACTTCTACTAAAATTTTTGTGCACTGATTTTTCAAGATGCATTAAATGCACCCAGGGCCATCAGAAGAGCACTCTAACAGACTATTATCCTGGGTGTTACCCTGTGGGAGCTGAAAGCATGACATGGGCCAAATTTGTCTAAGTCATACCAGCTACTGCTACTGCTGCTGCCAGAGGAAAATGAGCGCCTACAAAATTTCTTCCTGCACTTTCCAATTATTTCTCTTCTGTGCCATGGCTTTCGTGTTCAGCAGCCTCCACCACAACTGCACCCTCCATTCCAGCAGCCTAACAAGGCTGGGGAATAGGCTGCCTACCCACCTGCTGCTACCACCCACATTGTTACTGGCAGAGATGCTAGGGATAGGCAGGATCTCTGCTCCCCAGCTCTGTTAGGATGGTAAAAAAAGAGAATACAGCAGCAGTACCTAGAGCAAGCAAATGTCTCACTAGGGTGGCAGCTGTACTGCATATTTTTCCATTCCAGGTATTTGATATCTTCAGGGTCTTCAGCCAAAATGAAGAAGGATGAAAAGTGCCAGGAAGCATTTTCCTTCTTAAAAACCTGCTTTTTATGGAAGTGCTCATTATTAAATTCCTGTTTATTAAAACTTGATATGCATTTATCTGAATGGCTTCGTACAAGCTAAAAGGAAACGAGAGAGCGAGACAGCAAAGGACCAGCTCCTCAGCTAATGGGACCTGGTGTAGCTCCCCTCAGGCCACCCCGCAGAAGATACAGCCCGATTCTAGTGTCATCCCTGGTAAAGCAGAAACCTCTTAATAGTCCAGATTACAGCTTTACAGATTTCCTAGTTTACGGTCAGAAAAGGTGACCTGAGGACCTGATTTCCTACACAAGAGAACACTGCACTCTACCCAGATCATCCTGACAGACCTATATCCTAACAGGCTTCAGGAGGCGTCTTTGGACTTCAGCCTCCCACACCACGAGCAGCCGTAGGCATATGGCCCCACATTATGAGCTGCAAACACAGGGGGACCCGCTAACTTTAGCCCAGGTTGTTTCTCCCTCTGGAACCCAAAAATCTGTCTTAGAGCAAAGCATTTTTCAGTCTTTAGGAGATTCAACTTGTGTGTGTCATGGGCAAAGAAAACAAGACACACAGGCAGTGGCACGGCTGTGGTTCCTGAACTGGCGAGAGGGCTGGTAGATCAGAGGGCAATGCCACCGGGACAACGTCATAGTGTGATCAAGGAAAAATACTCTCAGTGTCTACATGGCAATCAAACCCAGAGTGGTACAAAATAAAATAAATAAGGTTGGAGCCATTACCTGTGCCTTCAAAAAGGAAAAAACATGTCAGTGGGTGCCCACAAGATGAGCAGAGGAAAAAATCTTCCTCTTTATTGTATTTGTGATGTGAAAAAAAACACTTCAAAAATGGCCAACTTCACTATAACATCAAAAAAATGAACAAGTTCTTTCACAAACTCTTTTATATACAGTTTCAGACTAAAACAAACATATTATTGACATTTTGAATATTCTAAATTGTCAGGTTTTTCACTTTAAACAAGCATAATATTTCAAAAAAAAGAATAAAAGCAAAAATAAAGTATGCACCAGCACCACAAATTAACTTTTGTATAAGGTTTAACTACATTGTGCCACAATCTATTTATCTAGTCAGTTATCCATAGCACTGGAAAGGATACTTATGTGAAAGGAGGAAAAGGGAATCAGTTTATATGGCCCTAAGACATTTCCAAAGTCACATCAGTGTCACCATGGCAACACTACAGGACAGCTGTGTCACAGCCACAGGGCTACTTGCTCCAGGGCTACCTATATAACCCAGGCTTGAGCACAACCCCTTTGGTGCTGGACATGCCTTTGTCTCTCACATGTTTTTCCCACCGCAGCCTCCGGCATCCTTTGTATTCACTGTTCTTAGCTAACACGTCTGGATGTGTTCAGCACTTACAGTTCTTCCCTCTGGCATCTCTCATCAGTGACAACCTTCTTAAAACCAGAGTCATTCATTTGAGCAATGAGAAAAAAGCTTTTAGAGAAATGGGATTTTACACCAGTGCCACAACTATAGTTCTTACTTAAACACAAGTAGCTGAAACTAATTCAGGCAGCACACATGACAAGCACCTAACTCCCAAGCTCGGTTATCTGCATGTGCCTTCACAAAGAACTCCTTCCAGAACTGATTGGTGTCCCTTGAATCTCTGTGGTTTGGCCTTTGCTCCTAAGCTACCTAAAAGAGTTTACAGGAAAATAGTTTGGTTTCGACAATTTTTTTTTTTCTTGCAGTTTGGTTTTCTCCACAAACTCCTATTAATTTCAGTCATTTTATCAAAGTGACTAACATTGCTCTCAAAATCAACCTGTATTATGGATACATCATGACAACAGAGCTCCAGCTGTGACACAGGTTTTTGTCAGCCTTTGATCCTGCTGACCACAAGGTGCCCCTGGGACGTCTTTATCGATAAGGGAGCTCTTTGGTATTCTGTCTACATCCATCCACCCTGGGATCTGTGATGATTCTATGCCAGTTGTTCTGTGATGTGCAAGACCTACTTTGTCCTCTGTCTGCACAGAGACTGTGGTTTGGGGAATGAATTTCTTCATCTTTAAAGGGTTTGGGATTTCCAAATCATCGCCTTTTACTTACATCCAAACTAAACATTTTCTTTGCTTTGCCATTTCCTGGCTTAGGAGAAGGAAAAGCTTGCTAAAGTCTACTTTACAGAAGACAGAAACAATATGGCAGATTTAGCACATGGAACCAAGAGGTACTTTTTCACCACGTGATATGACTGACAGTACATTTAACTACAAAGTTTGAAACATCTTGAACTAGCTTGGAAATTTTTAAGTAAACTTTAATTTTCAAGTACTAATGCTGGCTCAAGAGACTTTTTCGTCACATGTGTTGGAAAACATGGTTTCTTTTGCTGATGTGATCTCACTAGATACCTGTGCCTTAGGACCCCAGCTGAGATGACAGCTTGCAATAAAAAGCCTCACTTGAAAACCACTGAAAGACTGAAGCCTTCTGCATTCTTGGAGCATATTTTACATCCATAATTCTTATAACTGTATTAAACTTTCTGCCTCTGTATACATTTACATAGTGTAAGCTTGTCACAGCCTATGCTGTTTAGAACCTACATATATTCTAAGGGGGTCCCTATTTTCTGCATACTGTTTGTGAAAGATTCACGATGGCCCCAAAGGATTAGTCTCTGAGAATGGCATAGAGGACTTATGGATTCGGAAACTCTCCTTCCAGCAGTTCACAAAAGCTTGAGCTATCTGAAACTCACAATATAACATAATTACCAACTGAGCAGGGACAAATATTAAGCCCTTTCTTCTAGCTGAGAGCTTGAAACAACAAGAATGAAAAAAAACCCAACAACAATTTAGGATTTGCCTTATGGCATGACTACAGTATAAATACATAACTAAAACAGATATATACAAAGGACACATCAACATAAAGCTTATGAAACCTATGACTGGGTAGGCACAGCTATGAAGGTAGTCTGGAGGGCTAATACAGATCCACTGAGGACCTTGCAGTTCTGTGGAACAGTAACAGCAGTTAGGGAAACACACTCCTGTTTGTTCCTAAAACTTGCTTTAAAAATTATGCTAATGATGACTAATCCTTCACTCATTAAAAAGCAATCAAACAAATTAAAACACAAAATCCCAAATAAGATATAATGTGGTATAAAGCTTTCAGTAAATACACATTTCCTGGGACACACGTAGCTGCAAGTGGGGAAAAAGGAAAGGGAACAGCAACTAATTTGGATAAAGTATTTAACAGAAAGCTATTATTGTGGCTTTTAAAAATGTATATGGCAGTTTCCGTGTTTCAGCTTGTTAAACGAAATGTAAACGCTCTTTGTCAACAGCAGATTGTAATTTGGTCCCAATTCACTAAATCACTTAAAGAGAGTCCTCTTCAGAATGAACCTTAATTAAAGGAATATGTTTTATTCCTAAGGAATTTCTGCTATTAACGCAAATTCTGTTGTAATTTCCCACTTCTTCTGTGAAAGAAATGAGCAATAAGAGAAGACAAAAGTACACCAAAAAGATGTACTCACTCCTAGTGCTTTATGAGAATAACTGAAGCTCTTTGACAGCAATTCATGCTAAACCCTCTCCTGACACACTCAAAGTAAACAGTCCCAACAACTTGTATTATTGCTATAGTATTGTGACAACTAGCATTAAAAGAGAAAATAGTTTGTGTCTACAATTTTAATGACACTTTATGATATTGAAAAATGATGCACCTGAACATCCTTTGGTCAATTGAAAATCATTTCATCCAAGACAAGACAGCTGATATTTGTGAGAGTAGTCACAACTCTGATTTTTGGACATCGGGAAAAATACATCACTGTGTTCTAACTTTAAATATCAATATTAAATATTTACTGTAGAAGGCTCCCAAAGGAGAGAATGGCTTTCCTTTAGGCAATATATACTCCACTTAAAAGCAATACAACTGGAAAAACTTCAATACATGAAGGTACCGACTTAGATTGTTTTAGCATGTTATGCATACAAAAGCCACATAAAAACGACAAAAATAAGGGACAGTCCTTGCACAATTCAAGACCTAGAATTCCTTTAAAGAAAGACATGATAAAGTAAGGGCTGTTATTTTCCTTGTGGCCCAGAAAAATGCGGAGAAAAAGGTTGATAGAAAGGATCCCTGTATGTTTGCACGGTATTGCGCTTTTCCCCCGTCACAATGCGCCCTTTGCTGCCACCCCGTGGGCCCTGCCGCAATGCACTAGCAACGAGCACCAGGAACACTTTATCCATCCCTCTGCAGTCCTCTTCTTTCCCATTTGATTAAAAAAAAAAAAAGTTTCCTCCTTTCATTTATGTTTCCTATACAACCTTAAATAAATAAGCTCTGTTCTTTATCTTTTAGATGTTGATAGAGCTCAAGATCACTGCTGAAGTTCAAGAATCTAAATGCTTTTAGTTAACAAATAAACACATCAAGTCCCTCACTTTTTAAAAAAAGTATCCAATGGTACTTTGATAAAAAACATTTAGCACCTGCATTTCACACTACCTGTTCAGATACCATAAAGTTCATTGTTATTCCAAAGTTCACCAGGTCAGGAGCTAGATGGGACTTCAAGCAGTGGCCAGAGTTACTTGATCACTGTCGGGACCATTCTTTAATACCAGAGTACATAAGGCCTGAACTGCATATACATAGGTAATATTTATGATTAAAATAGATGGTGCTCTGATATAAGATGGCTCTAGGCTGCTGAGCAGGTGTCATGTGCTTTACAAATTAGATACACGACCTTGATCTGAAAAGTGTTGAGAAGTGTCACGACTCCAGCCCTGAACACAACATAGGCACTTTTTAAACTCTGAAACATTCCCTCCACACCTGCACGGCACATTTGTACTAAGCACATTTACATGAACCTTTGATATGCAGTTTGAAGCCTCTCTTCCTGAGCAACCATGCTAGAACTGCACACCAGCGTGCCTTGTAGCACGCAGGATGCCATTGGTAATGGAGACATACGGTACTGAAACATGGAGGGGGTCACAAAGGTGCTGGTCAGTTCTCCAACAGTGGCTGTGCAGGAAGAGGACACTGGACACATTTACAGGTTTGGCCACTCTGTCATACAAGAGGTTAAGGAGGGAACTACTCTCTTTCCACTGCTATTGGCTTTTTGACTGAGGGAGGTCTGCATCCGCTTTGAAAGAAAAGATCATTCTAGAGTCACCATCTTCAAAATCTTAAAAGCTCTCACCAGCACATTGCAACCCTTAATTTTTAATGAAATTCAGATCTACTTTTTCCAACTCAACCTCCAAAACAGCAACCAGAAATGGCCAACTACAGGAGTCAAAGTGCAGGACAAGCATCTCATGGCCCACTGGACTGCC
>WKFP01014838.1:1342775-1372634 GCA_011057875.1 Pterocles orientalis | reverse complement strand
AGAGTAGTCACAACTCTGATTTTTGGACATCGGGAAAAATACATCACTGTGTTCTAACTTTAAATATCAATATTAAATATTTACTGTAGAAGGCTCCCAAAGGAGAGAATGGCTTTCCTTTAGGCAGTATATACTCCACTTAAAAGCAATACAATTGGAAAAACTTCAATACATGAAGGTACTGACTTAGATTGTTTTAGCATGTTATGCATACAAAAGCCACATAAAACCGACAAAAATAAGGGACAGTCCTTGCACAATTCAAGACCTAGAATTCCTTTAAAGAAAGACATAATAAAGTAAGGGCTGTTATTTTCCTTGTGGCCCAGAAAAATGCGGAGAAAAAGGTTGATAGAAAGGATCCCTGTATGTTTGCACGGTATTGCGCTTTTCCCCCGTCACAATGCGCCCTTTGCTGCCACCCCGTGGGCCCTGCCGCAATGCACTAGCAACGAGCACCAGGAACACTTTATCCATCCCTCTGCAGTCCTCTTCTTTCCCATTTGATTAAAAAAGTTTCCTCCTTTCATTTATGTTTCCTATACAACCTTAAATAAATAAGCTCTATTCTTTATCTTTTAGATGTTGCTAGAGCTCAAGATCACTGTTGAAGTTCAAGAATCTAAATGCCTTTAGTTAACAAATAAACACATCAAGTCCCTCACTTTTTTAAAAAAGTATCCAATGGTACTTTGATAAAAAACATTTAGCACCTGCATTTCACACTACCTGTTCAGATACCATAAAGTTCATTGTTATTCCAAAGTTCACCAGGTCAGGAGTTCACCAGGTCAGGAGCTAGATGGGACTTCAAGCAGTGGCCAGAGTTACTTGATAACTGTCGGGACCATTCTTTAATATTAGAGTACATAAGGCCTGAACTGCATATACATAGGTAATATTTATGATTAAAATAGATGGTGCTCTGATATAAGATGGCTCTAGGCTGCTGAGCAGGTGTCATGTGCTTTACAAATTAAATACACGACCTTGATCTGAAAAGTGTTGAGAAGTGTCACGACTCCAGCCCTGAACACAACATAGGCACTTTTTAAACTCTGAAACATTCCCTCCACACCTGCACGGCACATTTGTACTAAGCACATTTACATGAACCTTTGATATGCAGTTTGAAGCCTCTCTTCCTGAGCAACCATGCTAGAACTGCACACCAGCGTGCCTTGTAGCACGCAGGATGCCATTGGTAATGGAGACATATGGTACTGAAACATGCAGGAGGTCACAAAGGTGCTGGTCAGTTCTCCAACAGTGGCTGTGCAGGAAGAGGACACTGGACACATTTACAGGTTTGGCCACTCTGTCACACAAGAGGTTAAGGAGGGAACTACTCTCTTTCCACTGCTATTGGCTTTTTGACTGAGGGAGGTCTGCATCCGCTTTGAAAGACAAGATCATTCTAGAGTCACCATCTTCAAAATCTTAAAAGCTCTCACCAGCACATTACAACCCTTAATTTTTAATGAAATTCAGATCTACTTTTTCCAACTCAACCTCCAAAACAGCAACCAGAAATGGCCAACTACAGGAGTCAAAGTGCAGGACAAGCATCTCATGGCCCACTGGACTGCCATGAGATGAGCCTTCCAAGCATCCCCTCAAGAGGGCAGAAAATACGAGTGTGTTCACTGGTGTTATGCTAAAGCTGCTAGACAGTTGACTTATCTACCCAATATTTGAATATCATTGCCACACTATATTTTGAAAAATCAAGGCCATGAGTCCAAAGACAAGGTGCAGAAATAAGATCTCTGGCAAGGTAGCACAGAGCATCCACTACAAGCAACTAGGGGAGGTCGTCAGATGAGAGAGCACCATGGAGCTTGGCACCTATCTGGATCTGCATGGTGTGAATTGAGAATCATTGGGAATGCCCCAAGAATTCCACAGCCCAATATTGCTCCAGTTTCCCCCAAGCAGCAGACAGAGGGTGACTTTGATGTTTGTTTTTTTAAAAAAAACCTACGCAATACTGTAAAACATTATAATAAAATTCTGGTTTTCTCACATTGTTCTTGTTACCATTCACTGCGTGAACACCTGTTTTTAAGATGTTTTAAGGAAATCTTCAAGCTAGGTGGCAATGCGGATCCTAGCTTTCTAGAATTCCCTCTGCAAAACGATTTGCTTGTTTAATCCTTTGAGGGCTTTACTTTGGCATGCTGGGCTCTGAGCTTCTCCCACACATACTAGGTTTGGGTTTGCTGCAAATGTTCGACAGCAGCCCTGCTTATTGAATTTTGTTGCTTCTGACAGAAACCTTGGCCTTGGCAAATGTTATTGGCCTTGTCCAATAACTGATGTGTTATTACTAGTGTCCAGCGCAAGGTATCATAGGCACTTAAAGGACCCAATTTACTTTTCCAAAGACCATTAAGGTACCCGAACAATGATCTCCTGCTCAGAACTGTATAAAGAAGACCACACTGTTCAGGACTGGGTGGGGGGACTCCAGGCACGGCCAGTGGCACCTAATGTTCCCAGAGGGACAGACAGTAACTTCCCTGGACAGACAGATTGCCTCCTGGCCACCTTGCAGAGGCCTGGACCCCAGGGTGCATCCACAGACCTAACTGTGTGACTGAGTGCAGCCGCTCTTCATCATCACATCTCCCGATCACACCCTTCAGCCTCACTCGGTGACCACTGGCAATGCTCTGGTTCAGCTTCCAAGCAAACTGTTTTCCCTTCTTCAGAGCACTGGTCAAAGAAAATGTCATGATGAAGTGACAGTCATTGATAGACATTTCTGCAGAAGAGAAACCAGCAAAGCAGAAGCTGAGTACCACAGGAGGACAGCCACCTTCTCCTTATTGTCTATGACCACAGAAGAAACTTTCTATCCACTATATGCAGGTCTGTGTCAATGGAAATAGTGCTGAGTATGAATCAAGACTTCCAAACAGGTTCCCACAGCTGTTGTAGGATGGATTAAAAAACGAGGGATTTTTTCCAGCCCTGTGAGGGCAAAGAATAGAGAGTGGAGCAGGCAAAGTGACAGTGACAGGTTTGACACTTTAGATGGCACTAGCCTCTTCCCAAGGCCAACTGGGCTCTCTGTGCAGAGGACCGTTGTGTACATGTGTGACGGATCGTTGTGCACAGGCATGATGGACTGCAATGTGACAGACACTGTACCACTGCTCGTGTGCACAAAAGCACCACAAGACTCATAGCTAGAACAGCAGCTGCCTGGGCCAACGGACCTCACACTGTGTCGTTTCAGAGACCCCCTCGCAATGCACCAGATCACTGGCTAATGTAGACACACACTCATTGAGAAGTAATCGGCAGTGCCCTTCTTGCTACATCAAAACTCAAAATTTTGGATTATGGAGGAAATGCAATGGCCTCATTCCCACTGCGCAGTTCAGCCCTTGGCATCACACAATAAAATATTTTCTGATCCTCTGCAATTGGCTTTACTGTTCACCAAGTATTAAAGCTATTCCAAAACAAATTCTCTCCTCATTTGAGCACTAAGCACTGCTTAAAGCTGCTTTGACTTTTGCAGGAACAGCTTTTTCTGACATATTCTCACAGCAGCCTTGGCCAGGCGTGCTCTCTAGACGGCTGCTGCTCTGCTCGGTCTGAGTCATCCTGCTACACTCCCCAGGTCTCTAAACCTAAACCTGAATAACAGCTGAACCTTTCTTACCTCTGGATCATTTTCACATTTATCCTCTCTGTTACACATCTTTCTTGCAGAGAAGGACCAGACAGACCAAACACCTCGTTCCTGAAGCCTGTGCCTCACCCCTGCTGGGCCTTCACATGGTTATACAAGCTTGGCCTGTGCCCAGCTCAGCTTCTGCTGACTGTTTTCAGGGATAAGACGCAGTAAGAAACAATAGCTGCAGACAATTCTCCAACAGCTTTTCAGACGTTTCCTCACCAGATGTTCAGCTCTGACTACAAGAGCAATGACCTAATGTACAGTGGGTCGGTGTCACAAACTGTGACATCTCTAAAAGGATATGTCACTGAAAAAAAGAAGAATTTAAAAAGTGACATTCCAATCTGTCACAAAATTTTCAGTTCAAAAAGTCACACTTTCACCCAGCAAACAGTTGTATAAGATACATTCAAACGCCAGTAACTTGTTCAGCTTTTGCTCTTCCCAACAAACTAGAGTCCCACCGCTACCCTTTTTTGTGGGGTACATTCACACTTCTTAGGTTTGCCACACTAAGACACACGTAAAGTGTCTTCAAAAATACTTTAAAAAAACCACTGAAACCTGGCAACTGTAAAATATACCTTAGAGATGGTAACATGACAGAGCTTTAAAGCACTCCTGGCACAGGTTTCTCAAGCCTTCATGAGGATATTACTTCTGCTGTGACCATCCACTCTGGCATGCACATGCAAGGCGTGCGTATGGTTCTCCCACTCCCAAGCCACAAAGGGATTTTCATTGATGAGACCATATATCTGACATAAAGAAACCCACCAGAATCGCCCTCCTACCAGCACACAGGGCAAACTGAATCAGAGACAGGGCAAGGAGTAAATACATGCAAAAAAAGGAATCTTTTTCACTCAGTCTTGAGGACAGTAATTGTAAGGCCTTTGTAGCCCTTGTACTGGAAACGTGTATTCTGGAAGCTTGTGTTTCATTGGAGTCCATAGGCAACAAAGGTCAGCTTGTCTCTGCAAAGACCTCCGTGCAGGCAGGCTCTGACCTTGGCACTGGTGTCAGCCTCTCTGGTGTCAGCCATTGCGGCACAAGCTGTAAACAGAGGTGTTCTTTTTCACTGAAGTACAAACCATGAAGCAAATAGCTTTCATAAGGTTAACATTTACTCAGGAAAAAATAATCCACCCCTTGAAACACTTTATCATGGCAACATGAAGTAGTTGGCTTTGAAGATGTTTGATGTAGAAACTCTCTTTCCAAAAGCACTACACACTGTTCTACCTCAACGTTGAGAGTACTGGTCCCAGGGCTCTGTTAGACTGATGGTATACGTCCTGCAGCTTGAGATTGAGACTCTTGTTCTGTCCCCGCTTGCTTCCTTTTTGCTAAACACCTAAAATGGCTGTAACAAGCCTACAGGCCACTTCAGAAAGGCAGCGTGAGTCCTCGAGCACAGTGTGGTCAGCTGCCCAGAATGATCACAACAAATCTAGGGCTGGAGCAAAAGCTCAAGGAAAGGAGAGGGTTCGCCCCGCAGAAAGCAAGAGGGCAGATTGACTGACACCAGCTGTTTTAGTACTAGGCTGTGCATTTTTCCATGAACGTGGATGCTGATTGCCACTTAATCTCTTCAGTGCAGCTAATGGGAGCTTGCAACAGATGTGGGGAGCAGGAATGTTGACAAGGACAAATGAACTCAGATTTCCAGACTCTTGATTTCTGGAGTCAAGTTTCAAAATCATTAATGCTTTGTCTAACAGCTAGTTATAGTTTACGGAGCATTAGAAATAACAAATACAAATCTTACCATAATACCAATACCATAATGCCATACCACAGTATGATTATGTACACAGGGAACCATAAACCTGCAATGCTCCCACCTTCCTCATTTCAGGGATGATTATTCTGCCTTTTATTGGGCCCCTATCCATATTTACCACATCATTACCATGATCATTTCCTAAAACACTAGGTGCTTCTGCTGCTTTAACTGCCTTGCTTGAATCAATATATTCAGTCTTCATGTCACAATCTCATGATCAGCCCAGCTGGTCTGCACTTCATTCAGTGTCACCCAGTCTGCTTCCTGCTCACCTTTTTCTTCATGTCACATCGGTAACAGGACTTTATACACTGTGTTTTTGTTGACCCACTTAAGATCTGTAACACACCACACCAGGACCCATTAAATAACTCTTCATCAGAGTCTGTTGGTATGGCTCTCATATTCTGCTAAGAACAAGTCATTCAATTATTTGCACTGTTCTTCAACTCATACATATGCATGGGGATTCTTATTGCCAGCTAGAAACTCTTCAGATGCTACCTTGCCTTTCATAAACAACATGACCGTATCTTTTTGTCCAATGAACTCACTGTGTATGTATTAGATGACTAATAATGTAGGTTTTCTCCTGAAAAGCAACACGTGAAAGTGGTGTTAACTTTGAGATAACAGGAGAAAGCAAGTCTTCTTAAGCCAGAAAATTAATATTAAAAGCTCCATTTAAAATAAATCCAGACATAACAAAAAGATAGCTGTTCATCCCTCAGCCAACCATAACTTTGCCCCGTCAGACCACCTTATGTGGAAAAAAATAGATTTTTAAGAATATTTTTACCAAAGCAAATCAGCAAATATTATTGTACATAATGAAAGCAGCACTATATTACACATTTAATGTTTGTGTTTTGAGTGTGATGTTCCTCAAGTTTGGATGTTTCAATTTATTTTAACTTTAATTCAGAATTTCCTGAGTATGCACAATAGTAAGGTTTTTACCTTTAAACGACTCACCCCTAACTTCCAATCAAATTTGTTGAGCTGTAATTTTAAATAATAATAAAAAACATCTAATGTTCATTAGTGCCCTGACATAACAGTTGCTATTATTAGCCTAGGACCCCACTTTTTATAACTGATACTTTAATGCTCTTGGCAAATTAAGCAATCAAATTACCATTCTACTTAAATTCAGAAAGCAGAGGAATAAAAAAAGATAGTGAATACCAGTATGTTCACATTTTAGTAAGCTCTTGTTCACTGTAAAGCAGCACAACACGAAAAGCTTCCAGTAGAATATATTCTACATCAGAAGAGACAAAAATAAACTCTGTAACCTACCTCATATTCCCTGCCATAATGAGAAACAGATTATAAATGTGAGAAAAAATGAAGAGGAAGAGGATGGTACTGAAGAACATTGTCATCCAAGACCCATGGTCCTCTCGAAACATTTTCAGACGGAGCAACTGACCTGTGGTATGAATATTATGAGAAAGCATATTTTAGTCAGTCAGTAAATACATGTTTACATGATAATAAAACCAAAATACAGTACTAAACTGTATTTCTTCTTATATTCTATTCTTCCACTGTCATGTGGGGAGGGCAGCTTTAGTATCATGCAGCCAAACTACTCTTCTGCAGCTCAGCATGAACAGATACTATTCGTACAAAACTACAAGGTTGCTTCCCACAGACTGATTACAAACTGGTTTGGGCTCTTGCAATCAGAATCATTGAGGTGGAGGTCTGAAGGAGTCCACATCACATCTTTGGTGGTGGTTTTATATACACGACATGTGCTTTTACATGCTGGTTAAGCAGTTTTCAATGTTTCCCTGTTTTAGCCATCAATATCTCTTGGCACAGCAAGCTGAGCAGCCACGCACAAGTGAACAAGACACTGACCCATCTAGAAAAAAAAGAAAATATACCTTTTCTTGTTTTTTCTTTCACTGGAATTAGTTCCATCAACCTGCTGACATTGAAGCTCAGTGAACAGTTGTGCTGCACATCTGTGCAAAACTGGGAAGGAGTGATGGACTGGAAAGGCAACTGCCTAAACCATCATGTTTTGTAAAAACTGCTACATCCTAACACTCCAAAACAAATGCCACAGCAGGGAAGATCTCAAGGCATTTGTCTAGATCTCAAGGCAAGAGCCATTTTTTAGTGGCATTTGAGCAATATTTTCAGAAACAAGTCTGTTTATAAATTTTGAAGTGTCATAAGTACCTTGTTTGTTGCCAGTTATTTCTTGATCAGTAACAAAAGAGTCATTAAATCTCGATGGTTGCTTGTTTCTTTCCACAGACTATAGACAGCACCAGGTAACATATCATATGTTAATAATATCATATCATACCCATTTGTCTAGCTTGTGAAAAATACAAACATGGAATAGAATTGGGGACTTGGGACATTTGGGCTCATGAGAAAAAGAGATCATTTGCTTTTCTGAGAAGGTGACTGCAGGACCAGTTGAGGATGAAAGAAATTGCCTGACTAGAGGGAAACTCCATATATCCGAGGAAAAGCCATCTCTTGAGTCAAAGACAACTCCTGCTCAAGCCCAAAAGTACACAAAAATACATGGTTATTAATAAGTAAATAATACCCCTCCCTTCAGGAAAATTGACAGAAAAATACTGTGCAATCTCATTGTTCCTCTATTTTGTGAGGTAGTACAAGGCTGCCACATGTTCTCATCTGCCAGTCATTTAATGTCAACACAGGAAACTTTGAAAATTCTTAGACTCCAATACTACTGAACTGCTCAGCTGGGATGACCTCACCCAATGGTGTGATATGCCCTGGGCAAGTGCCAGGAGCCTTAGAACCAGTTTCAAATTCTACCAGAGACCTCCAGTGACATTATGGGCAAACCACGTGCACTCTATGCTCAAGTCCTTGATCCACCAAGTGAAGAATAATATTATTCTCCTGCTTATAATGTAGACTTCCACTACAAGACCACAAACTGATCAAGCCTGTAAGAGGTAACATTAAAAAAGAAATCATATAACAAAAGAGAATAGAGCTTACAGCCAAACTTATGATGCAATTACTGTTAATTTCCAAGTCAGATATGTACACCAAATGTCACCACATCACAGACAACTAAACATTCCCTAGAGTATTTGAGCTGTGATTGTTTCTCACGGTAACTCTTAATAGTTCTTGCTATTTCACAAATGACAAGTTTGTCAGAGCAAGACTGATTTAACTGTCCTATCCTCAAAAGCCTTACCCCCAATACAATTCTCTTAATCAATTATTTAATACAACTCTTCCCATACTCAGAAGGTTGATGGAACTAACTCAAATGATCCCACGTGCAGGTGGGAACCGTGAGGCAGAAGAAGAAGCGATATGTAGGTCAGTGGGGTGAACCAAGCTCTGCGATGGGGCAAGACCAACACAGGTCCACAGACCAGTCCAGCAGCAGGGCAGCAATAACAAGGATTCCGGCAGGGAAAAAGAGGGAAGAAACAGGAAGCTCAAATACACATATACATGCCCTAAGCCCCTGTACTCCTCTTTCACTGCTGGAAACAATGACAGGCCTAGCTAGACTGGGGACGTGCAATAAGTCTGTCCTTCCCTAAAAAGCAAGCAGAGGCTGCTATGGCAATAGCAATTTATCCTGATTTATTGAGAGGAGGGGCTTAACAGTAAAAGTTATCTCCCTTGCACTTTGATACCTACTCTCTGAAGAGCTGCCATTGCATACGGAATATTACTGAATCCTTGGATTAAAAACACTACTTGCAAAACAGAGCTGTGATTTTAGAAGGTCCAGATTAATGGAGAGGAAAAGCACAACTGAGAATCTAGACTTCTGTAAAATAGATTATTTCAACCTTTCCAGAACAGGTAAGAGAAAGATTTATTAAGTATTCATTGTACCTGTATTCTCCAAAGCAATATAATTTTCCCTATTTAGCTATTAGACACTGATTAATACATACTTATAAATTTCATATTTTTTAAAGTACTTTTTCATAAATATTGTCTTTGGTAGGCAAATTCGCTACACCTTAACTACCCTTCTACTGTAGCTTACGTTTGCCATATAGGCTTCATTAACTCTCAAGTACATGAACATAATTTTTAAATGAAAGAAACAGTAGCTTAATCACAAAACAGACTGAGTCATTGAGAAGAAAGGAATTGGATATTAGCATAATCTACTTACCTAATTGCATTCAGATACTGCTGTATATTACCTATCGTTCCCATTGTAGTAGATGTGTAATATGCTAAATGCAGTTGAACTAAAATATGTAAAATAGTCCACTTAGTACTCACATTGCATTATATCCTTTCATATCAATTCAGTTGAATGTAAGAAGGGAATGCATGAGATGACTACCTAACAAGTAAGACGTTAAAGTAAAAATTGCAAATAATGCTTGATATTTTTATAACAAAACATAGCCCTCCCTGTAAAATGCTTTATTAATTTTATAAGATGAGCTAAAAGGTTACACTTTGAGAGCAGATGTAACAGAAATATATTGGTGTCCAAATAGTCAGAAATGTGGAAAACATATCTGGTAACTGGAATACATTTGAACTAGATTCAAATATAGTTGCAAACAGACAAACGAAATTCTCAGAGTAATCCAAAGAAATAAAACAGTTCATGTAAAATCAGGGCTTCTACTATAAAGAACAGCAAGCAAAAAAGAGCAAGTGGTGAAGAGATAGTGGATAAGGAATAAAATTACATAAAATAAGATGTTAACTCAGATAAATCTCTTAATCTTTCTCTTACTTGAGAACAAATTAATCACTTATTATGACCTTGTTAAAATGTCAAAAAAAAAAACCCACAGGTATGACAGGGAAGAATATGGTTCCTAAGATCTATTTACACAGACAAAATTAGATATTTTTAAAATAAACAAACACACGGAACCTAATAGAACTTTGCAAATGCAAGTTAAATGCCATACGAATTACTACGAGTGACAAATTGTGAGCTACCATTAGCTATGTACATAAAACAGATTATTTTCAGTGATACAACATTTCTTAGCTCCAAAAGAAGTTTTCTCAAGAAGTGTTTTTTTTACTGAAGCAAGGTCTTCTATCTACTCCAAGTCATGGGAGGCCACAGCACAGGTACAAGGGGAACACTGAGAAGTAGAGACTTCAGGTTTCAGGGCACTGCAACAAACTAGGCAGTAAATCAGCTCATCAGCTGAAGCCCGCTTGACTTCCTAGAACAGTGTGCAGGCACTGTCAGGGACAATGACAGAGGAGCTTGTAGATGTTCACTGTCATAGAGTCACAGATCTAAGCCATATTTCCTTCAGCTCCAGAAGAAGAGACAACCCCATAGGCAGATATCAATACTGAGTCAACCAAAAAGAACACTTTTTTAAAAATTAAAACTTTTATAGCATCCACAGCCCATAAGCTGTATTCATTAGACTGCTTCTTACAGGATGTGATGGGTATCAGCATGCCTTCTTGTCTTCATTATGAGTGATGGAGCCCATAAACTTCAACCTTTTCCTGGGCACATGTGTAATATTCTAATATCTAGTCCATCAAATCAGAGGTATTCCTTTAATTTCAGATGCTCCATCATGTGATTGCTCTTTCCATTTAATGTTCCTGGCCATCTCCATCAATGGCTGAAACTGTCCAGCAGAAAAATTAATCTCATCATATTGGAAGTATTTTCTAGCCTTGAAAGCCCAATCCTACTCTCATCAAAGTCTGGCAAGTCTGTTGAGTCAGCACTAACACCATATGCAACTCGTCATCTGTCACAGTATAATGTCATGGTGCTTTGGCTCATTCTGTCACTGCTACGATGTGTGTATGTGTGTTGGTTGGCTTCGTTTGAGAATACACGGACTTAGCAGCAAACACAATAATGTTCAGAACAAGAAAGTCTTCTTAAACTACAGATGCAAAATTCTGGACTTGAACCATGAAGATCTAGTCACATCCTGTAGCTCAAGTTATTCTGCTGGTTCTAAGATGGTAGTCTGAAAACTTATCGTTGTCTGATATAAAAAACCACGTAACTTCTGAAAATCGTTACAGCACATACACAGATCAAGTGGACATCAGGGTAGCTTCCATGGCATCAGGAGATAGCAGGGCATACTGACTGTCTCCTTACATGCAATGACACTGGGTCCTGGTTGTAGAAGAGTCTTCAAATTCTGATGGAAGACCAAGAGTTCTTGTTATAGCACCAAGCTGGTGGTCAAACCCCTTTTGTTCTTCTCTTGTTTATTGTGTTACCTCAGGAGAGGTTCTTTTTATCTCTGCACCCGTTCCCCTGTATCCACCTTTTAAGTCACTCACATCAATTGCAAAGCACTCTGTTTCAAGAAACTAGTCTTGGCTACGGCCTCTAAGCTCTACTATAATACAAAGAATTAATAGGAGACAGTAAGAATATTTTAGAAAATCCAGATACGAATCCCAAGGTAAACACATGGGAAATGCCTACACAAACACAGACATATTTTCTGATGACTGTTCAAGCTCCAAATGCACCTCATTCAGCCGCACAGTTCCAGTCCTTCCAGTGACACAACTAACCCAGAGTGCAACCCAGTGAACTGAAGGTGATGAAGGGGGTACAGGATTTATTAGTTCAGGTCTGTAATTACCCTAACGCAGTTACAAGCCTACAAATGCAGGCTTCATCCACCCAGTTCACAGCAAAGCGGAGCAGGTGGCATAGCTGTCTGTCTCCCTCGATTTAGACCTACCTATCAACCTTTTCAAGGAGCTTGATGAGATCAGGAATCTGGCATCACAATTCCCTCATGCAGCTATGGCTGTGCTGTCTGTAGCCTCTTCAGGGCTTATTTATACTGCCAGTACAACTTGGAATCAAGTGCTTAGTGCCTTCATTCGTAATTATTGAAGAGGAAGGCAGAGAGGTAGGAAATACAATTTAATTCAAAGCACATGTGACCTCTAGCCAAGAGGATTTTAGGAAAAGATAACTTTCTGATACATATTCAAACCTCTTTTAATTGAATAAATTATAAGAAAATGTTATCTATATTGTGGCTAGATTTTAAAGAATTTACAGGGATATCATAAACTTCAGCTGAAGAAAAGAATTGCACAAAGTTTGTGTAATTTTTTATGTTCGCAAAGGCTATGGAGAAGAGTAGAGAAAGAGTGTGGCTACCCTAGGTTAAAGTACAGTGCTTCGGTACTTAACAAAATACATTTAGAGAGCAAACATTCTCCACCTGTGAAATAAGACTGGGGGTAGAACAGATGGCTTTCCATCCATATTCACTTTCTGGAAAGCAATTTGGTTGCTTTATTGCTGTTCTTATAGAGAAACAACTTCCTAATTTCGTTGAGTACAGTCTGAACTAGCTTTTTGTCAGTTCACTGCCTGGGTGAACTATAAATTTGCAAAGCACAATAGAGCAGTCTCTATTTAGCAGGACTTCACTGCAGCTAATGTTTGCTATATTTTGATCCATGAACATACCTTTGAAAAGTCATATTGTGTTAAGGTTGACATGAAAGCAAAACCTTACATTCAAAAAAACCACTACTATCAACTTAATTAAGCTGTTTGAAAATTTTCAAGGAATTAATAACATTTTGAAAAAGTCCTTTCTTCCATTCAGAGTGTGGTTTATACTGAGTAAAATTTTATGCTGTCATTCTATCAAGCGCTGTAGTAGACTCTGATCTATAAATGCCTATTTGGATGACCCTCATACAAAGCTCCTACTTGGACAGATCTTACAGTTTGGCACCTGCTGCAACTTTTGGAGAGAGATTCTAGAAACATAATAAACTGCAATTGGTGACAGCTCATTCTGGCAGAATATTCCAGCCTTTTGTTTTTCTTTAGGAGTACAAAATCATTGGGATTAAACGTAAGACTTTAAAAGCACAAAAACCTTGCTTTGAAAAAAATACACTGCAGACCTATATTCCAGATATTCCAAAATGGGCATTGATACAAACTAGGCCATAAAAAATAAGACAAAATTAATTCTCTCTGGCCCTACCACAAGCCCAATGCTTTTGGCCTGGGACATTAATTTATAGAGGATTTTATTTTTTTTTAAAAGGCAGTTTCTTCAGAAAGGTTGCTGTGGACTTCAGCCCAAGCAGGATTTCATCCTGACTTGTTTTGATGTTGTCTTCCAGATATCAGTGACACCCCACTGCACAGCTGTCCCCATGACACGTGCCTCTAGGCCCAGTGTGGATACTCAAGGCAGTCAAAGCAAGGACAGAAAAAACAATTACTATCCTCCTGTCCTCTCTTCTGCTTCTTTCAAAGCTAGACACACATACATCAGTGACCAAGGGAACGCTGATGTTACTGAGGGTGCATGCTTTTTTTGTCTGATCTATCACACACTACACTAAATATTAGAGAGGAAAGAATATGAGGGCTTGAATAAAAGTTCATTAAGATCTGCCTGTGCTGGTGTTGCTCTAGAGCAAACTTTACATGCTATCTGCTTGGCATTTACCTTTTTTTCAGAGAGCTTGTACATCATACCATATTCTGAGTTCTTTTGACAGTTCAAATATACTGGATTTAACTGAAACGTTTTGAATTTTAAACTCAATACATTTAATTTAATTCAATTTTTATTGTAAAAACTGTTGGTCTCTCTTTTCCCTTCAGGCACACTCCATGAGAAGATGATGAATGGTACATGCACTACTTTCATTTGCAACAGAAATCCTAAACTGGAGTGGTACTGTTATTTGTTGCTTCTGGTTTGTCTTCTCACTTTACTAGCAGGATTTCTTGGAAATATACTTGCACTACGACATTATGCGTACTGCATGAAGACATGGACTACCAGTACTATATTTCTGTTTAATTTGGCACTGTGTGACTTGACTTGGACTCTCATGGCACCTTTTTCAGTATATTACAGTCTCCAGAAGTCAGCTGTCTATTCCAGTCAAGCATTTTATCAGATCATAAGACTATTTTTTAGTATTAATATCTATGGAAGTGTCTATTTCCTGACATTCATCAGTTTTGACAGGTATGTAGGTGCTGTCCATCCTATCACTTCATTAACATGGTGGGACAAAGGAAAGGCTGTGTTTTGTACCATCGCGGTATGGATCTTCATAGCGATTGCATCAATGCCCGAGATCTACTACACAGTTGCAGCTGGAAGACAACATGACATCACATATGCCCTGGATGGCACTGAAGAACCTCTACAATTTGCAGTGCCATTCACACTCTCCAAGATTGTATTGAGATTCCTAATTCCAGTCACAGTCATCTTTACGTGCTATATGTTGACTCTAAAAGCACTACTGCAACTCAGTAAACGTCAGCAAAGAAGGAACAGACTTGTTAGACCCCTGTTACTGATATCAGCTGCTATGGTTGTATTTGCTGTTTCTTTCATACCTTATCATGTTATGATGATGGTGATACTAATTTACAGAAGTAATTGTCAAACACCCTGTGGGAACATAAGCACATTAAGTGCCATTTATAAAGTCACCGAGATAATCTGTAGCATCAATAGTTGCCTTGACCCAATCATTTTTACGGTAGCAAATAAGACATTCTATCAAAGAATTAAAACCATAAAATGCCACCCCAAATGCCAGTGCTGCTGTTGTCTGACAGAAAAGGTAAGGGACATCACTCTATCCTCAAGAAGAATGACTTAAACACCAATCTACAAAGACAAGCATCTCTCCCTGCCCATCTGGCTTTGTGCCATCAGGCCTGTTTAAAATTTGTTCTCCTGTAATATATAACAATCTCTTGAGTTAGCAAGAATAGACAGCAATGTACAGTAAAACTTAATACATACATCTACCAGAAAAGAAATACTAGCAACTCCTAGCTTTACAGAATTGTCATTTTAAATATTCTTGTCATAAACACACCTTAACTTACTGTGAAACAACGCTTCTTCCCTGTATGTAGATACAACATGGAATGAACAATGAAGAAAAGCTCTAAGCAGCTACTTCAGTTCTTGGCCAAAACAATACATTAAAAAATACATTAGAGGGTTGAGAGGCCTTCTTATAGTTTATGTTAATTATTTTTTCATCTGTTTGTAAGTGCTGCTGTGATTGGACTGTGCAATTAATAACAACCATGATGCTTACAGCTGACCTTCTCCAGCATTTGCAGAGAGGCTTTCTACAAGTACTTCATTTTAATGCTGCTTGCACTAGAGCTCCACTGACACTGCCAGTGGAACCTCATTAACCCGGGTAAGTGCAGCACCTTTCCAAAAACAAACAAACAAACAAACAAACAAACAAACAAACAAACAAAAATAGTAAAATAAAATCCCTGAGGATAGTCAGAGCCACAGTGAACCTGCTCATGAAGCAAACCAGCACAAATTGAAGAGCTTTGTTCAGTCTTCCCCCAGGCAGCAAGAGTTCCAAACCAATAGTCAGGGCACACTAGTGGTGTCCCTCAAACCTTGGGCAATTACAGCTGTTTCTCAGAGGTGTTCTGCTTCAGCAGAGCGTGTGGTTCTGCAATGAACTCTGAACTCATCAACAGGGAGAAGGGTGCACAGAAGTTCTGAAATACAGAGGTGGCTGAGCTGCAGAGTAAGAGACGCTGCTGCACAGGAGTGCTTCTTCTCCTGTTCCTTTAGGGTCTTAGCATCACAGTTTCAGGACTAAGGTAGTTATTCTACAGTGCATTTTCATCATTAAAACAGCACAATATAGAGTCATCAGAACATCCACCTTCAAGAGTCACTAAATATGTGTTCTTTGAACAGATTGTATGGGCAAAATAATCACATTCCATAATCAGCCACCTGCTGACCTGCTTTCTTGCCAAGTCCCACACACTACCTTGGTAATTATAAAACACCATGTATCAGTGAGCATGTTTAACTTTATTTTCAGTAGTTACTAGTGACAAAGTACTTTTAAATACACTTTGTACAGTGTCTTAATCTTTAATTTCCATAGTTTTAATGTAATTTTGTCCTCACATGTCTCTATGTGAAACTAATTTTATTCTACATGGGTGTTAAATCTCTCTTGTTGTATATTTCAATTGTATTAAGTAAATATGTATGTATATATAATAACTATAACAACGGGGTTTTTATTGTCTATAATGGTGACGTGAAATAAACAACCAGGTCCTGATAATCTGAAACATTTTAAATGCGTTTGGATGTACTAGCAAACACACAGGATCTCGTAGCAAAATTCTGTGCCTATATTCCGTGCAGGGGAGTTACATACTTATCTCACTGTAAGTGCTGCTTTTTTCCTTTGATAATTTCTTAATCTTTCAATTTCTCTTATTTGAAAAATATTCACCTTTTTTTTCTCCATGCATTAATTGTCTATTGGAAACACCACAGGGTTGTTAACCATGCATTGGCTTCCTTAAGAGAGCTTTTTAATCCATGGATGGGCACCCATCGGCAATTACCTCCTATAACACTTACATCTCATACTGATACAGAAACAATGTCAACGCCATTTTAGTGACAAAGGTGCTCTCATCACAGAAAAGGACAGAACAGGAGAGATTAGTGTGAAGCTCTGGGCTACATGAGATTATTGCTCCCAGTGGATTGCACCCGGGATTGTAAGCAGTAAGCTATTTCCAAAATCAAACACTTGCCATGTTTATCATTCCATCTATCTTTCAAGGTACAGATACACTGTTTCTTTCTCCTTTCTCCACCTCAGTATTACTATTCAGCAGGTTAATTTGTCTGTGTTCAGAACTAGGTAAAATTCAATGAGAAATCAAAATACGCTTTTCTAGACACAAAATTAAACATGAAAACTCACTGCAGTCCTGAGTTAGAAAAGATAACTTCACACCTCTGGAAGCAGAAGTTTTACCTGCTAGGGCTTCTAGTGCGTGAGCTTTTTCAGGAGAGACAACAATGACTTAGTTCAGCAGCTTCTCTACATTTTCTAAAGACTTTTAATAGCAAAAACAGATCATTATATTTTATATATCTACTATATAGATGTTAATTTTGCTATTACATATTAAGCACGTATCATTAGAAAGATCTTTTGCTGTTAATGAAGAAAGAAGCATTAAACACAAAAGAAATTGTGAAAAACATTAGCAAAGTCACTTCTCGATTTTGGAAAAAGAGGGGATTGTTTCCTCCTGAAGTGTTGCCTTTGTAATACCTATGAATGCAGCCTGTGCTCACAAATACCCAAAGTTGTCGAGAATAAAATTAAAAATTCCAGTTAAAGATTGGATTGAAAGCCTCTAGTGAGCTCAAGACGAATACAATAATCAAAAAGCTTCACAGATAACCCTTCCACAACTCACATGCAATGCATTTTGCAAGCAGCATTAATGTAGGTTGCAGAGATCCCCAAGCAAAGTCTAGAGTTTCTCTGCCTGTGTTTCACTGTGTAGAAAGAAAAACAAAGGCAACAGTAAGGAAATGCTTTAAAGTCAGTGTGAGAGTCTGACTCAGGAAAAAAAAAAAAAAAGGCAGGGAGAAATTTCATTCTGGCCAGGTAATCAGAACATAAAATGCATTTAGCTGAACAGGAATGACCTTTATATTCTCAGTGTGACTGAACTATGCGGTATACTCACAGAGAAAGATGCAAAACGAGATGTTTTTTACTTTCTGTCAGCATCACCCTACCAAAGAGCTGCATGGTCCAGGGCACAGATGATGGAACAATGCCAGGAACTGCCACCATGGGCCTGGGAGAGTATCAACGAGCACGTACTTCACTGTGCCAGTGACCAGGGAAGCAAACAGGCAGGGACCTGCCTTTCCATGGGAGAATCCAGACCTCAGCCAACCCAGAAGATAAAAATTGCCATGAAATCTTGTTCCTCATGACACTCAGATGTGAATACACCCTAGTAGCTGACAAGGCTTCTAGACATTTCTTTGCCTGTTCATAAGTGGTTCTATAATTAATCAATTAAACATACTTTTTAAAAGTGTTTTTGTTCAGCTAGGCTGAATTAATGCTAATGTTGTCCTGACTGAAATCAAAGGTTTTCTACAAAATAAGAGTTACAAGGAACAAGACATCTGTTCATATTTACTTGGTCATATTTTTTATTTGGAAATACCTGCTCCTAAAAATGTTTTATTATTATATTCCCCAGATAGATCGACATAAACAAATAAAACGAAACAAGTTTATTCCATTTTGGTACAATAAGCTAACAATAAACTAAACACCTAAGAGCCAAAGTCAACATCTTCTACTATGACAAGTATGTTGCAATACTGGTTTCTCACAGATCTTTGGTTTAAACCTGAGGACATGGTATCCAATTAAATGCCCAGCTGTGGTAATGAGTTTGAGCACATTGTTGAACGTTGCAACAATGTATTAACCTACAAAACTGACTGCAAGGGATGGATAGCTTTCAAGTACCCTATCTAGATCCTAAGATATTAGAGTGGTGGACATCTTTGTAATATGCTAGATTGAATACAAAATAGACCAGAGCCTGAAAGATTTAACCATTTATGTACGTGCTCAGCTGTGCTCAGAGAAACAACTTTCTCATCTACTACTGTAAATTCAGCACTGTTTTGTAAGCAAAAATTTTTAGAACAAAACCCTCTAAGTTGAAGAGGTAAATTTTGCTACAAATGTCCCAAAGCTGCTCTCTAAGTAAAGCCACCTTTATGCATCTACTGGTTTCCATTTGTCTTTGTAATACTTTTATCTCACAAACTACCTGAAATTTTCACACTTATTGAGACATGACCTTGCCCTTTTTAAATACAAATGTTCAAATGTTACTGAAAGTTTGGTTTTCTCTTCAATATACATGAATTAATGTATTCTGATATCGAAGTTTTTCTTTTCCATGCCTCAGAAACACCTCACTTGGCAAAAGCTATTACAAACAGTACCACAAAGCAGCTAAAATACTTCACCTTTGTACACTGCTTTCACCAGTGGAAGCCAAAGCTCTTTAGGCAGAAGAAGAAACATGCCTAGCCTGATTACACAACAGATGTAGAGGCAGGTAATATGGCCAAGTCCACCATCCGTCTTGCAGGCAAACGTAGCTTCTCCTTTCCTGCCTTAGAGAAACAGCCAAGTGTCAGGACTGCCAAGTCTCCCCACACTGTGCATGGAGCCTGCAGTCAGAGGCGATGGGACATCCTGGCCCCTGTGCAGGGACCTACCACCTCTATAGCCCCCTCAAACTCTTTTCAGGCCTTCTCCCAACTTACAACTTACCACCTCGGTCCCTTCTTCTTCACGTGACTCAGCATGGATGGGGCTTCCTCTGACTGGGAAAGGTGAACCTTAAACAGGGAGAACTGCAGGTCTCAGCTTTTGCAGTCTAAGGTAAAATGCAGCCTAATGTCACAAAATGTAATAGTCAAGGTGTCAGCTACTGACCTACCTAGAAAAGTGATGTCCTCGCAAAGTACACCGTGTGCTAGGGCAACGGGAACCTAGGATCTCCAGTTTCCCACCAGTCCAGCCAACACCGGTCAGAAGACCAACACTAGTAGTCAGACATCTTTCCATCAGGCTTCTCGTGCAGCCTCTCTTACCTGATCTGGGTGTTTTCAAGGGCCTGGTCTGAACTAGAAACTGCGGGTGAGCAAATGCAGGTGAAATGTATAGCACTGTGCCTTCCCCTAAAATGTTGTAATAGTCTTCAAAGATTGCTTGCTAGTTCTCATAGAAAAACAAATAGAAATGCAAATGTTCATAAGAATGCACATTAATCTTTTAATACAAAAATGAGAATAGCAACATGGACTTTTGCTGCTGTAAGGGAAGGGCTGACAATTTCATTTCTTAATGGATTATCCAAAGGCAACTGAGAGCAGGATGATAATGGTGGGTGCTATCTGCTCTGTTGAACCTTGCAGGGAATTCATAAAGGCACCACATCTCCCTCCTTGCTTCACATTAATGTCATTACTATTACCTAGATGCAATACCTTGAGCTGCTGTTGTGAAAAAGCTGTAAAATGCAGATAATGTGGGAAGACTTAAAGCTATGCCAGAATTACAGTGTGTAGGCAGGCTTAATTCTGAATTTTTCTGCATCTGTCAATTTCCATTATACAGACTTAACATATAATTTTAATTATAGACTTCACTCTTCTGATGTTATTACTTCAGGTTTAGACAATTGTGCTGATGCAGTTAAAAGGAATCCTGTAAAAATAGATATTGATTTCCTATAATGCTTAAGAACATTTTTTAGCAGGGAAGCAACTGAAAACCCTGCATTAGCAATAGAAAATGCTAACGTATTTGTTCTTGAGGTGCAGATTTTTTAATTCTGTGTGGCTGTACCCCAGGTTATAAAATTAATGTGAAATAATTTTTCTCTCTTTAGACGTCCTCACTTCATAACAAAAAAGTTGGTTAGAAGGCACATACAAATTATATTTTTGCACTCTTTATCCTTTAAGAATCTTTAGCATTTTTAAGAAACCTGGGTTTTTTAACTGACAGACCTATAAAAGCAACTTCATGATCTTCCTCTGTTTTTTTAGAGCTACAATGTTTCAGCACCTTATACATAATGCCTACAGAAACTACATTTTCTTTCTTTGAATTCATTGGAATCTAAATTACACAGTAGGTAAAAGAAACACAGCAGTATTTATATCCCGTATAATGCTGATGTTGAACTCTGAAGGGCAGTGCTATAATCTCTGTTTTTCAATACCAGTTTAGCGATAGTCTGCACCAACTTGTAAAAACATTTTTTTCTGTACTATTTGTTCTTTTCGGCTGAAACTGCACTGAAACTGATTCACAAGCTTATTGTTAACAATAAATAGAGTTGCTTACAAGCTATCTACCACACAGCCTTTTAAAATAAATATTTATAAAGCATTTTTGAGCCAGAAAACAAAGCAGATTTTGTCATCATCCCTCTAGGAGCACCTACAGGTTCACTAATGGTCATTCACTGGCACAGCAAATTGCAAACCTGATTGTCATATAAACATATAAAAATATAAACATAGTTGCATAGGTTTATATGTAAATAGCTTATTATGTTTAAATAATAGCAAATACGCATAACAGACCTTTAGCTTGTTTTGAACGAGAAATGCCCCCTTCTATCAAACACATGAAGTGGAGGTTGACAGAAGACAGCCACCCACAACTAACCCCAGTGCTGAACTGGAACTCAAAAGAGATTTAGATTTGACCACGCGCTTTGCCAGAGATTTTCTACAGGACTAGGGCAAGCAATGCTGTCTCTGGGACTCAGTGCAGGGAATGTCAGAGTCACTACTAAGCGCACATGCTGAGCCATCCAAGACTGGCAGAGAGCAAGAGACAAAAGAGATTTACATTTCCTTGAGGCAAAAATGCAGTCACTTGGTCAGTCAAATACAGGAGACAGTAGGTGTTCTAACAAAAATAATTTGTGTCTCAAAGGAAGTGAAACAATGCTCATTTTAATTAAAAAAAAAAGAGATAGATTCTCTCCTGGTCAAGAGCATTATTTGTCTAGGCCCCCCCAGTGGATGAGTGCTCCCATGGAGGACACTGCAAATCTAACACTGCCACGTCCACCAAACCCATTCCTTGAGACACTTGTCTGAGCACCCAAAAGGGATACAACCAGTTAATCAAGTCCTATATCAGAACTAGTATGTGCTGCAAACTTCATAGATCAACACGGGAAAGCTGATTATTATTCTACAAGACTCAAAACAGCCTTAGTGTTAGGCAGTCGTACATCTAACAAGTGGCTGTGTGGCACTTGCAGAATTTTGCAGAATATTGTGCCCACTGTTGTAGAAGCAGTTGACAAAACCCCAATGCCATTAACTTTGCCCCAGGTTCCCAGTTGTGTTATGACCCCTTTGCCTATCTACCATGGGATGGAGGATGCAAAGATATTAGCTATTTCAGCAAATTTGTTTCATAATGGCACAACCAAAACAAGTGATATGGAACGAGTTTTCACTGGTTAAAAACTTTGCAAGACCTATTTCAACTTTTGGCTGAAGTTTCCAGATGCTGAACAATTTATTCAGGAAAAAAAAGTTCAAGTTCCTTGCCTTGACAACACAGGATTATGTTTGCAGAATTAAAAAGCAGAACTACAGTTATGTCTTCTTTCAACCACCTGATAATCAGACTTTTTGTATTTGACATTTTGTCACACAGTTGCAAAATTCAGAGGAACCCCATGAATATGTAAGTATGAATACCTGTTTCACACAGATAGCTTCCACTCCTGCACAAATCTCCTGCAGTGACACAATATTAAGCATTGCTCATTAATCATGATTTGCCTTTCTAGAAATAGCACATCCCTCGTTTGTATTATGTACACTGTGTAATGGTGTCCAAAAAGGATTATTTACTACATACGAATTGAAAGAGTAGAAATCCACAGTACCAGCTAAACCACTATATCCACTGTATTTAGTAGTAACTTTGGAAAAAAATAGTTTTAAATCCTTTGATACCACGTTATTTGCAAAAGTAACCCTGGCAAATACTATATTTAGAAATATATCTTTACTAGAAATACACTGGACGAAGAAAGTGAAGAAACTTAACAATCAGTGAAACTTTGGACAAAATAACAATTCCATAGTAAATCTCCTAAATGAATCCAAACCTTCGTTACTAAAAAAATCAGAAGGGTGGGTAGGTTCCACAGTAGAACACATAAAAATACTATTTCACAGTAAGTGCACAAAAAGCTAGTAAGCTAGTAGGTTGGTGCGGCATAATGTAATTGAAAAATGTTTTAATTTTTCCAAATACAGGCTTTCTTTACTCAGGTTTGGTTTTTCCTTTGTTTTAAAATGAATTATCAATTTAATAGCATACAGACACATTCATCACTATTCTTCATCTAGCACATTTACGTCTCCTTATTTAGAGACAATAACTCACTGGCTAAGTAGCCGCCATATTCATTCAGCACCGCTAGAAGGTGCTCCTCTGTTGAAAGATAATTATTTCTGTCTGTATTGCTTCTCAAAGCTAGTTTTCCTCTGATAACTGTGATTCTGGCCATTTTTTTTACACAGACTGTAACTGCAACAACTGCCTCTGTTATACAACAGCAGGACCTCAGATGCCATAACCTTTATCACAGCACGAGAATAACAGATCTGTTACCACTCATTTTCTTGATAAATCTGAATTACAGCCGAGCAGGACTCTAGACAGTTTTGTTGGAAGGTGAGGGTGGAGCTGACACATTGTAAAGAGACATGGTTTTGGTAAGTTTAGGAATCACAGAATCATAGAATCATTTAGGTTGGAAAAGACCTTCAAGATCATCGACTCCAACTGCAAATCTAACACTGCCAAGTCCACCAAACCCATTTCTCCAGTAACTTAAGGCAGAATGCATCCCTAGAGAGACATTTGCACACTTGTCTGAAGTCTGAAGGCGAGTTCAACATTAAAAAAAGCTAAAAGACAACCATACAAACGTAAGCATACGATCTATCCTAATTCCACGTCAACAGTATCAGGATATCAAACTGCATCTGGAAATCCAAGGATCAATAATTCACATTTTATACACAACCTTATATGATCCTCAACCAAGTTAAGATTTAGTTTGATACCCAGAAAGGCATTCTGACAGCCTCTGGGTACACACCGACTGCCTCTGCAAGCTCTTTGCATATACAACAAAAACCTTAACTGAGAGCTGAAATAATTGCAGTTTTTCTAATAAAAAACTTCACTCTGCACAATGTCTGAAGAGTTTTAAGTTCTGTATTATCTCAGATTGGGTATGATTTTGGTGAGAAATGGGAAGGAAAGGGGGAAATGAGGATGGACTGACCGAAAGAGGGTAAAGGAAGAAAGTCACCACGCAGTTCAAACAGTTTAAACTACTGAAAACTTAAGATCATCCCCCACAGAAAGGCTTCCTACTGGTAAGGAGACATGCACGTGGCCCTTCCCAAATTTCAGCAGCACAAGGGATGCCAGCACAGTATAATCCTCCACTGGAGCATTTTGCAGAGGCTGTTGCAAGAGGCAAGCTAACTAAGCTTCGAAGCTACCCAGTGTGATTCACCAGACAGGTCTGAATGATCAAAATTGAAATTATCAAAGGAGAAAGGTGCTGGTGAACAGTTTGGCATGAAATAAATGCTTTTCTACCCCCTCTATATGTTATATGGCAAAAGGCTGTTCCCTAGGAAGTCTGATGCTACTAGAGAAAAGCATTCCACCTCTAAAGGTGCATCTGTCCAAGTTTTAGATGGATGATAATTTATATAGTTCAGAATCTAAGATAAAGAGAAAGAATAAAGACACGCCAATGATGAAGCTTTCAGGTCCAGAATGCTTTATGTGCAGCATGACCATGCAAAGCACCTTAATCTTCAAATAGCAAAAAAAGAGCTCTCCATCTTGAGACACTAGTGCCGTAACAAGGAACAGACACAGAAAACAGTACAGGGCACTTGTTTCCTTGAGCTTACGGAGCACGTCCTTAGTTCTGCCGCTGAACATTTCCAGCCCTTTCAGAGGAAGATCCTTTCCCTCTCAGAGTAAGGAACTCAGACCTCTTCAACAGAGTAAAAAATGTCTTCACTCATTTTGAAGTTGCATTTGTTTTAGGAATATCTTGTTAGACAACATTCAGTATATCTTACATGTATTGAAAAATAGCCACAAATTTTGTCTTGAGGCATTTACAATGGTCACAAAAATATCCACTGAGGCTCCTTGAGAGGTCTAATTATAAAGGAGTTCAATATCAAATAATATGAATTATTCAGTCACAAAATGAATAGCTCCTTTCATTGTGCCAAAGACACCTAAGTGACACTGACATACTTAGGAATACACATGCTCTTCCTTCTTTCAGGAAACGGTCTTTAAAGGACTTCACCTTTCCAGAATATGTCACACCAAGGAAATAGCTGGAACAGGCTTAACTTGCTTTCCTCAACAAGACAAAACAGTGTAAGCTGGCTTTATGGCATGTCTCTTGAGGGATAGGGTTTGTAACTACAACAATTAAAAAGAGGGATTGAATATATACTTACATTGAATATATCTCAAAGTAATTAACATGCAAATTCCCACTCTTGGTTTTGCCCTTCCAATGTGATTGTATCAGGTGTCAATCTGCCTTCCAGGGCGCTACCCAAAGGAGAAGGTGAGTGAAGAAACTGTGCTCTGCAGCAAATGGGATAACTATTCCAGGGAAAAGTCTTGTCTGGAGCAGCTGATCTACAGGCAGGAACTTGTACAGTATCAGTGGAAACCGAAGAACCAAAAATTTATGAATTACCACCAGAGGACACAATACTAAATGAGAGTTTTGCAGCAAGTGTCAGACAAGACCATAACATTTGAGACAAAAAGGGGTTTGGCTCTCTAGAGTTCACGGGTATTGGTAGAGTGCCTAGGGTAAGACTTTTTCAGGTACGTTTATGAGTCAACCCTGTGCAGGCAGCAGTGTTGCAGTGTAACCCCTTTGACTCAGAAGAAATCACTGATCCTGCATTCATTCTGGTACGTGCAACTAGCACAGCAAGCAGAAACACAGTCTCAAGAAGAGTTTGTTTTTTCATCTGCAGACTGAGAGATGAAAGTTTGTAGATATCCCCAAGAGGGTAGCACTCTTGTTCTACTCTTTGAATTTAGACAGGCCACACAGAAGTGACCTCTAATTCAGCTAAAAATTGTTCCACCTTTGTCTGCAACAGAGATGAGGTGCAGGGGATATAAGCATGGCCCCAAACCACTTCAAAGCAATCTAAACCGGTATGTATCAAGAACATCATCAAGCAAAGTGTAAGGCACGAAGAAAATTATTTGCAAGGACTTCACACTTTCATTTGCTATATGAAAGTGATACAAAATTGAATGCTGTGATAAGCCCTGCCTTCCGCAGGTCAGGAATCCCACAGAAGCTCCACATGAAATACTAGCTTCTCCTTCACTTTCTATACCTCCAACACATTACACTGTCAAGAGTGAATTAAGATCTGTATTTTTTGTCACTTACATCAATGACCACAGATTAGCAAGACAGCTAGGATCTCTGTGGGCTTTTGTTCCTTGAAGTTGGGATCTCCCAACTTTTAGGCATCTGTTCCCTTTTTCTCAAGTAAATTAAATTAAACATTGTTGCTACTGTGACTCTCTAGGAACATTTTCCTTGATCCTGCCTCATCTCTTTATGCCCTCCCTGTCATAATCCTCATTTTCATTATTTGTTTAGCACGTTTGACTTTGGCTGAATCTTGTACAGATTTAGTTTCTTTGCTTTAGTATTAAATTAAAGTATGCTTCTTAGTAGATACACACTGCATCGCTGTCCCAGAAATAGAAAACATTATTTAGCACATACATAAGTCAGCCTACAAAGCCCTAAGCAGCTGTCCACTTTGAAAGATCATACGCCAGTGTGGCAGATGAAAGATGAATTCAAGGCAGTTTAAAAGACAGGAAGACCCCAGCAGAAGAATCTGTCTCTTTTCAACCAATAGTTTGGTTTTAAATACATTTTTTTCTGGACTTCAGGCAAATGGACAAAATCACCAAATTTACCAATATCTTAACAGAAGTAGGAGGGTGAAGGAGACAGTAAATTTGGGGGTTTACGGGTACATGTGAAAATGAAGCAGTTGCTTCTTAGTAACAGGCAGGCAGGAACAAAGACTACTGCTAACTACTACGTTTATTATTTGTCTTCAGAACGACTGTCATCTAAAAATAGACATATTTTTGTTTGAATTCTGAACAAATTGTTGGGGGCTGGGAAACTATTCTGGGAGTTATCAGTACAGTCTTTCCTATTCCTATACCTTATCTCAGAATCCACAGCGGGCTACTGTCACTGAGCCAGAAGCATCGCTGGCTTAACCCATAAAGTTTGCAATACTTTAAAGTCTTACAAATCATAATTATAAATAGCAGATAACCACATCTACATCAGGTAGTTCACTATAATTTATTCAATGGTCAATTTGAGTATGCCAAAGAAATTCTTTTTTTTTATCATACCAGGAGATTCATTGAAACATGCATCTATCAATGCAGATAAGGCAACGTGCAAAACATGAAAACACGGTTGTAGCTTGTAATTTTTAAATCGTGTCTTAATAAATTATTTTTTCTGCCTCTTTATTTGGATATATAGTCTAAGAAATCTTGAATCCCTGCGTAAGGGAAGACACCACTTTAAACATGTTAAATGTTTTTGGTTATTTATACGAAACAGGAAAACACTGTCTTTTCCTAATTACCACTGTCATCACTAAAATACCACCATAACCATCCTTAAATTATCATTAGTATTTTTCTTGAAAATTTCAAAAGAAGAGTCTTTCTCCCAAACACCTATGCAGTCATCTGCTCCGAGGCTGTGCCGCAGAGATTGGGTTGACGCACAACTACACAAGGTGAAAGTCAGCTCTGATGAGGCCTTCATAAAGGCACCAAGGAACTATAACACGCTGCTGCTTGGGCAGTAACAAGTGGGGCTACTTATGATTTTAATGTTAAAGCATTCCTAAAATGTAGGTATGTGATACATGGTGGAATTGACTCTGCTTAGGACTACAATGCAGCTGGAATGAACCATGGTACATGGGTAAGAACATCTCACCTTACTTAGAAAGCAAAGGAAACTACAATGCTTTATCTGAACCAAACTTTCAGGAAATTTGGATGAAAAGTCCTTGGTTTGTAAAAGTTTTGCATGATTATTGCTTCTTACAATGAGTTACTCAACACTTACTGTTCATGTCTCAGTTCACCTTTCCACAAGCCTCTGATGCTACCTCTACCCCGACGCCCAGTCTGCCCCTGGGAGACTCCTTTCCCACCTGGAGGCTCCAGGAAGAACGTGAATCCTCAAAGCAGGAAAGTCTCTGCTGTTCCTGTCATCCCCTGGCAGGGGCTGCCCAGTGGGAAACGGGTTACTGCCCCTTCGGACAAAAAGAAAGAAAGAAAGAAGCAAGCAGAAAACTCTGTTTTCCAGCATCTAAAACAAGACTATGTGCCTCGTCTGTCTCAGGAATCACATTTAGAAATATTGTCTCACTGCCCTTCCTGTCTCATAGGGAACAATTACTGATCCCTCTTCCTCAAAAGTCACTCTGGTTAGTGAGTACAATTTTTTTTAACTTTTGCCATATGTAAAATATCTATAAGAAACATAAAAAACACACTTAGTATTTGTTAAATAGTTCTTAAATCCTGAGAATGTATTCAAAGTTTTTTAAAGCCCAGAATGACAGGGGGGTTTTTTAATTTTGATTTTTTTTTAATTATTACAAAATAAATATATAAATTTTTGAGGCAGACACACAGGCTGACTTGGAGTCCCAGCACAATAATACAAAGAGAAATGTTGTCTGGTACTTGAAGGACCTTCAAGCCACTCTGACAGCCTAAGGGGCCCTTTGAAAGGACACAGCATGACCAAGGAGGTCACGTTCTCCTTGAGGCTCTCCATGCAGCACACAACAAGGTGACGTTCCACACTAACACTGTCTCCATCTCCTCACTGTATAGAAAAAGGATACAAGAAATTTGCCCCCACACTAGATTGCACCTGCACTATGCCCATCAGGCTGCTTCTGCTAGGAATAAGTTCACTTCTATTTCTGGAAATCAGGGAACGGAGACGTATTATTTCTGTAAGTGACAGGCATCATTCTAAACTCAGTCCCAGTCTCAAATGGAAAGAAAAATCTGAAAGTCATGTCAAAAAGATCAAAACACAGAGCTGACATGTCAGTATTAAGCAGCAATGAACTTATTTTTAGTTTTCAGTCACTGGATGCTAAATATTCTCTAGAGCCTTCCCTTTACAGATAATCTCATACATGTAGCTCTTCTCACAGTCTCATGCTGCTGCTTGGGGAATGGGATATGCACCTCCAGCAGAATCAAAGCTTTCACTGAAGAGAAAATAATCTTTTTGTAGCTACTGCCTGTACCTCTCCAATTAAACTCTATAATTTACTACCCAGAGGTAATATGGTATCAGAGAATCACCGAATCACAGAAACACAGAATGGTTTGGGGTGGAAGGGACTTAAAGATCACCTAGTTCCAACCCCCCTGCCATGGGCAGGGACACCCTCCACTAGCCCAGGTTGCACAAAGCCTCATCCAGCCTGGCCTTTAACACGTCCAGGGATGGGGCATCCACAGCTTCTCTGGGCAACCTGTTCCAGTGCCTCACCACCCTCATAGTGAAAAATTTCTTCCTAAAATCTAATCTAAATCTACCGTCTTTCAGCTTAAAACCATTACTCCTTGTCCTGTCACTACACTCATTGATAAAGAGTGCTTCCCCATCTCTCCTGTAGCCCCCTTGAAGTACTGGAGGCTGCTATAAGGTCTCCTTGGAGTCTTCTCTGCTCTAGGCTAAATAAACCCAGTGTGAGACTGATTCCACAACTAACACTAAGAGCAGATGCCGGCAGTCTTCTCA